>VXBR01012236.1:421054-548805 GCA_013400215.1 Cisticola juncidis | reverse complement strand
GCAGAGGAGCCCTTTCATAATTAATAAGGCAGCTCAGCCGAAGGAGCAAGGGGAAGGGGGGACGGGGTATTGATTTCGCAGCAGAAGCTGCTCTAACCTCGGCTATTTATAGACGCCTGATGCCTTTATAAAGATATACACATCAAAGAGTAAACACGTCCTTTTTACTTATAAGAGGAGAGCTCAGCTGGCGATCGGGGGCGGGTGCGTGGGTGAGTGGGTGATGGGGAGGTAGGGACCACGAATTGGTGCGAGGTGATTTATTCCGCTGGGGAGTCGTTGCCTGTGCGATAGCTTTCCTTTGCCAATGTGTAGGGTGGCAGAGTCTCTCCTTCGCCCCCTCTCTCCGCTCCCTCCTTTCCCAAGGTCCGCAATGTAATGTGTAAGCAATAGCAAATGTAACAGTTCATAAATCAAACAGTGGGTCGCAAGCCAATCTGCATTTCCCAAACGGATTGAATCCCAGCAACGAATGTGCTCAGGAACTGGAGCCAGGCGCCTTTACCACTGGAAGCAATGTTGATTTTTTAATGATAAAATACATTATGCGTGTGTTGGGGGGGCTTTGCAGAGCTCAGCCTCGCTTCGGCAGACACAGGTCTGCTTCAATTTCGTTTGACTTTGGCCTCCCTCTAGACTCAATCTCCACCACCACCAAAGAAAAAGGAAAACCCTGGAGAGCAGAGCTTTGTTTAAATGGTTTGGGTTATTTTCCCTTCCCACAGAGGATCTAGACCTAAATTGATTTTTCTGTGCACATCTCTGTATTCATGAGGTCAGGCGCTGCTGTTACGGTTTCCTGTAGCACGAAATGCCAGATGCCGAGGAGAGAGGGGAGAGAGAGCCCTGGCGGGGGTGCGAGGGCTCGGCAGCCTGCTGCCTGCTCCGGCTGGGCCCCGGGGTACCGGCGCTCCGTTCCCATCCGGGGCCGGCATCACCCGCTCGGCGTCGGGAGTGCTCCCGCCGCCGCCCCCGCCTCCCCGGCTGCTGGACGGTGCCCGTCCGTCGGGAGGACGATGGAAGGGAGCCTACCAGCTTTCCCTCATCCCACGGAAGAAAGCTGAAACGCCCTAATAAGGGGGTGATTTCCAGCTCATTAGCGGACCCGAGTTATCTTCGTCTGAAGTTCAATTACTAATGAATAATCTCTCCGTAATTAGCACATCCCCCAGTTAACCCTCTGCTGAGGAGAATAACAAACGGTGGCAAACCTGTGAAAAACAGCCGAGCGGATGGAGAGGGTGCCCGGTGTTCTTTCCCGGGACCCTTTCCTCCCCCCTGTCTCCCCCTGGACTCTCCTGTTTTGGGCTAATAATTGTTTGGGGCTCATCCCAGGGGCACAGGCCAGCCTGCCGAGCTAGGCGGGATGCACTAACCTGCTTTGCACCCGGGATCTGCCGCACACACAGGCGGCAGGGGCGGCAGCAAACCCCGGTCCCGCCGGCTCAGCTCCCCCTGGACAAACTGGCAAGCGAGGCTCTTCCTTCGGCAGCTCCGTGTTCTTTTCGGGGAGCACGAGCAATCAACAAACTCCTCCTTTTCTTCCGCCCGTTCGTTTTATAAAAGCCCCTCAATGTGCAAGGAGTTGCTTGTTCCCTTTTCTGCTCCTTTCAAGGGCCATTTCTGAAGCCTGAGTGCAATGGTCGATTTTATGTACTTAGTTTTCTCGGCCACAGGGATGGATGGTTGCACTGCCTTGCCATGTTGTGTGGCCAAGGAAACACGAGCCCTCCGCCAAGTCCCATAAAGGGATGGAGTGTACTGGGCTTGCCTCCTGCCGCCTTGCACCTGTAGGGTTTGTAGAGGCTGCGGGGAAGGCTGGGCTCTCTCTTGCCAGGCTGGTTCCACTGCCCCAGGCAGAGGCTGTTGGAGCAAGAGCTGGAAGAGGTTCAAGCCTCTAACATCCCTTCTTAACTCCCGGGCAAACGAGAACTGGTGGACTGGGGAGGGGAAAAACGCAATAGAAAAGCATTTAAACCTTGACAGTGACCACAGTAAAATTATCCCCTGCTTAAAAGAAAATACATGCACACGTACGCATACAGGGAAAAAAAAATGCAGATCAACAGGGGAAAAAAATCCGCAGCTGAAACAAAAGGCAAGCCAGTGCATTTCTAGCTGGCTGGATAATCAGGAAGGGTTGCAGCCATTGCGGCTCTGCCTGCCCTAATTCCTATCCCCAGCTCCGACTGAGCAACCGCAGCCCCGCAGTCCCCGGAGGGCTGCGGAGCGCTGGCTCCTTCCTCGCCGGCAGCGCTGGATGCGCCCGTGCCTGGCCTGCGGCTGCTCTCCTGCCGCCTCCCTCCCCCTTTTGGCAGCCTGGCTGAGCCCTGCAGCGAGGGCTGCACCCTGCCCTGACGCGGCGAGACCCGGCCAGCACTGAGCTGAGGTGGTGGTGGAGGATTATTTTTGCTTTAACGAGAAAAAAAAAAAAAAGAAGGCCTTTCCCCATCTGTTCACAGGCTGTAACAGGGAGATGGAGTGGGCCTGTGTTGGGAGCAAAAGCTTGAGCCAGGACACACTGAGGAAAAATCTGAGTTGTAGACGGAGCAAACTGGTTGGTGCTTATAGAGGGAGCAGGGAGTCATTGTATGAAAGTAAGGTGCAGTACCCATTTCTGACAGGACTTTTTGGTGCCTATACCTACATCTCAGGGGAACCAGCCAGTTACTGTTGGTCCTTGGCTCATTTGCACTGTCTAGGGATGAATGGATCAGTGGATCAGAATGGCTCTTCCAGCCCTCTTCCTCTCCAGGGTCCTTTTGAAATCCGTGCAGTTGCTGTCCTGCCCAGTGAAACCCAGCAAGTTCTGTGAAGGGCTGACAATCTAAGGAGAGAGAGAGCAGTTGAGCCTTTCTATTCATCAAGCTGATTCATTAATGATTAGTGCCATTAGGTGGACTACAGTAGTGCCTGAGGGCCCCAATTAAAGGAAAAGTGAGCTTGTTAAATCCAGAAAGCCAGATTCTCCCTCTGTTACTCCTGCCTGATGCAGAGGTGGAGTCTCCAGGGTGGGCAGCAGGAGTAGCCCTGTGAGGTATTTCTGTGTGAGCAGCCTCTGTGCCCTCCCCCCTCCCTCCTCCACCTTTTCCCTCTCCTCTGCCTTAGTTGCAGATCCTGCTTATAGGGTGCTGCACAGCAAGGCTGTTGCAGGAGTTGGCTGGCAGGACTTGCAGGAGGAGGTGTCAAATCAGCTTATTCTTCTGAGCCACTTCATTCTTCACCACAAGTGGGTTTGGGTGGCTTTTTTTGGTTTTGGTTTTGGTTTTTTTTGGGCAGGGTTGAGATCAGGCAAAGTGGTGGGGATTGCAGAGGAGTCTGTTATGAAATCAGATGTGATTTTATATGTCTGAAAGAGTTTCTTTAGGCTAAAGGCAGCCGAAGATCAATTGCATTGTTGGCAAATGTGCTTCCAGCTGGCTGGTGCCTCTCTTGAGGGACAGTTTCAACCCAGGGCCCATTGCAATGGTAGTACAGGGAGGTGCTTGCATTTGCTTTGGGCTAAGGACCTTCTGCTGCCCAGTTCCACCAGTGAGAAGAGAAACTGGAGATGCTGTGGGAGAGTGACAACAGCATTATTACTGGTGAGTTACTGGCTGTTCTTTTCCCCTCAAATCCCCATGGTGGGTCTGTGTTTGAAGATTTTGCTCAAAGCCCCATACTCCTGAACTGTGAGTTTGCTAACAAATGGGCAGACTGTGCTGGCACAGACTTGGCCTTTCAGGAGGTACTGAAGAAATAGGTTTAAATGGATCGAATTCTCAGAAACCCACCCTGTGGCTTGTTCCTTTGCTTTTTAGATTGTATTGTTTGTTTTATTTTGTTTCTTTGTTTGCTTATCTCCAAAGCTGATATGAAGAAAAGATGGAAACAGCCTTCTGAAGGTCAAGGTGAGACTGACCAACACCTGAGTGCTGGTATTCACCAGCAGTAATAAATCCCTGCTCACAGGTGCTGGAAGTCTCTTCAGAGAAACAACATTGTTGCAGGGGACAAACAACTAGTCCTGGCCTTCTTTACACAGCCATTCTCTGGGAAAAAGTATCCCCTGAAGTCAACATGCATTCTGCCTAGGTAAGGATTTTGTGTGCTCAGTTTTAGCTTAGACAGGAATGTTATCCCAGTATGAACTCCAGGTTCGTGCCACTGAAATACAAAGAGCTTTGTGTATGCATTGTGCTTTGCACCTCTAGATTTCTTGCCCGTGATATCAATTTATTAAGCACTGTGGAAAACTTACTAGATCTCTCAAGCATCAAAGATCAAAGCTGCAGGGAACCTTTTTTTTTTTTTTTTTTTTTTTTTTTAGGAAACCACCCCCGGGGGGGGNTTTTTTTTTTTTTTGACAGGAAGCAGCCTCAGGAGTGGATGAACAGTGCATCCTTAAATAACATTTTAATACCACCAATTTCTTTAATACTTTGGAAACTACAGAATATTCAAACTGATCATCCCCAAGGCAGCAAACAAAAACCTCAAAACCTCAGTCAACCAAAGTGAAAACCCAAGTAACCAATCAAAGAATCTCTAGTAACCATAAGAACGAGACAATCACTGACAGTAACAGGGGTTGTTTTAATCAGATTTATTCTGCCTTACATCACCTATTTTGCTGCAGACACTGACAGTAAGTTTCCTTCATATACAGCAATGTACCTGGTCTAATTCTGCCAAATGCACCTCTTCAATAGTCAAACTATGTGTCTAGTATAGTCTCCTTTTGTCAGGACTTCTATAGTAGTACTTCAAGCACAAGAAGTTTTGCAGTAAATTGTCAGTTTGGTATTTATGCTTCTTTTAATGCATTCTGTTTTGACTGGGTAGTATAAGAGGTCTTATCCATTCCTGTGCTCCCCTGGGGCACCTTCAATTTTCCAGTCCTCTGGCACAAGCTGCCTTTTGCAAAAGAATGATTCCTGTAAAGGCACTGCCTCATTTTGTTTCCCATATTCTAAGAAATCCTTAAATTATGTTGTCAGATGAAAAATCCAGAACATATTTTGTTAGCATGGAACATTGGTCACATTAGTTTCGCAACGTCTCATTGAAGGATCCAATATGTCAGAAAATTGTCCTAAGCTTTGCTTTTTATTGAGGCTTAATAGGTGCCCTTGTCCCTTTTATTAGACCCATGATGCAAGACTTGTTTTTTTTTCTGTTGCCAAGACATTTCACTTGATCCCCTTCACCCTTACTCCTAGTGTCCATTAAATGGGGTAACACTTTAAGAGCTCTGAGATTTGTGGAAAATGCTACATGAGGAGATAGGCTTTATTAATTAGAAAATTTTTATTTTATCTTTTAGCTTTCATCAGAGGAAAAACGCCTGGACTGAAATGACAACAACAAATAATAGGTAAAGGATGCTCCCCTGTTGCTTCACAGATCTGTCATGTGACAGAAAACATTCAGCCCTGGGTGAAGGAAAGTTGTGGTTCGTATCCCTCTTTGAAGAAGCCTCATCCTAAAGAAAGTTGTAGCAGCCCAGCCTCATGCAGATGCTGTGCTGTGGGCATTTCAGGCTCTGAATTTCAGCTCATGCCCTCAGCTGGACTGTCGAGGGCAGGTTGCAATACCTGTCCTTGCAAAATCCCAGTCCATTTTTAGCCATGTCACTCACTGTTCACAAGCCCCCCTTTTCCTGTGCATCAAAAGTTCATTTAATTACCTTCTCTCCATTTTCTTTAGGTGATGGTGATTTGCACCCTATCCATCTAAATCAGATATCTGGCACATCATTACTTAGAAGGCTTAGGAGAAGAAGAAAACATCAATATTTCACCGAACACAAAAAGTTGCACAACTCCCCAGTCTTCATTTTAATGTCAGCTGTGGTTAGATCGTCGCTTTTCTTTTTTCCTGCAAGATGAGTGATTTCCACTTCTTTTTGAATCCCACCTGTGCAAATAGCCTGTTTTTCTCCCTAGCAAGTGTTAACAAGGATCTGTGAGGATTTTGTCCAGGCTCAGTAGTCAGGCAGTCCTGGGGTGGCTGACTTCTAGGAAAAGGCACAGCAGGAGCAAACGAGAGCCAGCCTACACAGCAGGCACAGCTTTTGCTGGTCCCCAGCTCACACTCGCGGTGAATGAAGCACTGTTAGCAGCTGCAATGCAGCCCAACCCCGGCAGGACAGACCCGGACGAGCTGGGTGCTTCATCATGGAGCTGCCCTTAGAAACGATGGCCCCTTATGAGGCAGCTTCACCTTCCTCAGCAGAGCTGTGCCAGCCCGCGGCAATTTAGGACTTGCTCTGCTCACTTTAGTCCGTGCAATTTCATCTTTGTGCGAACCAGATCATGCAAATGGGGGCACCGGAGTCACAGGGAAGTCGAGTTCCACACGAGTTCCACTGGCATGAGAAGGAGCTGCAATTAGCTCTAAATTCACTCTACCAGCCTGTCATTTCTGAGCTCTCCCCTGCTGCTCTGCAACTGGAAGCCTTGTGCACTAGAAGAAGGGGAGAAGAACATTTTGCTCATGCTCATATTAATCAAGTCATCTCGTGAGCTGCTGAATCTGTGAAATTGTATCTCCCATGGAGTTCAGTGGTAATGACTGTCTTCGATGTGGACTCTCTGGTGTCTAATAATACAGTTATATTTCTGCAGTGGATGCACTCCCAGCATTTTTTCTCCTCTGCCTGCCTACTTCCACAGCACTTGTAGGCAGCTCAAACCTTTGAGAGAGACTTCTATCCCCTGTCAAGTTTGATCAAACTCAGTTCACAGGCTCAAAAATTATTTAGGAGGGACTGACTGGCACTTGCACAGACAGTGTGATCTCATAAGCTTCCTTTCCTTGGGAAACTAGGCTACCAACCTAGCAACAAGGTGAAAAAAAAGCCATCCTGCTAGCAAAAAGGACCTAAACACCAGGAGGGAAAAGGGGAGGTGGGAGAGGAAAGTGAAGCTGTTTTGAAGGGAAAAAGTCATTGCCTTCTGGCTGCAGAGTTCTCACATGCTTAAAGGGCCAGCCTTGGACAGACATGCTGAAGAAAATATTCTCCAGGAGATGGAAGTTCTCTCCTGAAGATTGGTAAGGGAGAGAAATGACCTGGATTCATCTCACCATGTGGCATGCTAAATGGATATCTCTGTGATAAAGATCGTCTCTGGTGACACCCGTTTCTCCCTGTGGACTAGAGGAAGACACAGGCACAATTAGCATGCAACCTGTATGCCTGCAGCATCTAAAGCAAGGTGTGTCCTGTCCCAAAGGGAATGGTCTTCTTCCCACTCTCTCCTTCAGACCAAAGTTTTCCATGGTGCTGCTGCAGGGTTTGTTACTTCATGTACTACATTTGTATTTTAGAAAAGCTGCTGTGTGTCTTAATAGCTGCAGATGTATGCATGGTTTTACTGGGCATTTATTATCACTTATCCTCTTTGCACTGAAACCTTTCCTGTCCTCGTATCTTATGGAATAAAATTCTTTACGTGAGATTTAACGGTTCTATGATGCTACTTTTTTACAAATTAGGGAGCTGTCAGCCCACTTTTGTTTGCTATCACACGATGTTTGAGGCTGTCAAAAGCATTATAGCGCATACTCACATAAATTGATATTTAATTTCAGTAATTATAATGTCACTAATTGTGGTTTTGCACCTGATGCAATTACTCACATTCATCTATTGATCTCTTCTTTGTTCTTTCTAGATCTGGGTGTTCCCTCACTCTTTAATCTTCCCAGCCTATGGTAGATCATACAAACAGTGAAACTTGGAAATAAAAGCTCAGACCTTCCCATCAATTTCTTTGTGCCAGACGAATGGGATAGTTTGGAACTCTGTGTGTACTTGGAGTGCAGGATACCCTTAAAATTCCACCGACTATTTTGACTATTTTAATGTAATTTTTATGAGCCTAAGAGTGGGTTTTTTTATCCAAATACTGCACAGTGCTGTTGTTTGTACTGGCGTACTCCCAAAGATTTTCTAATTTTTAGGATTTTTTTTTTTTTTTTTTTTTTTTTTTTTTTTTTTTTTTTTTTGCTTGTAGCCTTTCACTTAGAATTACTCCAGGGCTGCTGTGGCAGCCCCTTTCACCCAGCCCTTTCACCAGCACTCTTTTCCTCACAGCCTTCCAGGGGTGAATTTTTTATGCCATATTCCCTGGGAAAAGGCTTCCTATACCTCAGCCATCCTTCTGTGCTCTTCTCTACCTTTTCATCACATTGCTTTCAAATTATAATTCATATAATTCAGCACCCAAGTTCTCACACTCTTTCCACTTGGTGCCTTCTAGGCCCATGAGTACATGCTACATATAAAGGGCACAGAGTGGTAATTTTAATATAGGATAAGTAATATCTGATTAAAAATGCATACAAGGTGTATCAGCCAATTAGTGTGCAACATTCATACCTAATCAAGCATAATCCAGCCAGTGCCAGTGTTGCCATCAGACACAGATCACTGGAAGGCAACTTGAGCAGGCTTTATTAAATGGTGTAATTTTACTGGGGGTGGTTGTTAATATGACAGTGATGTCCTGCTGCACTGGAGCAGACACCAGGAGAGGATGGCCACCTGAGGACTCCCAGCTGCATCCCATCTACAATTTTCCTTTTAACCTTGAACTTGGTGTATGCCACCAGCTACAAAATCAGTGAATAAAGCATGTGCTTCGTGTCTGTCAACCTGCCTCAACTTCCTCTGTGTTAAAGTGCAAAGTAAAAGAATATTCTGGGCTTCAGAATTCCCATTCTGCCCCAGCAGAGAGTTTGAGGATAGTGTTCCTTATTCTCAAAGATGCCTAAGACTCATTGGCCTTTGGGTTATAGTCCACACAGAAACTTCTTTTGGTCCTATTTTATTTAAAACAAACAAACAAACAAACAAAAACCACAAAAAAACCCTTTGGTGGGCAGTACATCTTTATTATTATTGCCACAAGTCAGTATTATTGCCATCCATTATTTCACCTTAGGAGTGGTTTTTATTATTCTATCTTGAAAACTGTTCTCTACTGTCTTAAATTAAACAAACATAAATTTAATTTAACCTGAAGAGAATGGTTACCTCCAAGACAGCTGCTATACTTCTCTCTGCTGCTAGAAGTGTGTGGTGTTGCAAGATTACACATCCTGTGACACAACCAAGACTGCATTTGGGCTTGAGTGTCCATGCGGTAAAAAGCACTGACTTCATTCAGTTTTTCTAGCTTAACTCATCTTCAAAAACCAGCCCTTTGGTTGAGTGGCCAAATTCACCACTTGGTACAGATGCATGTACTCTGCAGATTATGTCAGAGCAGTGGGGCCTGAGCTGGGCACCCAGTGGGCAGTGAGGTACAATGGCAGCAGACGTTATGCAAACACAGGTTTGTGTTGTGTTTATTCAAAGCCTGCTTGTACAGGTTTTTGAATAAACTTTTATGTTTCAGCTTCTTTGGAGCAAAAACAAAGAGGTCTACAGAGTTGCTCTCTAGGAAAAAAGAGCAACATTACCTAGAACATTAGGTAGGCCTAGAACAACATTAAAAGGTAATTTGTGCTGAAGTGTCTGGAGAACTCAACCTTAACAATAAGGTCAGTCACCTAAAGGAGGACCAACAGACCCTAAAACAAATATATCTGAACAAAACCTTGTTGGTAACAAGTATTTCCTGATGATGTTCATCATCAGAAATTACATGGATCACACATGGACATCATGATCTCTTGTGGGTCTCTCCAAGCCTTTTTTCACAGCTTTCTACAATTCCTGTGTGATAAATGAATGTCGTCAGGAAATACTTGTTCTTTTGAAATATTTGCTCTTTGCATAATATGTTCTTTTGGTTAAATAAAAAAATATTATTTGGTCATCAATCACTACCACTACTGAACTAATGAAAATGTTAGCTGACCAGCTTCTCTGAAGACTTACTAGGGCAAAGCCTTGCTAGCAAACACATGAGGTTGCTCAGGCACTGAAAAGTCAGCATATGTTGCTTTGGGATCAGAAGTTCCAAGACATGGAGCTGTGCTGGACATCTGCACACAGGTTGCTAAGTCCTCTTGGATCCACCATGTCCTCAACTGGCTGCTCTTCTCTTCCAGGGCTTTTCTGCAGCACACCTTTCCTCAGCAGCTTTACAGGCTGAATTCCCCTCACCAACCACAGACGAGACCTTCAGATGTCAAACCCTCTCATAGGGACAGCATCTCTTGGCACTACATCCTGAAGAGCTCGTGGACTCCCAGCAAAAGGAGCAGACTATAAGCCAGTGGAGTTTTAGTATTTTTATACCATGGCAAGAAAACTTTGTTATCTCAGGTTACTTACATAAACTGCCTCAGAGGATAGAGGTGTAGGAGGAAACATAGTCAAGAGGTAAAGGTTTATCCTGGATATTTATATTCAGTGTACAGGAAAGATGCTTGCTGACATGCAGATGTTTGCCCCACTTTTTTGTGTAAACAGCACCTGGCTTGGCATGTGAACTTAGAACCTTGTTTGGAGGAGCTGGAGCTGCATGAACTCTGAGTTTGGCCCCAAGGAAAGAAACTCCTTGGGGGCTGTGGAGTCCTGAGACAGAGCTTTAAATATGTATTTAAAGGTCAGAAAGCAGCTTTGGCAACTCATTTTAGCTTTTTTTTTTTCTTTTCCTCTGACATATTCCTAAAATGGGCTTAGGCTCTGGATGCACCTGTTAAAGAGGATAGCAGAAACAAAATCTTTTATGATCATAACAGTGGAGTTTCAAGTCTCATTTTTTTGAGAAATATAGCTCTGGAAAACGAATTTAGAGCAAAAGAATACACTGGCTGCAGCTGGGAGTATTGCACTTGGTAATGTGGAACCTGTCAGAGGAACAGACAGAATATATTTCATGTATTATTTGCTAGGTCAGTGAAACTCCAAATACAAATGAAACCATCAGAAAGTTTCCTTGGGTTTGTGGCACTGGTGGAAATCCTGAGTGCTTCTGGACTTGATTTTCAGAAGTTTCAGATCCTCTCAATTCCCAGAGTTGTTACAACTGGAACTGCAGCTACTTCAAGTTTATGCCCAGCATGAATTAGAGATTTCATTATGATAACAAAATATTTTGTTCTGAAGCTGGTATACAGATATGGGTTAGCTGTAGCTTTGAGTTCCATATGTTGAATGCCTCAGGGTTGGATTGATAGGAAGGTAACTTTTAAAAGAAAACAAAAACTAATGATTGTGTAATAAAGCGTGAATATAGGCTGTTTCCAGTGTGTTTTGTGGTGTATCCCATCACCTATACCTGTCCTCCCTCAAAGACAGGCTTGGTTGTATGCACTGGTATTGTCTGAAGCTAGTCCTTGTTCACAGGCTTAGCCAGACTCCCTCAGGTAATGTTTATGCACTTGCATTTCCAGGCCACAGCTGACACAGCTCCTCAGCAAGTGGAGAGGACTGTCCTGAATCTCCCCTGAGATCAGCTGAGGGAGCAATGTTAGATAATGCTTACTTCCAGTAGGTTTCACATGTAGATTTGCAAGTTATTCCTCAGGAAGTTTGCATTCTCCCTGCGCTTGTCACTCCACATGCCAAAGCTGTCCTGCCAGCCTGCCTCTGAAGCCCCATTTCTGTGTCCTTTCTTGCATGTTCAGATCCCCAGGACAGGCTGAGCCCAGGTGGCAGATGCAGTGGGGCATCCTGTGAGGATTGCAGGATAGCAATGACCCTCACACCTTTGGCCAGCTGTCCCCAGGCAGCAGCTCCTGTGCTGGTTGCACCCCACTGCACGTGGGAATAGAGTCACCGGTGCCGTGGGGCAGGAGCTGGCACGGGAGCAGCCCCAGCCCCATCCGTGTGCAGCTGATGCAGCTCTGGGTAGGACAAGCCTTCGTGTTCCTGGAGCCCAGCCTGGCAGTGCCTTCTGGAAGCACCTGCTTTCCTCTGGGCATCGACCAGGAAGTCTCTCTAATCATCTCAGCACATACCTGCAGTGACCTAAAAGGAACAAAGTGGCCGGAGATGATCTGAAAGCATAAGTAGTACTCACAGGTACTTTAATCCTGTCAAGGGTAGGGTGTTTTTCCACTTCTACTTATAAATTAGAGACCAGAGACCTAATTACCTCACAACTTTCCCTAAGATTATAGCAATTATTTATTTTAAAGCGCTTTGGGTTAGGCTAAGAGAATAAAAAATATAGAGGAAAGTCAAATTCTGAGTTTTGTGGCTTTTTAGTTCTGCAGAAGTACATTGCTGAAGGATGCCTGAGAAGTGCCTGGAGCCCTTGGCTATGCATAAAGGGGGCAAAAAGAGGTGAACAGCTTTGTCTGTCGAGTTTGAGGTTATGTAATGATAGATGTTCCCAGATGATTTGACAAGTACTTCTACTGAGAAGGGACAAACACAAAATAAGGGCAGCATCACTCAATAAAATTTGCAAAACTGCAAGATGAGAAGAGAGCATTTTGCAGCACACAAAATGTTACATCATAACTTTGTTGCCTGACAACTTGGCTGAGCAGCAATACCATGACCTGTCACAGACTGCTGTGGATAAGTCTCCTGTGACTCTGGGCTTTTATTTGCATCTGGAACATTTTGTCAAATGCCTTTTCATTTGCTTGGCTGCTCAACAGGTGCACACACCAGCTGGTATTCTTAACCATAAGCAGATGATCCAACTAATGTTAATGGTTTGGTGCTGCTTCCCTATGGCAAATCATGGTACAGGCTTTAACAGGCACAGCATGAATTGAAATGATCCATGGGATCTTCAGCAGCATTTCCTGAAACACCCTTCTACTGCTGGCAAGGGCAGCCAAAGCCCTCTGGGAGAGGTCTGAGCAAGTGTGGCTTATTTAGCTACATCATATCTCAGGGCTGGGTTGTTTCCAGTCACCTCTTCCTGATTAACACCCTATGAGGAAGCTGTTATTGAGAAATCAGTGCATTGTTCCTGCTCAGCCCTTGAGCTGCTCTTAAGAAATAGCAAGGGCACTTTATATCTGCACCTTTTTTTAATCAGTGATAACTTGCAAGTGTGGACAAGTCCAGAGATATATGATTCATTATCTTAGAGGAGTGAGAGCAATGTAATGAGTATGCTGAGTGACCCAAGGGAGAATCATCTATCCAGCCATTTCATGAAGGGGATATGAAATGAATTTTACCTTGGAGATTTTGGGAAAGAGAAATGGGTTTGATCAGTAAAAACAAAGGAAAGAAACTGAAGGAATCCAAACCAGCATTTTGATGAGATACCCTGTTGGCATTGTTCTGGCACAATAAATTGGGGAATATACAATTTCATTCTCATATAGATTGTCTCCTGCAGATGTTCCTCACTGCAGAGGGCTATCTGTTTCGGTGGCATCCACATCATTGGCAGGAGTACTCATGGATAGCAGCCCTCCCTCAGATGTAGGAGGAGGAATCTTGCCAAGTTACCTGGGCTCTCATCAGTCAGACTCAAGATGGGCAGTTAGACAGCCACTCATGTATGAGAAGTAAATTGTCTTGGATCAAATCTCTCATCTGTCCAGTAATTGATAAGCACCCAGAGGGGAATGGCATTTCTGGGAAAAGAAGCCGCTCATTATCAAGTGTGTATGCATGTGACTTGGCTCCCTGAGAAGATCTTCAAGAGCCTGGCTTCCACAGCCCTTTCCCCCTAAATAAGCCACACTCTTTATCCTTTATAGACATCAGGCATCACTGCCTGGTGTTTGTTTCTCATTTTTTCCCCATGGAGATAAGCCAGATAAGCCTGCTAGGGCTGCAGTGTTGGAAAGGTGAAATCCATTGTGCAGATGGACAAAAACCATGGGTTGTGTGGGCTGGGGAGGGTCTCCTGCCCTTCAGTGCAGCAGAGCATAGCAGAACAGTACAAAATCGCAGGCATTTTTCAGGGATTATTCCCATTGTGCTTTGTTTTGTTTGCAAAAGGAGACAGGGAGCCTCATGATAGTTAAGATGAGTTTGCCTCTTTTGCTTTTTTTTTTTTTTTTTTTTTTTTTTTTTTTTTTTTTTTTAGCCATGAGTGTCCATTTTTATGGCTGGTCTGGTTTCTGAGAGTTGGTTCACATCTGGACTATTTTCTGACCCATGCAGGGACCCTCCATGGCAAAATCCATGCACCTATACAGCTAATGTCCATATGTATTTCTCCTGTTGTGGCTGGGGACTTCTCCCCACTACCCCAAAAAGGCTTGTGCTGCGGCAGATTTATCCTCTGGATATCTCTGTACTGCTGATGTAGCTTGAAAACTTGAATGGAGAGTTCCACTCCTTGTGCTCAGTGAGACTCAGTGTCCTAACTCATTCACTGATCCACTGAAAATCAGCCTGCCAATCTGCAAGGTGAGTCTGGAAGGTCCTGTAAGGATAGGACCTTGATCTGTGCTCAGTCTGCAAATCCCAAACACTGGTGTACAGAAGGACTGTGGTCCTGAGAGCTCGGGAGCAAACCACAGGCTCAGTAAGATGGGTCAAGCCACAATAAATGAGTTGATCATTGACCTTGTCTCATTTTCCTGTTTGTGAATTACCTAAGAATGCACTTGCTGTTTTCCAAGGGTAGGTCAACCTGTTTTAAGTAAAATTTGTGGTTCTTTGCTTTGCTTTGTTTAATGCCTAGAAGAAAGAAACAGAGCCATGGGAATAATAATGCAGCATGACCATGAACACGACACAAACCTCTAAAGAGGAGGCATGGCAGAAGACACAGCAAAGGTCAAACTCCACTGCACTTTTTTAATCTAAAATGGGATTTTCTCTGTGTGTGGGTGTTCTTAAATAACATTTGTTTTTGTAATGATTCTCTTTAAAAAAATCCTGAGTGCACAAGGGGCCGAAGAGCTCTGCCACTGGTCACTCTTGTATTCCAGAAAGTCAGTGGAAGTGACAACTGCAAAACAGGGCTTGGTGGGCATGGTGAGGAGTGGGGCAGTGGGGATAGGCAGGAGTGACAACACCAGCATCACACATTGCCAGGTCCTGGTGTCCATTCCCACCACCTCCTGTGTGCTGAGTGAGAGCACAGGACCTTTAGGATGATCAGACTTTGCAGGAGTGATGTCACTGCCTTGATTTACATCACAGCACTGTGTAACAAACAGTTTTTCAGCTCAGCGAGGAGGTGGGCATGCACAGCATAGAATGGAAATGGGTTTGGTACTGTCCCATAGGACATCTCAACAGGCACAGCTTTAACCACAGGGGCTTTGCTTACAGCTGAGCCCACAGCTTCATTCCCTAAATACTCTTTGATGCTGTCTTCTTCTTTTTCCAAATGCTGTTGCTTCCCACACAGGCATACACACTGCAGAAATGTTGGCAGGACTTCTAGGTCATCTTCATCCATCTGCTCTGGACTGCACTGTTAGAGTCAGGAGTTCAGAGAGGGCACCACAAACTGGAAATGCTTCCTAGCAGAACAACAAAGAAATTTATGATGTGAAAAACAACTCACTAATATTTTCCATAAAATATCCTGGATCCACATATGACATTTATAATCTAGCAGCAGTTAGCTCTCTGCCACATGTGGAAACTTAGTTTGCCTGTCCTTAGCTAATTGGTGAAAAGTAAATTAGTACTTGTTATTTAATAGTAGGATGATGAAATATGGGTTACTCCACACTTTGTGACCAAGATAGTAACGCATGAATTTTTTAATAGGATCCACTTTCCTTATATTCAAAATCAGTCATGAGAGTGATAAATGGGGTTAATAATAAACAAACCTTGCAAAGGCCTTTGGGACCTCACAGAAACAAGGTTCAGATGGCTGCACAGTGATGGAGATTCCCCACAGCTCACGCAGAGGAATGACTGCCAAGTGTTAGCAGTCACACAGCGGCAGCTCCCAGAGGGCATTTCCTCACAATGGCAGAACAGCCTCAGCCAAGTTAACAGTATGTTACATCCAGGTTAGGAAGTCCCATGGCTTCTCTTTGTTTTATATTAATATGTTTTCTCATGAGAAAAATTACTCTGCGCATGCCTGATTTTCATATTTGTCCTCCCCATGGCCCTGCAATGGTCCCGAGTTGAAGGCAGGCTACTGGGATTATTATCCAGATCAGCTGTTGCTGCTACAACTACCAAATGAAATAAAGCAGGCAGAATAGCAGTCTCCTCATTTTTAAGGTAATTAGGGATAGAGAAGATTTATGGCCCCTGCATTTATTGACTGTTTAATTTATTGGACAAATAGCTCTGTGACAGAAACAAATGTAAACTGAGTAGAAGTATTCCAGTGAAAGATCAAACTGGAAAATGTCTTTCAAACAGGAGGTGGAAAATGTTGCATGGAGATGCAAGACTTTAACTTACAAATATCTTCTTTAATACTTCCTTCTGTAGTAGCTGATGGCATCCCATTTTTTCACATAACCCTGAGTTTGACTGGGCAGGGGACTCTTGATCAGGCTTCAAGTGCATGTAAAAGGCTAAAGTTTCTCCTCTGAAGTGACTAGAGGCAGCTCAGAGGGAAAAAATTATGGATTTCTAATCATTATAGATGCAGAAAAAATAAGAATCTAGAATTATTATGGGTCATGAATAATTATTATCTAGATGACTTACAGAGGTGTACAGAACAGAGGTGCAAAAAAAAAAAAACGGCCTCGTTTCCTGATCTGCAGTGCTGGAATGCAACATCAATCCGTTTCAGATCTAGGAAAAGGCCGAGGGAATGACAGGGCCTTGGTTCCAGCCCTTCAGGCTGTGGCCTGGCATGGGGAGAGAGATGGGGGCCAAGGGCAGATGTGTCCTCCCATGGTACTTCCCATGTCTCTTCCCACCAGGCCTAGGGCTATGATGGAGGGAGCCCCACGGGGAGCTCCCTCAGCAGCTGGTGTGTACTTGTGGGGGAGAAATGACATTTTGGAGCCGGGCATTTGGCAGGCTGGGATTCAAAAACATGAAGGGGTTATTGCAGGAAGTTCACAGGCACATGTCATATACAATGTGGAAAAGATGTCACAAGATTATCGATGAGGGTAGGTCATTAGCCAAGGGTGACATGTATTTTGGTGGATGATTGCCAAGTGAAATGACCATCTGTGGCAGATCAAATTAAACTGGCCATCAGTACACTTGTCAGTTAAAAACTAAAAAGAAATCAGGGAAGAAAGGCTTTATTTTCTGAACTGTCAATTCACTTCTACAGCCCTGAAAACCTGGGCTCACCACCAAATGGATGGTGTGCACATACTTAACTTGGGCATTCAGGCCATCTCTACAAGGTTAGGAGAGTTCTTGGTAGGACAAAAATTAAGAATAAAGCTCAAATGCTTTTACTGGCAGCATGCTTGAATGTTGGCAGGATCAAAATCTTCCTGATTATTTTTAATAATTAATCCATGTCTACGACTGAACCCAGTCAAAAATCAGTTTTTCAAGGAAGAGAAACTTTTCTTCTACTTTTTCCTCATTAAAAAAGATATTACTCTCAATGCAAAGTATCCTACCTCATTAACAAAACCAAGCAAACAAAAAAGCTAAGCTAAGCATGATTTCAGCAAAAGAAAAATCTCTTTGTGGGAGGTTTCTGATTTTCATTAACAAAGATGGACAACAAAGTTTTAAGACTCTCTTTAAAAAACAAAAAACTATCTCCCACCTGCTCCTTTTTTGACTGAAGTTATTTCAGCCATACCTGAAGATGTCTTTTGCTGTGAGGAATGAAGCTGAGGGATGAGGTGTGCCAGCCTAGTCCTTTTGCCTGTGCCATTCTAGTTCCTCAGGCCTCAATCTGTTTATTAATTTGGCTAAGAAGAGGTGCTATGGAAAGAGAAAGACTGCTTAGTTTGTTTTCCCAACTGAAAGAGAGGATTTCCCTTTTTTCTCTGGGTCTGAGTAGCTGTGTTTGGTGCTCTCTCTCCTGTTTCACGCAGCGAGGACTCCCCATCCTATTTCAGTCTGCTGAAATCACCACCTTCTCCTAGAGTGCTGCAATTAAAGCAGCTTAACGAGTTTGCAGACGTCAGCCAAATTTCCTTCAGTGGCATTTAGAGTAATGTAATTTATCTCACAGTTGCTGTGGATTAATGCATAGGATCAGCTCCCGTTGCTCACCTTATGCCTGGTAATAGGCATTTAGTTGCTGCCATGGGTTGCTGTGTCTGAGCCCTCAAGCCCTGGGGAAGCAGCCCCAGCTGCTGCACTGGAGCTAGTGTGTTGCCTGTATAATTGTCCAACATTATTTGGCCTAGATTGGATCCTTCTGAAGAAAAAGGAAAAATCCTTAGGCACGACACAGACTGCTTCTCCTACAGATCACATCCCATGTACCGGAGTTTAAATCCTGAAATTCGTGATTATCTTCTTTTCAGTCTTCCTCTTTCATTTTTCAGGATTAAATTTTCTCAGTCCTGTTATTCTTTTTCATCCTGGAAACACCTCCTCATTAAAACCTCCAACCAGAGGAGAATATATATGTGATACCACTGAGAAATGTGGATTGTCTGTACGTGGCCACCAGCTAAGCCACTGTTTGGGCACTGCTGGCTTTCCACAGGCTTCCCAGGGGTTTACTGAAGTCTCAACTCAGAGTTTAGACCAAAATAAACAAATTTTTTAAAGGTGATTACCACTTAGAAACAGAAACTCTGCCAGCCTGGGTTACACTGAGACCCTGATGTTTTCCTATCTATTCTGGGTGAAGACATTTACTGACCCCTTTGATTATCTTAGCTTTGAAGGTCCATCATTTTGGTTGCCTGTGGGGGGAAATTGATGTCCTGATAACACAGATCCCATCAGTGGAAATTTTGCTGGGGAAAAACTCACAGTAGCAAATCAAATCCTGAATAGCAACCAACTTCCCACAGCTGTAAGTATTTGCTTTAGGGCTAAAACTTTTCACACTCAGTGCAAACCCACACATAGTTAGAGAACTATAGAAATATTCCCACAAATATCCAGTGACAGTGTTCAGTTTGTGCCAGGTCTGAGGATGAAAGCCTCCCTGCAGTGCAATAGCAGCATGCCTCTTAACCTAGGAGGATTTCGGGACTGTGAGCATTACAAGATTCATTCTCTGAAAATATACAGAACTGTACTTCTGGAGGAGTATAGTGAAGTGTCACCCTGGTTTTGAAGAATTTTCTAAGCCTTCTATAATATTCTTCATATTGGAGTCAGAATTTTTACCTTATCACACTTTCTACTATAAACAATGGCCATGTTTTGCTAACTGTCTTTCATTGTTTACAGATTTCTAGGTGGGAGGAGAAAGGTGATTGACAGTTGGCTTGACCAATGTGGATTGAGAGGTGGAATTCCATCCTCCAATCCACAGGCCCCATAGGAAACATCTAAAACTGAGTTTTGTAAATAAACTCGCCCGTTTTTCCTGCTTCGCTCACCAGCGTGCCTTTTTTGTGGTTCTTTCTGTGTCCACTGTGACAGTGAAGTGTGTTTTCACATAATGTCCATGAATATTTGCTGCAATCGGACTTTGAATTCACTCTCACAAAGAGCCAGACAAGACACCCAACTCCTGATGCTGATCCCATACAGTCCCAGACAACACAAATGTTGCATTCAATAGTGTTGGTCCAGGCAGTCTGAACTACAAATATTCTTTAATGCTTGCAAGGCAATTAATGAAAAAATACTCCTGGGCTAGATGGAAGAGTTTAATTTGCAATAAGCTATTCATATGATAAATGATTCATTAAAAATTAGTCTACATCATCCAATCACAAAGCATTTCTTGTTAGGGAGTCAAAAAAAAAGAAGCGAAAGGGAATAATTTTCATTATAATTATGGCAAGAAGACTATGAATGATGATACACTGAAAAACTTTACATGTTTCTGTACAGTAAAAATTAGTCTCACCTTTTCCCTCTGCTCTTTCATAATTTAAAACTCACTTGCTTTTAAAAGTTCAAGCCTGTCATGTAGTTAATCCTCACTGAGAGCTAGTGTAGATGACATGTTTGAAAATAATTTGGTTTAGGAATAAGAAAGTTATCAGTGCTGAAATTTGCTGGCTTCTTTTAGAGAAGACATCCTCTAGAAAACATTCCCTACGAGACAGGAAATTCTTTTACTGATCCTACTCTTGCCAGTGGATTTAGTAAAACACAGCTCAAAACATTTCAATTGTAATTTGACTTGAATACAAACTTTGTTTTTATTGTCAGCTTTTATTATCTACCACTATACAAGTTTCCTATTATCTTAATGGCACAGCATCACTGATAAAAATTTGTTCCAACTGACCATTCTCTCAGCCACCTCAGCATTACTACAGTCAAACACAGCTCTAAATTTAAAAAAAATGGTAAGATTTAATATCCAAGCAGTCAAAAGTTTGAAAAGTTGAGGAAAATTTAGAAACTGTATCTATATGTTAACAAATATGATTCGTTTATGCAATGGCATGCCGTATTTTCCAAAAAAGTGTTGTCCAAATACACCCTTATTCAATATTTATTTGACAGAAAATAAAATGTTCACCACACATTACAAAACACCAAATCGAATCTTATTTAATTTTCTCCTGGATGTTTCTAACACATTCTGACTTCAATACTTGAGCAGAGGTAAGGCGATGATGCACTTATTTCCACAGCACTGTGAGGGAAAAGTGGCAGCAGCAGCAAAGTCTTGCTTGTGAATTAAGTGATCTCGAACACGCAACCTCCAACTCCAGTATTCACATAATTGTGTTCAAATTGTAGTTCCCACCTTAGAAATGCAGTCCTGGAAGGGATGTCCTGGGTGATGCAATCCAGGACCCTGCACTGGCAGGTAGTGGCTTTGTAAGGTCCCTTTCATCACTTGCTCAACCTTCAAAGTTAATTGGATTATTTTGGCTTCACAGCACCCTGTGGAATCCTCTGCAAGGACCCCATCACTCTGACAGCAGAAGGAGCTTCTCATTTCCAGTCTAGACTGACTCCCAAACATTTTAAAAACATTTTCTACCATGCTAAACTGAAGTTTTAAAGCAACACTTTCTCCTCTCTGGGATATTTTCAGATAACAATTCTACGTTTTGCCAACTTTTTTTTTGTTGCTAGGCTAAACAAGAGAAATTCAGCCTTCTCTGAGAAGACAGCCAGTCATCTCCTTCTGTATCCCTGCCCTGCTCCTCCTCCAGCTGAAGGGCATTGTTCTTAAAATGAGGAAACCCGATCTGGACCCAAGCCCATCATATGGTCATCTTCCAAAAAAATTATTATACACAGGCTAGGTTATAAAGAAATTAGAACAGAAGTTTAGCATGGAAAGGGTCAGGCAGCCTTGAGTTGGCAGGACCAGTTTCAGAGGTAACACCAGCAGTTCCAGGCCAAGGATAGAGCCTGAGACTCTGCTTGTGGTGAGGCTGAGCCATTGTCTGTAGGTTCATAGAGACATCCAGCAGCTCAAGGAGCCAACTCTGACCCGAGCTGAGGCAAAAGGGGGAAATCTCCCCTTTACGGTCTTGGTTATTCTGAGTAAAGTCAGTGGGTGAGGGAGCTGCTGCGTTTTTGGACCTTTTTCTGCCACCTGCATAAGTTTCCTGACAGAGAAGATGTGCAGGATGACAGAAATGGCACAGGACATGAAAAATTAATCTGGAGAGAAAAAAGTGTTCTTAGCTGTTATAGCCCTTTGGTCAGCCTTCTGTCTTTTTAGCACCATCCATATATTGAGTCAGTTCTCAAAGTAAATGCTTTATTCTCTCTGACCGTGTTTCTTTCCCTTTTTACACTGCCTTTGTAGTGTTGTCAAAAAATACAGTCAAGCTTTCGGGATGTTGGGAAAGCAGGTTAACACAGGCACAGATGCATCTGCTGCCACTATCTATGTGAGGCCCCAGAAGCTTTTTCAGCCCAAAAAATAATTATCACAAAATTAGTCGTTGCCAAAGCTTCTTTATCTATCATTTACAGTGTTTCAAATGAGAAATATGTACAAACAAGCATAACATCCTCCAGGACACAGGTACACAACGATCAAAGATCAGTGACTTATAAGCAAACCTTTCTGGAGATGCTGTTATGCAGAACACATAAAACTCAGTTGAAATATCTGACACATATAAAAGTTTGCAGGAAAGAGTCCCAGGCATAGATAGAATTGCTACAACCAAATCCCTTCTCTGAACACCTATTCATAAAAGTAGGTCCCCAGCTGCAAGAATCATTGCCCCGGGAAGTGAAAGATGCATTGCAGAGATTTTGATCTGGATAGGCTGTCACTCACTCCCTCGGTTTCATTCAGCGCTGTTTTAAAATGCCCTACTGCATCCTGGAGGTAGTTGATGAAAGAAAATCTTTACACGTGAGTTGTTTATAAGTTTGAAATACATACAGAGGTTCTTCTCAGTGTATATGTGGTGTATACATGTACATATATATATAGGTATGTATAAGTCTTTGTATGTATTTGTGTACACATGAAATACATATTGTGTGTTACAGATAGGGGCCAAGTTATAACAATTATATGCAACAATTAGAGAGACTCATGAGATACTCAGATGCAGCTGCAGATGCCCCATTCCTGGAAATGGGGCCAGACTGGATGGGGCTCTGAGCAACCAGGCCTAGTGGAAATTGTCCCTGCCTGTGGCAGGGGGGTTGGAAGGGGATGATGTTTAAGGTACCTTCCAAACGGAACTATTCTATGACTCTACAATATGATTCTGTGAACTACATGACTCTATATGAGATTGAGTAATGCCAAGTAAATGCCAGTAATTCAGTGCTGACCGGTTGATGAAAATAAAGGTTTCTCTGTCACTGAGCTGGACTTTCAAGTATATACCTGACTACACATCTAGCTGTCTATGTAGATGTACAAAAATTAAATAGGTCAACAAGTTTCTTGCAAATCCTAAAGGGTTTGACACGTCAAGCATGCACCAGACAAATGCCTATCAGGATAGTTTCTGATATAAACCAGGTATTTTGTAGCCAGTTGGTGAGCACACACGGCAATGGATCAGAAAGTGTGCTCCCATGTATGTATCAAATGTAAGTATTCCACAAGGCATGACTCATAGTGTTGTTGTTCTCCATTCTGGACAGTTAGACCTCACTGGTAATAATTTGTCTACCAGTATAGCACTGTTCAAGAGTTTTGATGCTTGCTACATTGACATCTCTGATGGTGAGCTGAGTCTCTAGCCAGACAGGTCAGGAGGTGAGGTAGAGGCTGGGAGGAAAGGCCAGACACAGCCCTGCAAGGGGATGTGGGTAGGCCACTGTTCTAGCCCACACAGTAGTTATTCTGCCACTCCTTACCCCAGAGAAGCAGCTCATGGAGAAGGGGGAAGGGACAGAAGGATTGTACCTCCTATTCTTCTGAGTTTGTGTGGAAACTCAGCTAGCTGAGATGGATAGTACCTAAGCCCAGGTAACTTATAAAGAAATCATAAACCTGAGACCATGGGAGGTGGGATATGGAAATTAGGATGCTAATGGCATCATTCCAAAATAGGTCATGTCTCTACTTCTGGTTCTCCGTTGGTTTGGGACCTTTGACATATAAGGTCATGTCCCTATCCCTTGTTTGGGGTTGGACCC
This sequence comes from Cisticola juncidis, assembly GCA_013400215.1. Classification (NCBI taxonomy): domain Eukaryota; kingdom Metazoa; phylum Chordata; class Aves; order Passeriformes; family Cisticolidae; genus Cisticola; species Cisticola juncidis. Next base: position 525,356 of record VXBR01012236.1, on the reverse strand, counting down.
TTGCCCTCAGGTAACCTTATATATTGTTAAGTTACCCACACCCCAGATTTTTGGATGTTGTCCCTTGGACCATGAAGTCTCTGTGTTTGTCATTTCAACAGCATTAAAGTTCATTTTCAGGCTCTCCATTGTTCCTGCTCCTCTATTTTCACCATGCTCTGCTCAGCCAGACCAGACCCTTGTCACAGTGCCAACTGCAATAAGTTTGGTAGTTTGGTATCCCTGTTATTCAGTGAGTTCCCATAGAGGATAGCAAAAGGAGAAATGGTAATCTCCTGAAAACAGTGCAAGATGTATATAGTGCCTCAAAGTCCATAAGGATAGACTGTTCCTCAGACAACAGATCTACCATGGCACCTCATGGCAGCCCCTCTGATCTTTTCCACTTCCTCAACATATCTTTTCCTTTCTACCAGAGCAGCCACAATATTTGTAGTTGGTGAAAGACAGTGTAAAGGGCTGCTGACAGCTGCAGATGGCTACATGAGTTATGGCACAGAACAAACTAATCAGAGAGATATGCAGTGCAGATTTTATTTTCCCATTTGTGAGATGCATATTGGGATCCACATTCCTGTAAAAGAAAACATTGAAACTATCCGCTGTCTCTGGAAAATAGCTGGATAACTGGAGAATAGGGTGTTTCTCCCTGACAGGGCTGTCTACTAAAAAGAAACTAGCTGCAGTCAGCTTACCTGTGCTAAAAAAGAGTAGGCGAGTTGACTACACGTGTGTTTGCATCCCCATGGTGCAGCTCCTGGGTCTGGTGCAAGGAAGGAAATGGGATTCCCCACTCCAGCTGTTTGCTTACACTCTTCCACCTTCAGCCCAGCACCTGAGCCTCCTGTGTCCTGAGGCCATGTGCAGCAGAATATTTCATACCTGAGAGACAAGCCACCGCTGTGGTCTGTATTTGTCAAGGTTTAGGGCAGATTTAGGAAGAAACCTTTGAATGGGGTATGAATGGGGATTCCCTTATGGTAATCTGGTGAAAATCAAGTGTTTCAAAAAGTAACTGAGGTTCTTGGGCTCCTTATCACCAGCTTTTTGTCAAGCACCACTGCAGTGTGCTAGAGCTGCTCTTCAAGGGCTCCTCACTTCTCACAAACTGCAGAGGAGAGAGTGCCAAGGCTTTGTTGTCCCAAAGATTGTGAACTCATCTTCAACAAATGAGTCCTCCAAAAAAAACCCAAAATAGACCATGTCATCTAAGATCCTCAGATTGAACTACCATTTTGTAGAAACCCTGATAACTTGAGTAATTTCACAAGGAGCAGCACCTCCATGTGTGAGCATACACATGCACAGCAGCCATTCTGCGTAGGACTGTGTGCTCACACACAGAGCTCATGCTGGTTCCCATGTCACCTCCACGTCTCCTCACAGCTAAAAGAACAACTTCCAGCACGCAGACAGGTGTGGGTAGTGTGCCTGCCTCCTTCCCACGGGCATTGGTGAGGCATGCACAACCCAGATCTGCATGAAAAGGCTGGAGGCTGGCATCGGCAGCACTCTGCTCCTCCTCACGGAAGAGCTGATGTGTCTGATAGCTCCAACAGAAGCAGGAGCGGGCAGCTCGTCCCAGCAGTACACTGCAGTTTCCTAGGTAACTGAACTTGAAATAAGGTGATGCCTGGAACTGGGTCTTATCAAATCAATTTGCTGAAGGTGCATACATGGAGGGAAAAATCCCCTTGTGTAGGATCCTACTGACTGTAAAAGCCCACAATACGCCACTCGTTTATTTTGGTAGTTGAGGAGTTTGTTGCCTTTTAATGATCAGCAATGACATTTTCCCATTGAAGCCATCTGTGCGGGTAGGGACGTGTGGAAAATACGAGTGTGCATGTTATGCATTATTTACACAAGGCCACAGCTATGTGCTTTGCAGACAAATGAAGAAAAGACAGATCCCTGCCCTGAGGGGGCTGCATGAAGAATGAGGTTCCCACCTTATTTCTTATACCTCCCCTTACCGGTGTAAGCAGCCCACGTTCAGCAGCTAGACTGACTCCTCTTCCACCATAGAGTCCCCAAACTATGAAGGGCCACATGTTTGAGACAAGGTCTACAAAAATATTTGAGTGGTTACCTGAAGTGTCTGGATGAATCTGGGATCAGTGGGCAGGAGAGCAACATGTCTTGGAAAATGAGACTTTGCTTCTCTGGTTATACCTCTACCCAAGAAACCTAAATGAGATGAGGGCATGTGCCTGGGATCTGGAGGACATTTGCATCCACCATTGAATTATGCCCATCATGCTTTTGGCTCGTGCCAGGTAGCACTCAAGCAAGTCCTAAGAACTGAGCCTGAGCATGACATGAGCCAGGCAACCTAGGAAGTGATACAGAGTGTGTTGCTTCAGTATTGTCCTCCTGCCCTGGCTTCCAGAAGAATTTTTCACCCTGAATCACCCTGAATTCACCATCATCCAGTTAAAAAACCTCTCACTAGTAGGAGCTGCTTTTTGCCATTTTTTTACTGGAGAAGACAACCACAGTTTTTCCAAGGCCCTTAAACCTCCCACCCCACTCCCAGCTACCTGCTGATCCGATGCTGCTTGTAACTGACCTGGCTCAGAGACTGCTAGTCTCCAGAAGTGGCATCTCTCTTCTCCACTGGGACAGGATTAATCTGACACGGCCAGCCGTGCTTCTGCTGGCTCCAGCCCAAAGGAGGCAGCTGTCCCCTTCCCCTTGAGCCTGGGGGAACAGCAAAAGCATCACCTTTTACCTCATCTTTTACAGGCTGCAAGTGCAGAAGCAGCATCCACACATCCAGAAGCCACAAACTTTGGGGTGAAGCCTGCAGGTCCCAGTTTCAGAGCCTTGGCGTGCCTGGATGTGTCTCAAGCATGGGAGAGGGCAGAGGGGACTGGGGGATGGTAAGAGGCATGTGGCCTCCCCCACACTGCTCATGCCACAGCCTTTACCTACTAAACTGTGGTCTCATTCAACAGTGACCCTGTAAGTCTCCACAGCCCACATGGTACTTCTGGCCTGGGGAGCACCAGACAGCTCTGGGAATGTTTGTTACTATTAATAACACAGACATTGTCTGTGCTCATCTGCAGCACTTCCTGTCCCTCGCTGGGGTGTTGTAAGGACAAGTACCTTAAAAGACTGAGTCAAATGGGACATCAGAGAAATGGAGATGATAAAAGCACTGGGTATGACAGCAGAAGATGAAGACACATCAATGCCTGTCCTTCCATCGCATTTTCTTTAGTATGATGTTTCTTATACCCGTGACAGACCAATGTCTAGGACGAATGCCCCCAAGGAGGTTTATACAGCAGGTCCAGGAACATTCTGTGTGTCCTTATACCATGCCATCCTTAAAACAATAACAACATTTTGTGCAGTTGCTGCTACTGCATTCAGAGGGGATTTCAGTAATCCAAGCATCCCACTTTGGTCTGAATTCACTCTGCATGTAGTTTCTGCCTTTTCTTAGTGTATTTGGCAGTGGCATGGGCTGCAGAGCAGTACTGCATTTTGGGCTTTGGCAGCTGCAAGACAGAGAATCCAACAGAGCAACCCAGAGCGTGGCCTGACCTGAATCCTCTGCACCACGTGCCCCACAACTGCCTGGCATAGCAGTTCCCAGATGCTGGCAGGCCAATTGCTGGTGTGCTCTGATATGGGATTCCCAGATGCTTTGGGGCACTCGACCATAATGTCTGCAGGTTCGACATCCCTGCAGCCTTTGAGTCCAGTATTAAGGACAGATGGCCTCAGAGTTTTCCTTAGCTTGCTGCATCCTGCAAAGCTGCTCAACACCCCAGGGTGTCAGAAGCCTTTAAAGGACTGGACTCTATCCTAGTTTATCCAGTGGTAAAGCAGGCTGGAAAGCAGGCTGGAAAGCAGGCTGGAAAGCAGGCTGGAGCACCTTAGCAATCTGTAGTACCCATTAGCAGAGATGCTACGTGATTTCCAAGGATGAATCCATGTTCCAACAGCTTCTTCCAAACTAAATTAGCTTTGCAATACTTGATTGCAAAACCACAGTAATTAGCAGATGGCTCAGGATCAAGTCAGGGACCTGATGTGACCGCAGTCAAATGTGGAGGACCACTTCATCTTCCAGTTTGGTACTGTGTCATCTTAATGCAAGTGGGTGTTGGGTTTGCTTTTAACTGATGTCTAAACAAAAAAAAACCCAAAAAACCAAAAAAAAACCCCAAAAAAAAAAAAAAAAGAGAGAGAGAGATCTATTTTTATTTAGCAAGATATGCAGAAGTGTTATCAGCAAAAATATTGCCTGCAGTGTAGAGATGTTACATTTCATTTCAGGCAAATGCTGTTAAAGCTGCCTGGGATGTGACAAAACATCTGACTGATTGTTCTCCAAGTGCTGCTCTGTAGCCCTTGGAAAATCAACACATTAAGTTTTTGCTATAGGCAAGCAATTAGGAATAGAACCATTCAAATGAAATCAAAATCAAATCTGGAGAGAAAACTGCAGAACATTTGCTTATCGTTTCACCTCAGAAAGTTTCACTACTGTTGTGCTCAGCACCAGCATGGCCAGCCTTGGGACAGTGCATTTGGAGATGGGGTTCACTGGGGAAGGCTGAAATCCTAGAGGGCGTTCAGTGGTGAGTCTGAAAAAGTGTTCACAGGTTGGTGTGCATTTGTTAGGGTGGAATATTCTGTGCATTCACCCAGCTGCCCCAGGTACACATCCTGCGGTACATAACAGAGTCCCTGTCTCCTTTCCATGTTCCTTGAGAAAACAGATGGAGAGGCTTTCTGGCCAGTCAGTTCACCAGGGCTTTTCTGGTGCAGAAGCAGAGCACAAAGAGAGGTGGCAGGGGCAGGCAGTGTGCACCTCCATGAGAAAACAGGTCTCAACCCAGGCTCTCATCCAGACTCAGGAGTCAGACAGTGCTCAGGGGTCTCCTGGCTAACCCATGGCTTTAGGGCTCAAGAGAGTGAGTCAGCTTCATAAATGAAAAATCACTGCAGTGCCCTTAGTGATGCTCAGTCTCATGCCCAGGCAACAGAGTTAGGAAAAGAGTGTGCCCCTCTAGCCAGCACACCAGCCTGAAATAAGTCAGACTGGTACCAGCCATACAAATAAATAAGGACCATAATGTATATTTAATAGAGAAGGAACAACTTACCAAGGGCAGTGGGGGTTTCTCCTGTTCCCCTCTCCAGCTAAGATCAAGTTGGTCAGTTTTTCTCAGAATATGTGCTCTAGTTCAATAACAGCTCTTACACTGGAGTAGGAATTGAGTTCAGTGAAGTCCTGAGGTCTGTGCTTTGGGCAAAGTCTTACTGAACTGCCATAATGGTCTCTTCTGGCCTTCAAAAGTGGGTGGATCACTGTGTTGTCCTTTCCCTTTCATCCAGTCTCATATTTCACATTTGTTTCTTTTCAAGTCATTTTATGGCACTCACATGAAGTATCTCAGTACTTCACAAGCTATGAATCACTTCTGATTCAGACTCCCTTGATGAGGTCTGTCATCCCTTTCTCTCACATGCAGAACCAAAGCTCTGAACATAGAAGTCCCAACTTGTACCAACAATGAATCAGATCCAAGAAAATCTTATCCTGTGAGATCTGCTCCTGCACCACCACCTCACCAGTATCAAATCAACACTTCTAGGTCTGTGTTTTCCCCTCTGGAAAGAAGTTGCAAAGCAAACTGGACAATGTCTTGAACTACAGTTTTAACTGAGCAGTGTCTCCTACTGCTTTTTTCACAATCTATTGGCCTGAGAGGCTGCCCAGATGCCCATTTACCTCAGACAGGAATCAGAGGAGGAAAGCAGATCTACACTTTCTTTGCTTACCTTATTCCTGGATCCAGGCAAAAGTTTAAAGGAATAAGAGGGTGAGCCTGCAGGGGTCATGTGGAACATGCAGCTCGAGGGAAACTATTGCAAAGTCAGCAGAGATGGCTGTGTGGAGCCATCTTCCAGTGGGCTGGTGCAGAAGCCACACCACAGTCTCAGTCTGGGAAACACATTAAATCTGAAGAAAGGACCCCTGCCTTGCAAGTGTGGAGAGGAGGTAAATGATGGCTGTGAAGGTGGAGATGGAAGTCTGCTGGACTTGCACTGGAGTACAGATGTGTTTGCCCTCTTCACATATAGCTGCACCCTTGAGCTCCAACTTTATTTACATCCACCTCATCAGCTGCAGCAGTGCTCCCAGAGAGACAGCTTTCTATTTATAGGCACCAGCAGTACCTCCCTTGACTGCAGGGCAGTCTGAATATTCCAGCTTCTCTTGCTGCTGACAATCACTTCTCCATCTGAACCAGAGACACTGGCACTCCTGTGTCCATGTGAGGGAAAACAGAAAGGGATATTGCTTCCAAGCCCCAGCCTCTATCCCCTCCACAGGGGATAAGCACAATGGTTATTTCTATGCTCCTCTCTTTCAAACTCATGTAATCTAGAAAATAATCAGCAGTGACTGATATGCTGAAATGCTCTGGTAGCTAAACAAGCTGCTTAAATCATATCAGAATATCTCATGTCTGAATAAAAAAGAAAAAAAAAAAAAACAAACCCTCCTATAGAGCAAGGGGTGTAAGCCCAAGCTCCAGACATCCAAATGATGTTAGTGTGGACTGAGGTACTTCCCATCTCAGGGTGTACATCTGCACTGAACCCACTATGTCCTTTCATTTCTTTACCCCTCTCCCATTTTCTGAGGAGTTCCTGGGAGAATTCAGCAAATCAAGTTCCACTTTAGCTCATTCTGAGGCAGAAATACATACAGTTGATGTTTCTGAAAATGTTGCTTAAGGTGAAAGAAGAGAAGTCTGGATATGACCTTAATGGATCATCTATTCCAGCTCCAATTTCCTCAGAAAACCTATCCCAGTGCTTGGTAAAACTTTGGAAAACCTCTTTTGTCTAATATCAATGTCTCTTGTTGCAATTTGACTTCTTTTCCTATCCACTGCAGAGCTGACAGATTATATGAAGAACAACTGGTAAAGTATAGACTAGAGAAGCAGACAGTGAGAGGAACTGAGATGAACTGCCAGGTTGGAAGGATCGCAGTCAGTGGCACAGGGTGCAGCTGGGGACCAGTCAGCAAGGCTGAGCCCAGGTTCTGTAGTGTTTAACATCTTCATTAATCACCTCCATGTTAGGACAGAGAGTACCCTCAGCAAGCCTGCAGGTGACACAAAACTTAACAAAGCAGCTGATGCACCAGAGGGTAGTGCAGGCATCCAGAGGCACCTTGACACTCTGGAGAAATGGGCTGGTGGGAATCACATGGAGTTCAGCAAAAGGAAGAGCAAACTCCTGCCACTGGGAAGTAATAACCCCATGCCCCAGAAGGGCCTGGGGGATTTCTGTGTGGAAAACAGCTTTGCAGAAAAGGGCCATGGAGTTCTGCTACCAGGTTTGACCTGGGGCAGCAACGTGATTTTGTATAAGGGAAACCTGTGAAAGCCTTGTGGTCTGCATTCAAAAAAGCAATGGCAGCTGGTTGAGGGAGGTGATCTTTCACCTCTGCCCAGACCTGGTGAGTCATATCTGGAGTATGCCATCTACACCTGGGTTTTCCAGTGAAAAAAGAGATGTGCACATCCTGGAGCAAGTCCAGGGATGGGTCACAAAGATGAATAAGGGATGGAAGCATCTGACATATGAGGACAGGCTGAGTGAAATGGAACTATTCAACCCGGAGAAGCAAAAGCTCAGAGATCTTCTCCATGTGTATAAACACCTGATGGTTATTTCTGCATGGGAGAGAATTGGGAAGACAGAACCAGACTCTTCTCTGTCATGCACAGTGATACAACAAGAAGAAATGTGAACAAACTGAAGTACAAGACATTCAATTTAAATATAAAACTAAAACCTTTCCAAGAGGGATTGAAGACTGGTACAGGTTTCCCTGGGAGGCTGTGCTGTCTCTGTCCTTGGAGATACTCAAAACACAACAGTACATGTCCCTGAACAACCTGCTTTAGCTGACTGTTCTTGCAATAGGTGCTTGGATTGAATGATCTCCAGAGGTCCCTGCCAATCTCATCAATTCTGTGGTTTTGTGAGTGTATGCCCATCCTCTCTCACAATAGCTTTTTTACATTCTTGAAGGTAATTTTCATATTCCTCCCTCATATCAAGTTAGTTCCATATTTTTCACAACAGTTATCTCTTTGCAGGCTTCTGGACCTTCTTCAGTCAGTCTGTGCTCTGCAGAGACAGACAGACTCTGTCCTGTCTGCAGCACAGTAGCTGAACCTGAATGACAGCAGTAAGGTTTGGAGTTAACAGCCACAGGATGAATTAGGTGAGAAGACAGACCTGAAAGAGAGACATGGAAAGAAAGGCCAGCAAGCAAACAAGAGCTGCTACCCACCCACTGAGTGCCAGCACACAGTTAAAAAATTTCTGTTCCAGCTGTCATTGATGAGATACCTTCAGAAATTTTCCAGAATTTTATGTTACACCTGTTTGGGAAAGAATGTGTTTGGCTTGGCTTAGAGCCTGTTTCTCTTCCTTAATATTAAGTTCTTAAATTGCACCTTCTTTAAAAAGCAATGGGTTGGGCATCAGCCTTGTTTTCCAAATCCATTTTATGCCACCCTCTCCCTTGATCGCTTACCCCCTGGGAACTGACAGCCCTCCCATCTCACCTGGGACCCAATTTCCCCTGTGTACCTGGCAGAGGACTAGATTTTCAGGGGGCAGACAATGCTGGTGAGCTCCCCTGCACTGTGCCTGTGAGCTTGGCAGAAGGTGGACTCTTCCCAGTACTCCAGAAGCCAGGACAGGAGCCAAGAACCAGGAGCAAGAGCAGCCAAAACAATCAACTTCACTGTGCTGTACTCTAAAATATATGAGCATGTGTCAAAGTAGGAAGGCTCACAGCAAGGGGTTGTCTTGGGCTGGCTTGTTTATGGCTCCATTCCTCACCCTGCCTCCTCCCTCATCTCTGTTGCCAAATGCAGGTATCTTTTCAAAATACTGTAGAAACCAAGAGAATAAAAATTCTTGAAGTCATTCAAATATGAATTCCTCCCTCATAAAGAAGGCCACCCTCTTAGTACCCTGTCAGCCTATGCACTGACAGTTGTCACCCCTGCAGAGCAGGCACCAGATGGGTAAAGGAGGGAGGCTGTTCTTTTTCCTTCTCTAATAGCTGCATTCTGAAAACCTAAGGAGGTTGTTTTGAGCTGCTTGATGGCTTCTGCTGGCTGTATTACCACAGGAAGGCCAGTGAACAGCACAAGAAATGCTTCAAAATGAAGTAATAAACTGGGTGAAAACAAGAGAGATTGCTCATGGCACAAGATGACACTAACCACTGACCCCAATGACCCTAAGGTATTTACTTGTGAATAAATCTCTACATTTCAGTAGTCCCAAATCATACTGCCCAATTTAATCCAGAGAAGGTTTTCAAACCTTCTAGCCTGCTTGAGCAATATCCCTTCAAACCAAAGAGGCCATTCCCTGAGCCAAGATGCAGCAAAGTCATTCTTTGGTTTCGGGGGGAACTTTTGTTTGTTGTTTGTTTGTTTGCAATTTTGTTGTTGTTTCCCCTTCCCTCCCTCCTCATCTCTCCCCCCTAACACCACCCAAATAGACAAAATCAGGTATTGTATATTTTGGAAATGATTTAGCAATAAGTTTGCAATATTAGAAAGTGGAAAACCTTAATTAAAGTGTGATATGTTTGCTCTGATATTGCATGTATCTCTTTTTTTTGACTGGTCTTAGCTGCAACTTTTCTCTGTGTGTGTATTCTGAATGTAAATATCTTGGTGTAGTACCAACGTGTGCTTCTATAATGCAAGAACATAAGAACTAAACATAATGTAGATGTAGGAATCAACTAAAAAATGTGTCATTATTTTGAGTGAAGCACGACAACAAAATCAGAATTTAAACCCTCTCCTCTCAAATATGGAATGAGGGAGTCAGTTTAAACGCTTTTTCTCCCCCATCCCTGATCTTGCAGGCCTGTTAGCTAGCAAGAAGACATCTGCTAATTTTTCAGTAGAAGGGCTTTTAGCTCTTTGCCTGTTTGGTGACAGAACTTCAAGTGTTGTGGTGAGTTGGCAACACTCAGTGGGGATCTGAGGTGCTGGTGGGGACTTCTTGAGTTTTGCTCTGCAGAGCAGACCATCAGTTGTGTCAGCCTCATTCCTGGACATGTAAACTTATGGACCTGTCTTCAATTTCTGGTTCAAGCTTCCATTGAAACTCCAGCAGAAGCACATCACAGGGAAATACAAGGATTATCACTCTGCTCTGCCTGCTGCAGAGCCAAGCACCTCCTTGGCTTCTCCTCTGGGTAAGGTGCTCTCTGTAGAGGTTGAGTCTTCAGCTTCCCTAAGAGCACTGGGAATGCTCACTGGGATGCTGCACCTTTTTTTTTTCATCTTTCCTACAAAAATTTCCAAGATTTACTGAGATCTGAACTCTTGAGAGATGATTATAAATGTTAAGTCTGTCGTCCTTGCTTTCCTTCTATTTTTACAAATTGCAGGCTTCGTCCTCCTGAATTAGGATATCTATTTCCAGAAGAGCAATAGTGGATTTCAATCTCTGATGTATCTGATGAGAAATTATAAATTAATAGGCCTTCCTCATGGAAGATCTATGCTAAATCTGTGTGGGATCCTTAAGGACTGCATAGTCAAAATAATTGACTGTCTGTATGGCTGTAATAAACACAATTTAATCTAGGAACATCAGGACAGTCTAAAATATATTTAAACAAAACACTAAAATCACATGGCTAAAGGGTTTAATGTGTCCTCGGCAGACCTGGCTATGCCAAATTTAATTAAGGAGTTCTATTTGTGTCAATAAATTATCATCCAAGGTAAAATAAAAGTCATTCAATCTGTTAAAATTTAATTTTATTTAGATACACAATTAGTGGGTTTATGCTATTACAAAATAATTCAGCCAAGGAATCAATGCTAGCACTGAGTACAAGTTAGTTTACAAACAGTCCAAACAGTCTTCTGACACTAACTGGCTACAGGTGCGGGTGGAATACTTTATATAAATGGAATATTTCTCTTTTACATACATACACACAGACAAATAGATATCTCTGTAACTATTTCCTAAAAATCCTTAGCTGAATGCTACTGTAATAGTACTGAAACTAATAACTGTTTTCTAACAGAAATTGCTGAAGCCAACTTCAGAAATGAGACAAAGGAAAAAAAAAAAAAAGAAAAGAAAAATACAGAAAAATACAGCATTCATAATTTTGTTTGTCTGCATCAATCCATTTTTTAAAAGGTGGAGCTTTAGCTCTGATTTTGTTTTGTACCATCTTCCAGTAAAATTTGGATTAAATCAGATCAAGAAAATGATACTAAGAACAAGTCTAATGGACCCTTGCAAGTAAGCTCTCCACAGTTACATTGCTGCAGCAGGGATGGAAAACATTTCCAGTGCTGCCAGCTGTGCCAGGACACCTGCTAACCTGTGGTAGGAGCCTGGCAGTGGAGGATGGGCAAGATGTGCTCATGCATATTTTATCCAAGAGGCTTTGACAAACCCACCAAAAAATGAATCACAGTCCAGAAGGATAATTGTCATGACTGAGAAATTGTCACATCACCAAAACTGAGACACCCAGTAGGTAATTAAGGCAGTAGCTGCCTGATGTGTCTGCACTGGCAAATCGGGTCACTCCTCTTTTTATCCAGCTGCAGTGATTACACATCCTGTATGCATGTTAGCTGCCTTTGGGAGTGAACATCCAAGAGGAAACTCAGGCACCTCGAGGGAACAGCACCTCCTGGTCTGCAAAGACAGATCTTTCCAAGGGCACTTGGAAAGAAAGAAGTCTTGCTGCTTCCAAAAAAGACACTCCTTCAACTCTAACTCAGCAGATTTTGCTCTCTAAACCTTTCTTTTCAGGGACAGGGAGTGGCATAAATTTTCTTTTTCTTTTACAAAAAGAATCCAAACCACCTCTCTGAAGGCTGGGAAAAAAGCTGTGTCATTAATATATGTGTTTTGAACAGAGAAAATGCCATGTTTATGTACATATGTATGTACACGTGTGTGAGCATCTTTCTTTTTAATGTTGTAGCTGTGATGAAAGGATTCTGGGGTCAATCTAGAGCTTGATATGTTTGAGTGTTTGTGGCTGTCACATTTTCTTTCACTGAGATCATTCACTCTTGAGGTACAAGGAGGGACAGTGGTGGGATTTGCATTTATGATAAAGATATATTCTAATGCTCAACTTCCTTTGGGACACCACAGAGCCCCTAAAAGCAGGCAGAGGGATGGTATCAGGGACCAGTTCCTTCTTTTAATTTTTATTGTAGTGCTTTTGCCATTTGGGATTGGAATTAGGGTGAGGCCAGTGACAATATCAAAGGGCCAGTTTGATTCTAAAGGAAATAAAATCCCAGGAAAAAAATGGTGGTGCTATGATCAAGGCCATAGGTTCTCTTTTCCCATAGGGAATGATACCTTTGCTATTGGCAGGCATAGAGAATGGGGTGGGCTTGGCTTCTGTAGTTTACTTTAATGAGGCATTCATCATTGTAGGGCTTTCAGTAATGTAAGGACAGCTGGTGCTAGCAGAGGTAAAATTACATGCTTCTTTAGGGAGGGAGGTTACCTCCTGTATGTGGATTACATTAGGGTTTGTGTTGGGATTATAGTTACAATTTGGAGAGTATAAAATACCAGAAGAACAACTCCTTGCAATATGCAAGGCCTAAAGACATAGTGAGAGGATTTGTGTTGAGAAGAGAAAATTCTCTTCAAGCTCTTTTCCAACACAGATTGGTTCCCTGACTTACAGCTGTGATCAGGGTTTGAAGGTCTGGGAAACATTCATGAGCCCAGCGCTCTACTGAATGTTACAGCAGTTAGATAACTACAGAGAAGACAAAGGCTGGCAAGGCCCCTTCCTCCTTTACATGCTCTTTTACTGCAAGGATTAGTGCCCTGATATCAGACTGAGCTGTAGGGATAGGGTCTGCAAATCTCAGCCCACATGGCCCATATTACCCCATCCTTCACAGTCCAGAGGCAGAATGCTGTGATTTCTGTGAGGATCCATACCCTTTCAGAGCAGGAAAAGGTGTAAAGCCTAAAGCATCAATAGACAAGCCAGTTCCCACCTGTGGTGAGATGGGGGCAATAAACACTCTGGTATTGGCAGGACTGAATGGGGCCCTTAGGCTTGGCTCTCTCCTTCTGCAGGGACCCATCACTTGGGGTAGCAGTCAGAGGAGACAATTTATATTTTTAAGAGCTATCTGTGTGTCCAGAATCAGAGTAAGGGTAGAGACCAATGCTGTGTTTTACTGTAGGGATTGCTGCCCAGGATAGAATTAAAGTAAAGATTTGAGCTGGGATTATCTTTCCTCTCTCCTCAGCTTGTTTCCCTCTCTTTCTGCAGCGCCTGTGTGGTAATTCATTCCTTCTGGAGTAAATCAATCATCTCCCTCCCAGAGGAAATCTGAGCACGAGTGATGGGGGAACAGCACAGACAGACTTTGTGGCCACAGATGTTATCATATTCAGCTCTTCTCTCGCTGGACAAGACAAGCAGTGTCCTCAGCAGGCCCTGAGGCCTCCTGCCTTGTCCTGGGGGACCAATCTATGCCCATGACAGGCATCACGGGGGCGTCTGTGACACAACCCTCTCTGGCACTTAAAGCACTTTGGATTAAAGCCACCCCTCCATATCTTTATGTCACAGAGTCACTGGGGTTGCCTAATGAGAAGACTTTAGCCTAGAAGTGTCCTGGCCTCTCCATGGCAGGGTGCAGCCCTGAGCACGGCAGACCCGAGCCGTGTTGTACCAAGCAGTGACACATCTGTCCCGTGAACCTTGAGGAGACAGCAGTGAAAAAGCAATTTGAGCTGCTTGGAAAAGAAGGTCCAGAGATCTTGCTGCTTGCATCGACCACTGAGATGACATTTAATGCTCAGTCAGGTGTTATAGATCTCTTTCTTCCCACAGCACTTCCTTCCTTCACACACTTATGATTTTATTTTCTGGTCGGTGATTGTTTTGGCTACACAGTGACAAAAGACCATAGGGCAGGATAACTTGGTTCAGGAAAGAGGGTAATAATATTACCATACCAAACAAAAAGAAGGAAAAGAAAGTGATTAAAATTGTGACTTTATAATTGTAATTGATTTCAAATTAAAACAACTCAAACCATTTCTGTGCACTGAAAAAAATCTCCATTTTTGTGGTAATTTTCTGCCTCAAGTCTTCTGCAGGTTTAACACACCTCTAACACTGCATGACTACTATTACTACTACTGCTACAATCAGGCATTTGTATACTTTTCCTCAGGTGAGCAGTGTCTTCTAACTCTTTAGAAACAATCACACATGTGCTAGAAAGTAAAGATGGTTTGGGGTAAAATTCCAGCCATGGGTCAGAATCTCCTACTAGCTGGAGATGCTTCAGGATTTTGCCTCATACCACAGACACAAAGCCATGATGCAATATGCAATTCTGAGTCCAGCAGATGCAGAGCAGTTTAGGGTCTGTTTAGACAAAGAAATAAAGTTACTGACCACAGCTCACAAAGGAAGGTTGTGGTTCAACTGGTGATTCACCTCTGGCATTTGTGTTTTGTGCTTCTAGCCCCCAAGCTGTATTTCCTTTTGCTCCTAGACAGCTTTCTTCATCCACATGGAAAATAGAATGCATGAGGTAAGATTTATTCTGGTTGTAAGCTAGTTCAGTAATCTGTGGTTTTGGTGACACTGGTGAAGAGAAGTTGTGTTTGAACACTAAACTAGCTTTTGTGCATACAGATATTCTTGATTGTGTGCATCAGGTGAAGAAGAGAAAAAGCTTACATTCTTGATTAAAAGAGCTATCTTTCCACCCTACAAAATAAATCAACATTCCTGGTAAACCAACTATCTTTCCACACTGTGACATAAACCAACATTCAGGAAAAGACAGAATATTTGCTAAGTTTTTCATGCAACCAACCTTTGTGTTACAGGTAGCTCCAGCTGTTTAGATCGTACACAGCTTTCTTGAATGCTGTTGGGCAGGAGGTAAAAATCCAGCAATGGTGTGGCTGAAGCAAGAACCTTTGATCTCTTCATCTTCAGAGACAAGTGTTGGCTGGATAGGCAGTTATGCATCTCTCAAATTCAGTTACATTCAAAATCCTTTAAAAAGAACAATGGTATCTAAGGCTGGAGTCAGTCTGGAGGAAGCTTTCTGAACACAAATTCAAGGAGCACAGATAGATTTTTATTTATCTTTTAAACACTGTTTTCTGGGAAGCAGAAGTGTTTTTAAACACGTTAGTTCCAGTGTCCTGAGGTTTTTAATGGAAAGGGAAAATTATGAAGGTCATGTATTAATATTTCATTGGCCACTAGTCAAAACTGGTTGGCTGGCAAATGTTTTATGCCTTCCCACCTGTGCAGAATCACCATTGTCCTCCATTAAGGACCCGATTCCCATTAGCTGCTTGTGATGGATGGGGGGAAGGGGAACATGTTGTGTGTGCAGTGCTGGAATAGGGAATGAGAATTTTGCAACCTTTCATTTAAAAGAGAAATCCTTGGGGGTCTGTGAATGGCAGGCTGTACCAGAGATCTCTCAGAGGTGCTCAGACCTAATGGCACGATGACACCAGAGCTAACCTTTCCTTCACCAACCTCCTTTGTGTCAAGGGCTGACATGGCTGATTTCAGAAAGCAATGATTGCTTCTCCCTTTGCTTTAGTCTGTTGTGGAAAAGGCTGGTTGGGAATCACTGTTTGCTGTTTTGATTGAATGCATCAGGACTCTGGGTATTTCTTCTTTCTTTAAAGACATGCATTAGTATGCTGGCTATCTGGAGCTCACTGTGGAAAATATTCTAGTTGGGGTAGACTGCCTGCCAGGAAAGACTGATGGTTTGGTTCAGTAAAGAAAATTAAACTAAAATAAGATCTGAAGCTGAAGCTCTGGCTCCAGCCTGAGTTGAGATGTATTTCTGTTTCTAAAGGAATCCTAAAAAAACCTTAATTTAATCCTAAAACCAAAAGAAAAAAATTTTTATTTGAGTTTATTTTTTTCCAGTGCTGGCTGAGGTCAAATCAAGCAATATCCACAGAATGACAGTCAAAGATTTTTGCCTTAAAGAAAACTTGGGAAAAAATCCAATCTCTTTCTGAAACAATTGTTCTTGTGAGGCTGTTTGACTAATTTTGCAGACATGAGAGCTGCAACTAATAACACTAAAATCAGACTGCCTGATGCTACCTCAGACACGTGTTGAGTCCTTGAAACCATAAGGGCTCTTATCCAGCTAGTGGTGTTCTCAAGAAGAGTCAAGCACCCATGTGAAAATCACACATTTTTCTGGATCTGAACTGCCAAAGTTTGCCCAAGGTTTGCTCCACTCAATCTTTTCACAGCGTTCTCCGGGTACCTGCCCCTGTCCTTGCAGTCTTGCTCATGCTCTGTGGGATTGCATTTTAAGGAAATGGTGTGCTCTGGCTCACCCCTGGAAAGTGCATGGCTTATCCCAAGTCTGTACCCTCCCTGCGGTGTCTGTAACCTCACTGGCTGGAGACTCTGACCGCGCCTGCTTCGAAACTCCCTGTTAAGAGTGCAGGGGGAAGTGGGCTGCTCCGCTCCTGCCCTGGCGGCCTCCGGAGGCTCTGCTTTCCCCTTTCCTCTCTCCCCTTTCCTCTCTCCCCTTCCCTCTCTCGCCTTCCCTTCCCCCTCTCCCTCAGTGACCATGCTGCCTTCCCGGGGTAAGACTCCAAATAAACCCTCATCCCATCAGCACCTCACCAAAGTCTAGAGTCTCCTTGCCTGCCTGCAGGCGAACAGCCACGAACCTAGAGCCCAGGGGGCTCCCGGGGAACTCTCCCCGGGGATCCCCCAAAATCTAATTTACAACAATGCTCTTGCAACCCTTCAGCAATTTCCAGTTCATTGTTTTACTGTGACTCCATTTCCCCTGTCCAGCTCATTTTCCTCCTGTGAACATCCCCGGGCAGAGATCAGCATGGATGGCAATTCTGCTTTCTGCAACAACTTCTGGGGGTCATCTCCACCATAAAGGGATGGATGATGGTAAATGACAGAAAGGAAGCTGCTTTTACATGGCTCTTGAGGAGGCTGGGATAGGGAGAGAAGATGTGCTACACAGAGATACGTTTTCCTAAGGGCATCCCCAAAATTACCCCAAAATTACCATATACTGTGTTATGAATCTTCGCAACTGGATGCCCCACCACCTCCACATTGCAAACAAACAGCAGTAGAAATGAGTGTAGGCAGAAGATATTTTGCTTTTACCTTGTCCCACAGGTTTTCTAGAAAATACACAAAAGCAATCGCACTTGTGCAACAGGGCACAAAAGTATTAGTATGAAGGTTTGGACAAGAAACGGAAAACATCTCTCACCTGAAAATTAAAACCAGACATAGATCAAAAGGTAAGTCAGAAAAGTGTGTGTGTTTACTCCAGAACACATTAACATCAGAACTGATTGTATTATTAGTTTAAAAAATAGATTAATAACTGGGTAGAAGAGAGAAAAAAAGTTTCTCAAACATCTTTTACAGTAGAAAATGAGCAAAGTAGCAAGGGATACATCCATCTAACTGTTACAGAAAGAGAAATGATGGAAAAAATCTATAAAAGCTTCCCTTTTGTTGTTTTTCTAACCTCATTTCCAGTACTTTTCCCATTATCTGCTCTGCCCAGGGGATCCTTTTGCTTTTCTTTAAGGTGTTTTTCCACATGTTATTTTGCATCATATATTTTTATTAAATCAATTGCCGTGAATTTTACATCATATAGCTTAATTATAGGGAAATTATTTTGCCAAGGAGCCTGATGGTAGAAGAATGGAATCAAGCAACTCCACTATAAGACTAGTTTCTTCATAAAGCCACTCATTCCCAAGTTCAGTCCTTGGGAAACAATAAATGGAATGCTATTATACTACCCAGAAAATATGACACTTAGGCACATCTTAAATGTTTATGACAAGTCCACTGCAATATGCTGAAATGATCTTTTTTTATAACTCAGGTAAAAAAAAAAAAAAAGGCAAAAGGGCCTATTTTAACAAGGGCTGGGATGCTAATAGGTGGCAATTAATTGTCCACAGATGATTAGGGGAAAAATGAGGCAGAAGAAAAATTTTCCAGGCCGTCACTTCTGCTGAGAACATCAGGATTTCAAACACTAGTAGGAGTTTTAAAAGTGTACTGGTGAAATAAAAAGATATTTTACTCCTTTACCTCCACTAAGATGTCAGCTCTGCCATGCTTACTGCATACAGCAGTCATGCTGGAAAACTGATAATGATACTTCTACCACTTCTCATCATTTTATGGGTACTGGGTGTAATTAGTTTCTGTGGCACCATGCCATGCTAGGCCCTTGTATATAAATACAGAGTGCTGTAGTCCTTTTGTGCTCGTTATCTGCATTCCGGGGATATCCCAATGACAATTGCTGCCAGAAGATGCATCATGCCTAATGCTGCTAATTTTCAAAGTGATGAAATAGCAACTTTAAACCTGTTTTGGACAGGAAGTTCCAAAAATCTTTGCATATTCCTCCCTTGCTTCTTCCAAAATTCCTACATCCTCCTCTCTCCCCCTCTCTATCATGTACCCTATAACAAAATCCTCAGCAAGACCATTCCTTCTTACAATTAAAGACATGAGGAGTAAAAAGGATGTTTCTCTATTTCCTGCTTCCAGTCTCTACTCTGAAAGCTCAAGAGAGAAAACAGTTCTGATGCCTAGTTTGGCTCCACTCCATCCCTGTGTATGAATTTTCTTGGTGCTGCTGGAAATGAAACTCATGATAAAACAGCACAATACCATGGCCCTCTGTTGGTCTTGAGGCAAAGAAAACATAGCTAAAGGAAGGACAAATGGCTAAAGGAAGGACAAATGGCTAAAGGAAGCACACATGGCTAAAGGAAGCTGTGGTGCCACTTTTGGTGTAGGCAGGTGTCCAGGTCAGTGCACAGACATTGGGCCTGGGGCTGGGACACTGACTCAGGAACAGCCTTTCTCACCGTCCTTCACAGCCCTCTTTTCTGTCAGTGGTTTCACTTTCCCTGTAAAATCTTTCCTATAGGTTGCTTTCCTTCTTATTTTTTTTTCTTTCTTGTTTTTCTTCTTCTTCTGTTTTTTTTTTCACCCTCTCTCACCTTCAAGGCATTTATATGCTGGGGTAGTGAGAGAATTTGCTTAATGTCATAAAAAACAAGGTGTTTGGGGTTTTTTTTGCATATTGACAAACAGCAATTGGTCTTCTTTATGCAGGCAATAAAAAGAAAGAAAGGGAAATTGAGTGAAGCCGCAGTAGCTGCTAATATCTCATAACCATTTTTTTACTGTGATGAATTAGCTTCAACAGACACTTGACTCAAACAGCCTGCAGTCTGATTTTGTAACTTCTGTTCGGTACTTTGAGTGAGCACTGACAGCAGAACAAAGTACAGGCTACACTGAAACCAGGCACACCCAAATTAATCTCAGCTGTACTTTGATAGAAACAGTGCATTAAAGCTAATGTGGAGTTTGTTTTTATTTCCAATTTGCTGGATAACATTAACTCTCAAGGAATTTATTGCTGAAAAAGAGACATTCCTGATTTTCTGTCATTTGTATTTCAGTACACTTTTTTTTATTATTATTTTGCTAAAACAAAATGGGAGGAGACAGAATTTTCCTTGCCTTAACTAAACATCCCAATTTCAGTATCTTGTTCAGTTCTGGACACATCTTTTAATTTCTATTAATATTAAATAACTATTTTCATGGGATAATGTTCACCCATGGATCTCATTGTCTTTAGTGCCAGCAGGATAAGCAGATTGAGATAAGGAGTAGACAAAGTCATGTGAAAACACATGAAACAGGGTCACCACTGTTATGAGAGAGAGATACAGTACAGAAAGTTGGGCAGATGCTGTAAGTGCTATGTTAGCTCTGAGTTTCCGGGTTTCCCAGCTTAGGGGGATTGGATTGAGCTGACCCGTGTGGATGACACTTTCTCAAGCCAGTGCTTCAGCTGGGAACTGCAGTCCCTCCCCCACCTGACCTGTCAGGTGTTGTCTGACAAGATATATAGGGTGGTGAAATGTTCTCTTCTAAACCCTCATAATGATCCTGCAGCGATGCCAGATTCCACATTTCTGATGAGTGTGCTCTGCCTGGTGATGGATGAATTCAGAGGGAAAGCAAAGGCTTTCCCCTCTGGGGAAATATCTGAGTGAGCTCTTGGAACACACCATGACACCAGAGCGAGTCTGCCCTAACCCGACACTGCACTGAGTCAGGGCAGCAGCCCCTCCCTGCTCCCACAGTAAGGGTGACTCTTTTTAATGCCTCCTTTTCTTCCCAACAGGTGTTTAGGCAGGGAAGATGAAGAGAAAGAAAGGGGAGAAAAGGAAGAAAAACTCCCAATGCTGAGGCACTCTGAGTCACTTGTGTAAAAGGGGTAAAATGTCAGTGAGGATGTCAAGTCTCTTGCAGGTACGAAACTTTGAGGAAGCATCCATCCAATGCTTCCAGTCAAAATGGGTGAACATTGAGGAGATTTTAATTTGCTTATGGGTGAGAGAAGAAGAGGTGCAGACAGGAAGGGCTTTTGCATCACTCAATGGAAAGGGCAGGAGAAACTGATTTATTTCGGACTTTCCCAACTTTCACCTCCAGGCATGTGATTTCCTTGCCATTACTATGACAGAGTTTTTCTAAAGGGCCTGAGTTCCCAAATTCCTTTAAACTGCACAGGATAAATTTGGACACCTGTCCTAATCCTGAAAATCTGTGTGAAGAAAATTTTGTGTCAGCTACAATTATTTCCTACTGTCAGTAAGTGCTGGGAAGCTGTGTGTTAGTGGGCTTGTTGTTTAGATATCGGTCCCATGAAATTGTTGCTCAAAGCAGAGGTTTGTAAAACCTTCTCAAAGCAGCCTTTACAAAGGCTAAATCTGCTGCTAAAGACATAACACCTTCCTCTCATCAAGGTATTTAGATTAGGCTCCAAATTTACAAAGGTTGAGGCTCATAGTAGCAGAACTGTATGTTGATTCAGGTAGAAAGGGATCTCTGGTTGTCCTCTGGCCCAGTCTCCCTGCTCAGAGCTCAGACAGCTTTAAAGTCAGGTCAGGCTACTCAGAGCTTCAGCAAGCCAAATTTTTAACATCTTGAGGATGGAGAGCCTGCAGGATCCCTGGGCATCTGTTCCAGTGTTTGACCAACCTTGTGAAGTTTGTTCCCTTAAGATCTAGCTGGAGTTTTCTAAGTCCCAGACGGCATCTTGTGGCCTCTTGTCCTGTCACTTTGTGCCTCTGGGAAGAGCCTGGCTCCATCTTCTCTACATCATCTCATCAGATAGCTGCAAACAGCAAGGAATTTCTCCTTCTGCCTTTTCTGAATAAAGCTGAGTAAATCCCATCCCCTCAGAGCTACAGCTGGAAGGGGGCTGAAAAGGATCTGCCAAAGGAAAAGCAGAAGCTTCAACTAACAGTAGCAAGGGCTGCATTAGGAGGACTGTTTCCATGGAGTCAAGGGACATGACCCTTTTTTGCTTGGCACTGGTGAGGCCACACCTGGAATCCTGTTTCCAGGAATGTGGGGATGCTCCCTAAAGGACAGGAGAAGTGAAAGCACAGAGCTATGGCTAGATGGGGGCTTGGAGGAGCACACTAAAAGAGAATGGAAGCTGCAAAAAGCACCTTGTGCTGGGGAAGGTTTAGTCTGTGGGAGGGCTGGATGCTTTTAGAGGTCAAACTAGAGTCAGGGCTGTTGTAAAGGGAAAGCTGAAATCTCCAGCCCACTGGACGTGTGTCAGTGGGGCTGAAAGAACCTGCCCAAGGAAACTGAAAGCTAATAGCAGAATCCATCTCTGAGGAATACTGAGTACCTGGGCAGTGGGGAAGTGTCTTAGGAGTAAGTCACTGGCCAGGATTGAGAAGTCAGTAGTTAGGGTTGAGGAAGAGAAGGGAAAAGCTCAGAGCTAGCTTTGGGGTGGGAATGGACAGGGACTGCCACAGTTCCTGAGGGTGGCAAAAATAGTCAGGCATAGAGTCATGCCTTTTATTATTGAGAGGTTGAGTTGATTACTTGGAGGCCCAGAATAGGGTTAGCATAATGGCTGAGGAGTTGAGAAAAGGTTTGAGGGGTTGAAAGAATTTTTTCTGAGTGGGGCTGGAAAATTATTCCCTAAGTAAAGCATGGGGCTAATGCCTGTTTTCACTGAGATTTACCACTGATGTTTTTGCTGTATGCATTAAGCCCTTGTTGGTGCAGTCTTGCTTGAGATCTCTTGTTGAAAATATAGAATACTCCTGCTTCTCTCCTGGCAAAATTCAACTTCTCAGCCACCTGCTGCTGCAGGGAGAGTTGTGTCATGGTGATGCTGGGACATTTCCATCTTCCTAGCATCTGCATTAGGCTCTCAGCTGCTCAGTTTGACATACAGAATAAAAAGAAAACAAAATAAAGGAATCAAAACACTTTAAAACATCCCCTTAGGGCAGTGGTAGAGCTTTTATGCAATAATGTCTAAGTCAGAACAAAACATTAAAATGTGTGTTAGGTGTGGGAACTGGAGGCTCAAACCAACTTTTTCTCCTATCACAGTGGCTGCTGCTGTCACCAGGTGTGTCCTGGGGGAACACAGGTCCCTGACATCCCCAAACACACAGGCCTCAGCATCAGGGAACTGAAGCGTCAGTGCCCTGCAAGTGAAAGATAATTTTGAAGAGATTTCATAGAGTTGTAGGCCAAAATTTTGTAATATTGATTCCCCTATCCAGCACCTGAATTGCTAGATCTTGCAAATTCTTTGCACACAAGAGTAGCTTTGGGTTCACCAAATTCCAAAGAGGCAGGCCCTGAAGGATCTGGCACCAGAGAACTCACAGAACAGAGCTGGAAGAGAACTACAAGCATCATCAAATCCAATTGTTTAATGAGTGGCCCGTACAGGGATCAAACCCACAACCAGCATCATGCTCCAATCAACTGACCTAACCCCAGGCTCTGGACTCATGGACGTGGTGGCATGAGATGTTAGTGGCCCATGGATATTTGTTAGCACTCCAAGTACTCTCTGCTGCTGTGCAACAGTGTCTGTGGCATTGCAGGTTTGTAGATTTTTCTGTTTTCTTGCCATGCAGATCGCTTAGTGGCTGGGTTTGCAGCCTGGCTGGAGAGAAGGGCTGGGGCACTGGGAACTGCAGGACAGGTGTCAGCAGGAAGGAAATATCCTGAACTGCTTTTCCCTAAGAGAAAACCTAACCTGAGACTGCCACTTGAGCTGTCACCTCTTCCACTGGAGGCTTTTTCCTTATCTTACCTTCTGCCTCTTGTTTATGCTCCTTGGATATTATCCAGTGACAAGGGACATTCCAGTGACTTCTTTTGGAATTTAGTCATTACTAACCCACCCAGATGGGTCAAACCCACATGTAGTATTAATATCCAGTATACAATAGCTCTATTGTATACTTGTTACACTAACTGAGCTATGCCCTACTGCCAGTAGATGTACTTTACTAACTAGCCTGTGGTCCTTGGGATGGAAACAAGAGTGATGTCTGGGCAGAGAAGAGCATTTCTGTGGGAGATCCTATAGCTGTAAGTCCTCCTCACTGTACCACAGAGGGGATGCATTGGTCTGTCCCTGCTCCCAGCCACAACAGTGAAGAGCAGCTCCTAGCTCAGCTAACAAGACTCCTCTGGGAAGCTCCTTCCTATCCAAAATGTCCTTGGGGAAAGTTGGGTCCAGATGAGGACTTTCCTGAATGTGTAAATCAGAGGAGAGCTAATGTGCAACCAATGTTCAATAGGACCAGCAGCCCTTTGTGGGCTGTTTTAGAGTCCCACTCTAACTCATGTGTTTCTTCCATCTCCTCACGTTGGATCCAGAGACTGTGCAATGCATGGTGATAACACCACTGGAAAGTGAGTCCTGTCAGGGGCAGGGAGTGTGCTTGCAACCACTCCATCTCATTAGTGGTGGCACCATGGATCAGTCAATGTGAGGGAGCTGGCAGGAAAGCAGCAGTGGGCCCAAGAGGAAGGAGCAGGATGCAGCTGTCTTTTCCACAGCAGTGACCCACTTGGCCAGATTAGGGATGCCAGCAAACAGGAGATCTTAATTCTCCTCAGAGTTTCTGCTATGCCTTTGCAGCTGCTGAAGTTTCATGCACCTGGTCTTCAGAGGAGAAGGCACTGTGGAAGAAGGAAAGCCAGGGGTGGGGGGAACTTCTTGGTCTCTCAGATGTAAAGAAACAATGTCTGGTGGAGAGTTCCTGTGATGGGTTAGGGGCTGAGTGCAGTGGGCTGGGACCAGGCGTTCCATCAGGGCTAAGCCTTGAGCTGCTGGTTAAGCTGCACTGGTGAAGGGGGACAGGGAACACCGGGACCAAATGGTCTTCCCCAGAATTGCCCCAGGGATACAGCATAGCCCTGGGCCACCCACCTTCTCAAGAACATCTAGTACAACCTACCTGTGGCCAAGTACCAGGACAGGAATACAGGTAAAGTGGATTATCTGAACTGGTAAAGTCATGCCATGGAGAATGTCCCTTCAAAAAAAAAGTTGCTTCTGGAGAATAAAAGGTAGTTTCATTTTCCACTGCACTATGGAGTATCAAGCTCTAAGTTTGCCAAATTCATCTGAGCTAACAAAACAGAAAGTTTCTTGAGAGACAAGGAAACTTCCTCAGAGCCCCAAAGACAGAACCAACGTGACTGACATTTTCTCATACTCTCTGTCATGCTTTTAACAAAAGCAGCATAATATAATCCCTTTTACCTGCTATCAGGGGAGATGAATGGCTTGTATAATGAGAAGATAAAGAAAAACCGAAGGACTTGTAAAGGACACTGGTGAATCCTGAAAGCCAGGAGGTGTTTGTTATCAGTGTATCAAGACACTCTTGAGATGCCCATCTTCAGAGGGGTCCCACTATGTTGGGAATGATGAAATTCAGAGCTCTAACTCGCCCCAATTCCAGACTACCTTGCAAGAGTTTGAGAAGGTTTTGTCTTTTAGTTCATTTTGATTTGCAAGAAGAGACCAATGAAGTTATGAATCAAAAGTTGCAAGGTTTATCTTGATGAAGTGATATCGAGCAGTTGTGTGTTCTGATATACTCAGCTGATGCTTTCAGCTCTCTCAGCCGTGACAGCTCCAAAGTCTCAGAAAATTCACATCTCTGCAGGACTGTGTGAATTCATCTGAAGGAATATGGCAATGACTGCAAAAGTCTCTTTCAACTTTGAACAAAAAACGATGCTACATGCTCTCCGTGCTTTTGTGGATGGATCATGGTACCTAAAGGCACCTCTTGCAAACCAGGTCTTGCTTTTGTCCACTGTATGACACTGCCTGAATGAAGTAGTGAAAACCCCTATTTCAATGCAAGTTAGCCACCTCCTTGCTTTCCAAAGAAAATTCCAGCATACCTTATGACTAACCCTTTCATACTGTCAAAAATTCAATTAAATTAAATGGAACTAAAATTATTCGTCCAGGCTGCACACTGGTACAGACGGATGAACAAAAAATACCAGATTAGGAAATTTTACCTACAGGGAAAATTTTTATTTGATAACTAAGGAAATCCTACTGGACCCACTTCCTAAACCCTTCCTGGCTGAGGTCAGTGGGGATTTTTCTGTGTCATTTAAAAAGCCTGTAATTACTCTTCCCTTCCATAGGACTTCCCTGTAAGCATGAGGAGGTTAATTACTTCCTGAGTAGTATCTGCTTCTTCTTATTATTAATTATTTAGTGATTAATTATGAGGCATTGCCTCTCAGGGATGTGTGTGAGCTATAATAGGCACCAATGCAGACAGAATCTGCCCTGAGGAGTTTCCAATCTCTTCTTTTTAGTTGCATGACCAACGAGATGTAGCTTCATTTACACAATAGCTTGACCAAAACAAATGGAAAAGGCACCCATCTCTCTAAGGCTGAGGGAGCAGATGTTTCTGAGATGGGTAACACAGGCACTTTGTACATCTGTGTGAAATGTTCACATCCCAGAGACCAGGAACAACTACAAACACACAACCTCAGATGGCTGTTCTCTGAGAAATACACACCTGGCACTTGTTCACAAGATCTGTCTCCCCAGGTGGCTGCCCTTAAGGGAATGCCCAGACAGCACAAGTGGGATTGAACGCAGGGATCAAAAACCAGCCCTGTCCAGACTGAGACCAAAAGATACTAGCAGGGAAAATTGCTGTCTATCATACATCCCTGGTCTGGATGTGAGCTCTGACTGCTGAAAATCTGTTAAACACATACCTCACTCTGAGGAGATATAACAGAAATAGCATCCAGCTATTCCTCAGCTCCTGCCAGTCTGTGCTGCAGTCACACGGGGAGCTTCCAAGCAGGAGCCCCGCTCCACTGCCCACGGATGCCTCTCCACTGCCCACACCCTGATAAATGCAGAGGGTGAGCAGTGCTCCCACTACCAAGCCACACCCTGAATTACAGAGAAGAGGCATCCCAAGGGTTGTTCTTCTGCCTCTGGAGCTGGTAGTGAGGGGAGTTCAGATGCATCAGAGCAAGACAGTGTGCAGCAAGCTGTCAGACTTGACACCAGCTAGGGATTTCACTGTTTAAATCCTGACTTCAGATTCAATCTGTGCAGCAACAGGCAGAGAAGGAAGCAGCAGGCAGTTTTTTCCAGTACCTCCAAAGTCCAGGTACCCAGCTGTTACACCCACTTGCTGGTCTTTCCTATTTTTTTATTCAGACAAGCAATGGCAAACAGTTTCACAGCTTAGCAGCTTCTGTGTAAAAACAAATCTGCTCTTCTGCACAATTAGGAATTCACTAAATCAAAGTCACACCATCACGAGTCTGGTGCCCTTTCGGAGGGTCTAGTGCTGCTGCTCCGTGGCTCAGCGCCTCCGTGAAGCAGAGACTTTTCCTTGGCATCTCAAGGAATGCAGAGCAGCAAGCAGCCTCCCGTGCAAACGAGGCTGGCCTACTTTCTGCAAATGACTGCCCCCCAACCATCCTCACCAGACAGTCTGATTATATTCCTCATATTGCAACACAGATGTTCAGAACTTGTCTGTACCAGGAACACCAGCCAAGTATTCCAGCTGTATAATAGCTTTGTATTGCTGATTGCAGAGTCTCAATATAAATTACATCCCCTCATATCCCTGGAAATCACACAAACATCACACAAGGCAGAGAGAGATTTAGAACCACCTCTGCAAAGTGCCACAGCAATGTTTCAGCGAGGGTTTTCTTAGTTCAAGCGTTGAGCAGCTCCAATTTTCTGAGCTCCTTCTGCTGAGAAGACACATGAGAGAAGTACCATTGCTGGGCACACTTGGATTTGGAGGATCCTGTTCTGCTGTTTGGGAATCCATGATAAAAGGTAAGTTATCTTGAAATGACTTGTTGCCATTAATTCTAACATCAGGAATGCTGAATACAAGGAGATTGGTAGGAAAAGACAAAAACTTGGCAGACCAATAAGAGAACAAAAACATGCCTTTGTAAGGAGTAGGGGTTGATTAGTTCCTCCCAGGATAAGAAGCAAAGGACATAAAGCAAAGCTTTAAGGTTCAAAATGAGCACATGGAAATAGTTTTCACCACATGCCTAAGGAGGCTGTGGATTTTAATTTTTACATGGCTCAAGAAGGACTGAATGGCTATTTGAATGCAAAATGCATTGAGGGGTGTTAAATATACAGACAACATATCTGAACTAGGAAATACCTGACCTGCAGTTTTTTTGTTGCACCCTGTACATTTTCTCTGTTCATCCACTATTTTCATATTATCCTCTGTAGACCTTCTCAGGATTGGGATATCAGACTAGATGTATCTTTCTTGTAATCCAGGAAGGCAATAGTTTTTGTTCTTAATGTGGATACCTCCAGTAAACATTAAAAAAAAAAAAAAAAGCACTCTCAGCTCATCCAAGTCTATAGTGCTCACCATGATAAGAGGATCCAAAGAGCCATTTCTTCTTGCAAACTATACCACCAAGACATAAAGTCCAGTTGCTGGGGCTGGTGCTGATGCTCCTGGCAGATCACACAACCAGCAATGTGATTGTCCATCACAGGGGACTCAAGAGTTTGCTTTGCAGTTCTGCCCTGTGAAAGTGACACCTGCGGAAATACAGGAGCTTGCCCAAAAATATCTGCAATGCAAATGGTCCCAATTTTTCAGCAAAATCTCTTTGGGATTGGAACACTTCCTAGGAACATGCCAGATAGCTTCTTGAGCACAAGTATTTTGCTAATGATGTTTGATATATTTCACAAGGATTCTGCAAAATGTGTTGCTGTCCCTTTTTTTTTTTTTTTTTTTTTTGGCAGGCTAGGTGGGATGGAGGAAACCAAGATCTGTTCCACTTTGCTCTTCTTCAGTAGCTTTACCACCAGGAAAAGCTGAAGATTTTTTTGTCAAGCCAGGAAGAGACAAGAGCAGAAACTCTTACCCAGCACACTGATAATTAACACCTTGTGTGTCCTGCCACCGACCCTGTTTGAGCAAGCCAAAAAATACACTTCTACAGCAAATTTTTAGACTTACTTCCTGAGGAAACTAGGTTCACTACTAAGCTTTCTGATAGTATGAAACTCTGTGTTTCTGCCCACTTGAACAATCACACTTGAGGCTGATGCCCAGTTGTAAGAGTGGAAAGATTTAGAAAACCTGAAGTTCCAGTATAATTAACAGATAAAAGCCACTGAGTAATGCAAACAAGCATTGATCACCTCACTGTGGGGACAACAGCAGTGCCAATACAGCTTTTACTAAACAGCAGAGTTCAATCTCTAGACAGGTCCTTAAGAAGCTACATCTCACTGCATCTGCTGCTTATGGACATATTTTAGAGGATTTAAAGACAGTGCATTTCACCAGCTGCTATCCAAATGATTGCAGCCCTTGATAAATATTCTCCACTGCTGGTATGATGAAATGAGAAAGTGGCAGTAAGGCTAGATCAAGAAACAAGCATGGAGAGGGGTTTTCACTGCTGTACAGAAAGCAGAAAAATATTTTGTACTGAAAAGCAGAAAAACATGTTGAGTGAAACACTGGAGGGGCATCTCATAAGAAAGGAGTCTGACAAAGTGGGACGGGTTGAAAAAGTCCTTTTTGCTGGGGAAAGAAGAAAAACTGGGGTAAGATGAGAGTTAAAATGCATTCTGGCTTATCTTCAGTTAAAAAAAAACTAAGGTAGTTCAACTAATAGGTTTAGATGTTACCGGCTTCACTCCTGAGAGACCAAAAATTTCTTCTCCAATAAAATTTCTTCTTCCTCAGGCCAGTACTACTGGGATAAGGACCCAATAAAACTATTCAGCAACCTTCCACCCACCAGCTATAATATACTCTCCACTTGAAGTGTACAGTTTTAAGTTATTTAAACTCCCTCATGGATATAAAAAATAAACTTTGCCATGATGAAAGTAGGCACATATGGCTGCACCATAGTTTCAGAGGGATGACCAAATTCTAATCATACTGCTGGAAGACCATCCTGAGAACACCTTGAGTTGGAAGTGATCCACAAAGATCACCAAGTCCATCTCCTGGCCCTGCACAGCACCATCCCCAAGACTCGCACCATGTGACTGAAAGCTTTGTCCAAACTCTTCTTGAACTCTGTCAGGCTGGTGCTATGACCACTTCCCTGGGGAACTTGTTCCAGTGCCCTCGGGGGCAAGAAACTTCTAATACCCAGCCTAATCTCCCCTG
Source organism: Cisticola juncidis (assembly GCA_013400215.1). Lineage (NCBI taxonomy): Eukaryota > Metazoa > Chordata > Aves > Passeriformes > Cisticolidae > Cisticola > Cisticola juncidis. The sequence goes on along the minus strand of VXBR01012236.1, from coordinate 495,638 downwards.
ACACAGCTTCATGCTATGAAGTAACATTTTTTACCCCATATACTTCAATGCAGAAAATCTGAACACCTTAGTGTCTTCATTTATGCTGTAAGGTGCAGTCCAGAGATTCCTTTACCAATGTCCTTTGGAGTCAGCCTCAGTCCCAAGCCTCAGCTGATGAGACTTGCCTCTCCAATGAGCTAGTTTGGTCTTGGCTGCCACAAACAAAATTTTCAGTTCTTGGGGTGCCTTGAGGGTCTTTCCCCCTCAGTCTTCTGACTCTGGGGATTTTATTGGCTGTGTAAGGAGTTCCTGACAATTCTAGGGACACCATGTATTTGTGGCTGAATGTTTCAATGATTAATTCATCTAGGTGTGAGAGAGGAAAATGAAGCTGAAAGTTGAAAGAATTCCTGGGAGACAAAATAGATGGATGGGAGGAGACAAAGGGTACATCCAGGGCTATTTACCCCAGAGAACAGAACTGATGATCAGGGCTGAAATAATGGAAAAAATATTTTTAAGTCAGCCAATTGAGTCTTTTGAAAATGTGTTTCTGTCAGAGGAAAACAGAGGACTTCAGGTGCAGGTGAACCTATTTGCACAGAATTCATGAGTCCTAAAGCTCAGTCAAGCTTAGAAGGGGTATCATGAAGCCATGAGGGAGTCTTCTCAAACAAAAATCCATCTCTCTGCTTTCCCTAGCTCCATATGTTCTGGACACACATTTATTACCTTTCACTGACAAGTATTTTCTCCTAATCTCCTGTCACATTTGTATTTGCAATCCTCTCCTGAATTCAGTGGTTAGTCCACATCCCCTATCCTTTTCATGAAAAATTTCATTTACGTGGTCCTTTGCAGTACTTCTTTTATGATAAAATCAGATCCTTCGAACAATAGATGGTGTGTGGCCACCTTTGTGCAGCTGCATTTGTAGTCCCAAGATTTGACTGGTTGGCATAAAGTCATTTGTTAAAGGACAATAACAAGCATGATGAATTCTAATGCTCTGTGTGTCATGGTACTTAAGTATCTCATAGATAACTACATCACCATTATTTCACAGTGCTGCAGCAACTCATCTCTCTTTAAAAAAACCAAACAACTTCACAAAACCAATGCTTTATCATAATATTTGTGGACAGGTACCTAAAGAAATCAATGGTTGAGGATCTACATCTATCAAAGCTTGCAGAAAACCCTTTGCTAATACTGGGTCAAGGGAAACTGCTCTAATTTTCTGGTTTCCTGTGTCAGCTCGTATTCACCTGACACTATTCACTGGCATTAAAATAGATTTTCAGCCCCCTGCTTCATGCATCATATACAGCACAGAAAATAAATCAGCCCTTTCAGAGATGGTGCTCATGAAAATGAAGCTGGTGCCACAGAGAGGTTCCCTCATTAGCTGTGCTCTTGCCCCCCTTGCATTTCAAGTCTCTGAGGGATCACTGAAATCCCAGAAGGACCGAGGCACTCTGAGGGTTGGGCAGGACTTGGTATCACATCCTGGTATCACTGACACCTGGATATTCACTCGTTCATTCCTGTCCAGCCCAGAAAGGTAGTGTGTCCTACAAGGTTTTGAGGTATTGAACTGTGCTGTAAGTTTGTTGATGGATATCAGTCAACCTCAGCACAGAAAAGTCATTGAGCATCACAGAAAACCAAGACTCAAACAAGAGATTCTATAAGCATTGTTATAACTAAAGCTTAATAGCAATATAATAATGGAACAGATCCTCCTAGAAGCTCTGCTAAGGCACACGGAGGACAGGGAGGTGATTCAGGACAACCAGCACAGCCTCACTAAGGGCAGGTTCTGCCTGACCAGCCTCTTGGACTCCCATGATGAGGAAACTACATCAGTGGACAAGGGAAGAGACACAGATGTAATTTATCCTGACTTCTGTAAAGCCTGTGACACCGTCCCCCTCAACATCCTTCTCTCTGAATTGGGGAGAGGTGGATTCAATGGATGGACTGTTAGGAGGATAGGGAAGTGCTTAGATGGTCTCATCCACAGGGGAAGGATCAACAGCTCAGAGTCCCAGTGGACATCGATGACAAGTTGTGTCACTCAGGGGTCTGCACTGAACCAGTGCTATTTAATACCTTCATTTACAACACAGATGGAAGGATTGAGTGCCCCCTCAGCAAGTTTGCAGATGACACCAAGCTGGGGTATGACACTCCTGAAGGATGGGATGCCATCCAAAGGAAGCTGAAAGGGAGCTGGACAAGCTCGAAAAGCGGGAATTCCATGGGTTTAACCAGACCAGGTGCAAGGTGCTGCTCCTGTGTCAGGGCAACCTCTGGCATCAACACAGGCTGGAGAATGAACAGATTGGGAGCACCCTGCTGAGAAGGGTTTGGGGGTGCTGAGGGAGGAAAGGCTGGACATGGCCTGGCAATGAGCACTCACAGACCAGAGAGCCAAACGTGTCCTGGGCTGCATCCAGAGCACAGTAGGCAGCAGGGCCAGGGAGGGAATTCCGCCCCTCTTCTCTGCTCTGGTGACACCCCACTTGCAGGGCTGCATCCAGCAGAGGGGACAGCAACCTGTTGGAGTCAGTCCAGAGGAGTAGCTTGCAGTCCACTTGCAGCTCAGGGACCACTTGAACCCAAGGCAAAGCCTTTGTATGCAATAAATACAGATGGACTTATCTTCTCTGAACATGCTTCTTGATCCCTTGATTCCACAGAAACTTTCAGCACCTTTCCTTCTTGTGGCAGGGATTTCCTACAGCCTCACCTGTGTGGGGCTAGAAGCCCCTCACGTGCTGGCTTATGTGTACTGTCTGTAATACAAAGAAACCAGTGGAGAACTGCCTGGAGTGGTTGCAACTTTTCCCTCCACTCAGGCTCCAACAAACCTTCATCTCCTCCCAGCCTTGGAGGCTGAGAACCACCAATCTCTTTATTTGCTCATATTGAGAAAGCTGGCTCATATTTCTGATTATCCTTGTCATTTTTTCTCAGTGTCTGGAGCCAGGACATGTCCTCTGGGACAGAAAGTGGAGAGGAAAATGAGCTAGGACACACTCTGATAAAGGACTGGTGCACAGTCAGAGACAAACTCATATGAAAGGGAAAAATAAAACAAAGACCATAGCAAATACAGCCTTCATCCTCTTATATGGACATGGGGGAAAAATTCACTTCTGAATTTGAAAGAACGTGCAGGAGACTGATGGAGGAGAATTAAAAAGTGCATTAGGACTCTCAAACATGTCACCACACGTGCTCCATTGACAAGTGCTGTCATGCTCTGCTCAAATAATGCTGCAAGAAAGCCAGGGCACACTTCTGAGGGAGGTCATGAGAGCCTGATGGTGATCCCTCTGTTTAATACATTATAATGAACACTTAATGACAGGGCACTTGCAATAAATGGCAATACCCACTCCATTGTGAAGCATCCCAAGGAGCAGAGGGAATCCATTGTCTGTCCATCAAGCTCACCTGGCTCCCTGCTTTGTTCCTCCTGTGGAGAGAGGCACCTGATGCTACAGAAGGTGCTGCTGGAAGACTCATTTCATAGTCATGCAAAGGAAATTCCTCATGAAACATCTCATGAGCCTATTGAAGAGCAGCAAGGCTCCAACCTCAGGTGGTTTCAATCCTGCAGCCTGAAAGCTAATTTTAACCAAAAAAAATTTTTATTTTTCCTTCCAGAATATCTAGGCACTTGCTTCTGTCTCGAGGCTCTCTGTGCTTAATAAATAGTTCTTTGAAGCAAATGCTTAACAACTCAGCACATACTCTGGGTAAAGACTGTTTTAGCAGTGGATTGAAGGGATGATGTACTAGCAGCACCAAACTCTGCTGTACCCCAATGTAGTTGGTCTGGCTAAAAGATGCTATTAAGCATGAGCAACTTCTACTAGGGCACAGAAAAGGGAGACAGGATTGAAATTCCAAAAATTTCTGACTGATAAGATGCCCACAAACAAACATGCACAGAGCTAATGGTATTTGATAGTTCAATAAAGTCCCTGACACTTTTTAACCCTCCAGGTGCTGCAGCTCACAACTCTGCTGTTGGTGAGTCACAAGCTTATTTCTTGCCCACTTTCCTGACAAACCTTTCAGGTTTTTTAAATTACCATCAGATATATCTCACAAGATTGCTGGCATGTTTAGGGTGCTCACAGCCTGCTACTGGACTGGAGCTGCTGGTTTAAGGTCTAGATGGGTACACTCAGCCCCTGCTATGGGGTGCTACAGCCCTCAACCACTGTCCACAACCATGTCTGCAGTGAAATATCCAAAAGGTCTAGGATTTTCCATCTGACTTGCCAGTAATTACAGGGGTCTTATCTGATCCTCCTCTAATTGCCAGGGGACACTGAATAGGCCACCCTCACTTATCTTACTTCACCTGCACCTGACAGTCAAAGTAAGCCTTTGGCAGACCCTTACACCGGGAAAAAGTGGCAGCAACCACAGAAAACTGTCAGTAGCTTTAGAGGCAAATCAATCCAACATGGAGATCTTATTCCCTCTCTTCTTTGCTGCTCAGTGTTGATTACAACTCTGTCACCATGAATTTTCCAAGGCAGGAAAACCCCTCTGCAGCTCCTCTTTGTCTTGTAGCAGTAAGTGTGTTCACCAATTAGAAAAGCAAAGAGCTGAGGCAAGCCCTTGTTCAGCTGGGCCCTGAGGTAGAGAGCTGCCTAGAGTTGCCCGGAGTCAGTCCTGAAGTTGCTGTAGTGAAACTTTGAAGGATGGCCCCACTGGGCTTTGTAAGTGTCCCTGAGTTATGTCATGCTCCTTGCACATAAATCAGAGTATCATAAAGGACATTGCTCCAAAGTGCTCAGATGATGACTTGTAGCCTCTCTCACTTAGCAGGCTACACTCCAGGTACCAGCAGCTCCCATCACTCATCCAAGCAGACTTCTCTCAGCACATGTGAATTGGCTCAGCCTGGATTCTGAGTCTTAAATTAAGCTCATGCTCTTTAAGAAAAGTCTGATATCACTCATCTAAATGTTTGCTTAGCAATGCAGAGCCCTCTCAGCTTAGCAAGTGCTTCCCTCTCTGTAATGCTCATCCACAAGCACACACTCCACGGGAAGCTGTAAGGAGCAGCAAAAGTGCAGGAAGGCCAAGGATGAGCCAAAGGAAAAACCAACTGGCTTCCTTAATGGTCAAAACCACCTTATGCATTGTAGCTTTACAGTATTATTTGACAGAGGGGTACAGTGTTCTATGATATATTGCCTCTGGTTAACGCTTATAGAACTGCACCAAAACCCATGCCTTGGCTCCATCCTCACTTTGCATTCAGATGTCAGGTCTTACCTGCTTCTGCAAGAAGGAAAAAGTGAACGTTCAGAGGCATAACTGCAGCCTTAGCTCCTTCCTCCCACAGGAGTTGATATAAAATTATTCCAGGTTTGCTGAAAGCAGCGCACAGAGTGCCTGGTGGGTTTGGGGCTGTGGAGGGAGGGTGTCACAGCTGCCCTGCTCATTTGGAAGCAGGGGAAATGTCAGTACCACCAGCACCTCTGCCCTCTTCTCCACCCACAGGCACTGGGTGGGAAGGACTTATCAGAAAGGATTTGCAATGAAGGGGATGTAAACCATTAGTGTAAATCCCCCTGCAGCATGGTGAGAATAAATCCTTCCCTCCTCCACTCCTCTTTCACAGCCAGGAATGATATTAAGACTGTGGGACTGAGGATTTCCAGATTTCAAACATTAAAGTATTTTAATTGCACTTCAGGGTAATTCAGAATGGAGCAAATGAAACATTGCAGGCAGAGAAAATAGCTGCTCTGGAAAATGTCTATAATTTTCAGGGATTCCTTTTATTGTTGACTGCATCCAAATATTTCTGCCCTTGACTAAGCGCTCTCTGTTCCCCTGTGTCTCTTAGCAGTCCCTGCAGCAACCAAACAGAATAGCACTAGAAAGAATAAACAGCCAAAGCTGGAACATAAAACCCATCAGGTGATGGAGGGGGCTTCTCCTCTGGCTGGTTTAGTGCAAACCAGGCTCCTGCTGCAGGCTCTGGCAGGGTTGGCTCCCTGCGTGTGCTGAATTCCAACAAGGACATGGTGTTTGGGGGAGAAAGGCCACCAAGACCACTTAGGGCATCCCACTTCTCCCATGTGGCTTTCACTCCTCTGAGGGAAGCCCCTGCTCCGTCTGACTGCTGATATTCATTATTTATGGAGAGATGCAAACATGTCTAATGCAAGGATTATTTTTTTCTCCCTAGCACCTTAGGGGCTGTCAGAAGCAGACACAACCAGAAACTAATCCCCCCTCTGATTTCCTCCTTCCTCCTGCACACTGGGCAGGCGCAGGCACAGCTCCCTCCCTTGCTGAGGCTCATATCCTGCTTTTCCTAGTGTTGTTCAGAGGTTGCTTTCCCAAGCTTGGTGACAAGGCTCTCACTTCAACAGGTTAAAATGTCCATAAATACTGGTCTGTGCTCTTTCTAAATGTTTGTGTTATAGACTTCTGACATTTATTTTAGACTGACCCCAAGGTTTAGTGCAAATCTTTGTAGCATGGCAGCTTTCAACTCTGTCCTCTTTGAGACAACAAGGATGCCTTTTGACACAGATTGGCTCATGGGTTAATCCTTGTGTAGATGGGGTAATTTATACTGTAACTGGCAGCAGCTGGATAAAGCAAACCCAGAGGGCCAGGCAAGGTTTACCTCAGATGGCTGATGCATCTCAGGGACAGGGTTTGTCTTTTCCATACAGAGATGCACAAATCTGCTACTGATACCTTCCATCCCAGAGAAGAGAGTTTATATGGCCACCAGATTACTCCTGCAAACACCCTGGGGACCTGGTGACCTGAGTTACATGTGACAATTAACCAACTAAAGTCTACACATACATCCAAGCACGCACACATGCATGTGCTCACTCTCAAGACTGACAACCAACAACCATTTGGAAGAGGCAAAGGGAACATCTCAGCTCAGCCTTTTCCCACTGTGGGCCCACAGACATCATCAAGTGCACACAGGTGGAGGTAGTGCCCTGTAGATAGCAGTGGGAATTATTTCTGGCATGATTTCCTCTACACTAAAATTAATCCTGGGACTAATGATTTTCCTGCAGCATGGAAAGCCCTCCCCATCCTCTTTCCCAAAATACATGGCTCTGAATGCTGGCACTGGATGTCTCTGAAGCTCATCCATGTTCCTTACAAGCACTCATCCTTCTGCAACACATCTAAACACAGAGCTCACGACGTGGGGGAGAGCTATGGGGAATGCCCAGCCATTCCTACGTGCTGGGGCAGGATTAATACATCAGACCTGTCTCTGGAAGGTATTGTGTTGGAGGAATATTATTACATTTCCCATGCCCACAGCTGCTTGTTGCCTTTTCCACACTAAGCAAAGAGTTCCTTCCAGAACCTTTTCTTCTCTGTCAGGTTTCTGAAACTGTTAAACCAACACGACCTGCTTTCCTTTCCCATACCTAACAGGCTTGTCCTTCCCCACATTGTTTGTAAGTAAGTGAGTTGTAGTCTGAGCTATTTATTGGATTCCTCTAGCCTTGGAGCCAAGGAAAGGAAAGCTCACATCCATATTGGTCCTCTGGGGCAGTTCTCATCACAGTGAAAATGGAGCCCTTGCTGTCCCTGCTGGCTTCCCGAAGCCGTTCATCGCCTGGATTACATTACTCCATTCTTTATGGCTCACAGTGTGCACATCATTCTCACAGTGCTGTGTTTTGGTTTCTGGATTTGGGGTTTTTTGAAAAAAGGGAATACAGGCTACTAACAGGCATGGAGTATTCCCAGCTCATGTCCTGCTTGAGCCATGTCAAGGCAGGTGATTTCTGCAAGTAGAAATCAGGATGGCAATAAAACACCCAAGCAAAGATGAGCTGAGGCCTCTGAACTGCAAAGGAGGGGAAGACAGGAATTTTTGCAGTAATAAACAAACAATAAATGGATTTCTCTTCCATATTTATACAGCAAGCTCAACATGAACAAAATCAGGCAAAATCCTTCCTCTCTGAGCCAATATTTCACACAGTGCACAGTCCATTGCATTCTATGTGTACAAAACCTATGTTTATGGATGTACGAGCGCATGCACACATATGTGTATGTGCATACACCCACACATAAGAAATTACAACCTTCATGGCACCTCATATTAAGTGGTGATACAGAAATCCTCTTGCTGCAACCAAGTTTGAATTGCTGTTCATCCAGTCACGTTTGGCCCCGATCAGGTGCATAGGGCCAAGAGCCCTGCCTCTGGCTTGTTTTGTCATGTAAGATTAGGAAATGTGCACCAGGAAATATGCACCAGGAAATGTGCATCAGGAAATACTGCACCTAGCTACTTGCAAGTTTCCAATCATTTTCCCTTCCTACTTTTGCAAGCTTTCCCTCCTGGAAGAGCTGAATATCAGGAGTTTCTTCTATGCTGTGGAAGGTCCTAAAGCTGAAAATAAGAGCTTTGGCTCTTATGTGTTCTTCCCTCTGCTACTGGTAACCTAAGTCACTTTGGGCCAGGCATTTAATGGATCTGAAGCACTCTGCCCACTGGAAAGGAGCTACACTAAGACTCTAATCTGTAGAGTCCTTTAATGACATTGATGAAACACATGCAAAGAGAAGATGAAGAGAAGATGGAAATGTAGGCAGTGTCTGACTGACCTGGAGCAATGCTCCATGCAGGAGCGTTCTGCCTCTGCAAAGTCCTGCCCAGGGAGAGCCAGGCAGCCTGGCCACCATCTGTGGCCCATTATCCCCATCCATCCCCAGCACCCACAGTCATCAGAACAGAGGTGGTGGAGGGCACTCCTCTACCTATTCCATTTATCAACTGTTTATAGACATATTGTTCAAAAAATGTGCTGCTTTAACAGGATACATTGATAGGGTCCTCAGACGTGTTTCAGCCAATGTCCTTCCTCATCATGGTCTATACTTTGCTTTCCTCCAACTGGTAGAGGTAGGGGAAGGAAAAACCCTTGCTTGTGCTGAGGATAAGTGGAAATCTCAAAGACAGTCATGGGTTTAAGAAATCAAATAAGTAGTAATTAAAAATAAGTGGGCAGAGGTCGTACATTCCCTTGTCCCATCTGGAAATGCAGTGGTGGATTTAGTATGCCAATATTGACACTTTAATTAATCACTGCTTCTAAAATGCTCTGTGAGTGGAAGCCTAACACAGTCAAAATTATTATTATTAATCATAATTCTAGTATCATTCAGCTTTTTATTATTACATTATCATACATTAATATTATATAAGAATTTTAATAATTATGATAGTATGTCCCTTAATATGGAAAGAGTGAAAAGACCAGTACCACTTATTAAAGACTTTCCCTGTATTTTAGCCAACAGTCACTTCATAATTTTATCATTGAAATTAACTGCACAGTCACAGGCTGGGCTATTCCTAATTAACAACAACAGCAGAAAAAGAAATACAATGCACTCCAGTAAACAGAAGCAGCCCCCTCTTTCTCCCACCTCTCCCCCCGCCCCACCACCCGATAGTGCAAAGTACATAGGGGACCCTGTTGTCATAGTAACTGGCATTACAGCTTGCTTTCGATAATTAATGGAGGGCTTTGCTATTACAGTATTCTTGAAATTTCACTTTCCCCTGTGCTGCACTGCAGAATGCAGTATCATTTCCCCATTCATAAATATTTCATTACCACAGTCTGCTGTGTTTCATCATCACTGATAACTCCCAGACTAATCCACCCATTGCTGAATTCATGTCGCCCTGTCGGTAGAGCAACTTTCATTTCCTCCTTCCACTTCTGCAGGCTTCATTTTTCTTGTTCAGCATTCTCCTGCTGCAAAACTGTCATCGTAAGCTAAGTACAGAGACCTTTATTTTTCTTACTCTGAAAAATAAGTGAGCGGTAAAAGCTCTGCCTGAATAAATCGCGTGCAGACACACGCAGGCGCAATGTTTGCATCACAGATGTAATTTGTATGTTTCGGAAAAGGGAGATATTTAGGTCAGCAAGGGAGAGGAGAATTGTAAAACGTTGCTGTAGCAGGAAACTCGGAGTCTGATTCAGCAGATTCCAGGGGTACCTTCAGACACCTGCGTTGTCCCTCTGATGACAGCTGTGAGGAACAGAAGTGGTTTTCCCATCCTAACATACCACTAGAGAACATCCAAAGCCAGTGGGGCAAACAGCAAATACACATAGCAAGAGGGAAGTAATAAAGAAATGGCTTAATGATTTTTCCTTAGTATTAAAAGCTTCAGACAATTTAACTCTGATGAGCTTACACACATAGCTTTTACTGATATCCATGCAGAAGGAACTGGATTTTCATTGTTGAGCCTCCCTTGACTTATTTGTCTTCCCTTTTTAAATGCTTTTCTCTTTTATGTTGCTATCCCTTTGAAACAAGCTGGCGGTGAAAGACTAAGAGACCTGAGAGTCAATTGCAAGGTGTCTCTCCTGTAACTCTGTGATAGACTTGTCTTAGATTGCCTTTCCAGAGGAGACTAGGGAGGCCAAAGGGAAGGAAAATGCAGTTTATAACCTGTTAGACAGAACTCAGCACAGAATCTGGCTTGTTTTGTAATAGGTATCACAGATGGGATGTAGTTTTCCTCTGGGAGGGGTTAAATCCTGGATAAGGAATCATGGCACAAATGAGCATTAGTGCAGACCACGGCTTGCAACTCTTGACAGGCACTATATAAATGTATAAATGTATATATAAATGTGCGAGGAAAATTTGTTTCATCTATTCTGCATGTGGCAGAAATAGCTAGGTAAAAAATTGCACAGCCCATGCAATAAATAGCAGTTATTTGCCTATGCCATGAAATCTGCAAGACCTGCTAGGATGTCATTTATGTTGACACATTTAAAGAGCGAAGCTCTGCAAATCCATTTTCTTCCAAGCATCATAAAAAAGCCCTACATTTTTTTCTGCGTATTTCCAATTCAGATTTGGCAGTTTCATGTAGCAAGAAGAGAACAAGAATCCTGGAAGCAGATTGAGGGATTCTTTGTTATTATTTACGTTTTGCAAAATAAAGTAAAACAATACAATTTTTTAAAAAACTTCTAAAAATATTAAAAAGAAAATCGTCTTTTACAAATTCCATTCCTTGCCAGGACCCATAATAATCTTCTCCTCCATACTATAATTTCCCAACCATCAACCATGAATGAATATGTAGAATCCACATCAGCCCAGGGATTGTTTTCCTCTCCTCATGGGACATGACTGTGATGAGCAAACTTAATTTCTAAATTAGCTGGTGGAGTCTTTCCCTTGGTGTGTGCTGTGATGGAGAGACTCATGGAGTCAGACAAATACCAGTCAAAGCCAAGAGGACTTTCGCCAATACTCAGAAGGGAAGTTTACAGTGTCAGTTAAATACAAGAAAAAGATCCAAATTGCTTTCAGTCCTCTGTGTGAATCTCCAAGAGCCTCCTCTGTGTGGAGGATCCCTGTTAAAAGATCATCCCTGGAAAGGGAGAGTCCGGGAACGCTTAGGGTGGGCTCAAGCTTCTGTTCCTGTAACCCAGGCAGGAGATACTGACCTTGTCTGAGTACATGATGGCCCTGTCCTCTCAGAGACACCCAGAGACACCTCTCAGCCCTTCTGAGCAGCCTGGAGGGGTGGCACGAGTTCAAACCCAGCTAGCCGCCACTCCTCATCCTCTGCTGTGTGCAGAGGATGTGCAGCCTGTGCAAACAAAAGGCCTCATCTTGAGGGGCATCCTATTCCCAAGCAAGAGCAGCCAGCTGGTGATTTTTCAGGAAAGCTGGATGTGAGGGGTGGGAAACCCCTCAGTTTGCCAGGCATTTTGGGAGCAAAAGCTCAGAGGAGCTGCAGCCATGCTCCCTGACAATCCCAAATGCAAGCCATTCCTGTGAGGAAAAGGGAGCCCCGGTTCCCCGTGCCATCACCCAGCTGCCTCCCAAGGTGTTACTGGCATACAAATACTTGTGTTTGGCCTTCAGCCATCCAAGAGCTGTCAACATGTAGCTCTTCAACTCCACAGTTCACAGGAGCTTTCTTCCTTGCTTTTTTCAGGTTTGGAAAGGAAAAAAAGCAGGCAGATGAGTTTTGTGAAGTATCTATCTCCTTGCTCTGAGAATTTGTTGGTAGTGACATGTGAGGAGAAATTACTCTTGACAATTAAGGCTATGATATCTTTTCCCTTCTATTTCGGACAGAAAGACGTGCCTGAGTGTGTGGGTGTAAGAGGGAAAGCAAGAGAGTGAGTGCCTGCGTGGGCTTATATGCAATTGCCATTTTATCTTGTTTTTCTTTTAAGTTTCCCTATGATTTCCCTAACTTTTAAAGGCATTTCCTAGGCCCCTGTCTGTCTCCTCTAATCTTCAGAAACTCTGTCATGTTTTCACCAGTAAGTGTGGCTCACAAGGCACTTTTCATGATTTCCTTATAAAATTTATGAACCCTACCCTGCAACCATGTCCATTTGTATGTTGCTTCATCAGCAGGAAAGTTCTTGCCAGTTTTTCCTCCAAACTCTAAAATAGAGAGCAAGGAAGTTCACATCACATAACATGTTTGACCCCTTGGTCCTTTCCCCATTTCCAAAATGACCTTTCTGACACCTTCCAATTTCCCTTGAAGCAGTTTTTAGCATCTGCCTCCCACCAGCTCTCTCGCTGCTGGCAGACCATTCAGTGCACTCAGGATCCCAGTCACACAGCCTGAACCATGAGGCTGTCCTTCCCTGCTCCTGCCCTGGGCTCTGGGGGTGACTGGTGCCTCTGGAGCTGGCTGGAGGAAAAGCCCCTGTGCTGGGAATGTTGCTGACCCAGGGACTAATGGAGTACCTTGCAGCAGCACCCATGAAATGCTGAGTAGAAAGCAGGCCAGCAGATGGTATTCACCAGCTTTCAACACCAAGTTCTTGCAGAAGGGCTCTGGAGATGCAGATCCCTCTCCCACCCAGCCCATCACCAAAAGGCCAAGGGAAAGCTACCCTGAAGCTTTCTTTCCACTGTAGTTCTCCATGTTTTGGCCCATATTGTTCATTGTACACGAGCTGGAGAAGAAGGAATCCCAGAGGTCAGCAATGTCTCCTGCAAGCCCAGACCCAGAGAACCAGAGGTATTTCCAAGTGCAGCCTTGGTGCTGGAAGTTATCCTCAACAGAATGCATCCCTCTCCCCTTGCCTCGCTGTGCTAAGGGTTCTGTCACCATGGCAACCAGCTGAAGCTGAGGGATGGTTTCGGAGTAGCCCCTCTCACAGACCACATCAGGCACTGTGGATGGTCCCTGCACGCCCGGGATGTGCTGTGATGTCAGCACAGACATTGTCTTGTTAAATATCCACGCTAATGAAGAGGACTGTGCGGTGTTACCTCTGGAAGCTTCAAAACACATGGCAAAGGAAAACTGGCATTACCTTTCCTACTTTACAGGCTGGAGAACTCAGGGGATGTGAATTCTTCATGGTCTCTCTGGTCAGTGCCACTGCAGGAAATAAAAAGGAGATTCCCAACTTTCTTTTCAGTCAATCACACTATTTATTTTGGTACTGACTGGTACTTCCTGACCGATCAACATCTGTCCTCTGTTCTGTGCCTGGATTTTGGAATTATATCCCTTCTGTATATAATAGGAATTTAGCATTTAAGTAGGAAGCAATGTTCTCTGATTCATCTGTGCCATGGTTTTGTTGTGAGATCCCAGATGATGTCCCTTTCCCTCCTTTTCCAGCCTTCTCATACCAGCAGCCAACAAGCAAACAGACGGACGGGATTGGCAGCCTCTTGCCAGAAGCCATCCTTCTCCTAAAGCAAGACAGTGTACCCAGGCTAAGGGTTGCATCAGGTAACAGCAGCTGATCCACTCAGAGCTGGAGGGATTTTCTATGGCATTACTAAGAAAGGTAGAATTTCTAAGGTGCTTAAATGGAAAAGGACTAGAAGTCATTCGTTCATAAGATGAAGTTGAAAAACAAATGTCCTACCAAAAGTCAAATAGTGATCTACAGTCTAAGACCTGGGACAAGTTGAAAGGTTTCAGAGAGAAAAAAATTTAAATAAGAAGGTTCAGGGAAAGAAATGAGCCACTTCAGAGGAATGTTGCAATTTTGGCAGCTCAAATTGTGGGAGCTGCTGCTGTAATCATTTTTTCAGCTGCCATAGCACTAAGAACCCGCAAGCCTTGGGAAACCCAGATCATGAAGGTTTACAGTAGCTGTGATGCCTTAAGTTTTAGCTATCATATTTTCCAGATTCTGCACTGCCTTAGTGTGTGACTCTGGACTTCATACAAAGTGCTACCAAGTTCTCCTCACAGTGTAGTTAGACAAAGCAATCATTTTCCAGCTCCAGAACCAAGGACACCATTGCAGCTTCAGCCCCAAAAAAGTATAAACAGCAGCAAATTGAGGAGAGCAATCTGGGAGGATGGGACTTCACAACTTGAAGCTGTAACTGGACAATTAATTTAATGTAAATGTAAATGTAAATGTAATTAATTTAATGTAAAGGGACCAAAACTTATAAAAGTGTGAAAACTCGTGACCTGTCATCCATTTTGGGTCCATCTTGGGTGTAGCCACAGCCAGACTCTTGTACTGCCTGAGTTGTTTCCTTTGAAAGTCTTTTAATAAATACCCACTTTATTCCTTTAGCTCTGTCCAGCCTCTGTTCCAGGTAGCCTCTTTAGCCAAAAGCTGTAAAGCTGAAAACTGTCAAATCAGTTGTTTATAAATAATTTTTTTCTGTTATTTTGGAAGCAGGAGAGTGGCAGGATTTTGTCTCAGGCCTGAATTTATGGGTTTTCTTGATGAAACACTACAAACTACAATTTCTGATGGATAGAGTGAACACTGTAGTGCCAAACAACCCCTATGAATAATATAAAAATTAAAAGGAAAAATTTTTGTGATTTTTGCATGACTAGCTAACAGCCAAAATAACTAAATCTGTAGTGATTACTGAACCAAAATCTTAAATATTGGTAAATCTGTCTAAAATATAGAGGTAGCCAAACTGTACAGTACCTGAGCTACTCCGTAGCCAATGGAATTTTATGCAGGAATGTTTTCCAATTTCATTAACAAATGGATAGCATTTGATTAATTGTTCAGCTAAAAAATATTACATTAAACACAGTCTTGCAGATCATGTAAATGAGAACAAACAATTTTTAATGCCGTGTGAGTCAGTTCCATGGTGAGCATGTGGCTCCAGAAGGATGACATGTTCAACATGCAAGTTCTTGCCTGCCTCATTTCCTTCCTCTTTCAACTGAGATGAGTCCTCAGGGTTGTTGTCTAAGAAAGTCTAATTTCATGGGCGATAAACAATGCAGAACATCCGTATTTTGGTCACCTTCTTTCAGATTTGTGACTGCTTATTACAAAAAAAAAAAAAAAGATAAAATAGTTGTTCTCTATGTAAATGACAACCAACACATTTCAGTTTAAAATTACAACATTAAAACAGTTAATAATATATATTCAGCTTTTCCAATCTGCCTGTTCTGGTTCCATACAAAACCTATACTGTTCTGCATTTTTTTATTTTTTCAAAAGGGCTACCTTCATGTCTTTGCTAAAAGAAACTAGACTGCCCATGTTCTTCAGGAATTTAGAGGCTGAAGTCAGGACTCTCAAGAGGGAGATAAAAACTACACAAGGAAGCCAGTCCTTGTGAAGCCAGTCAACTCAGGATCGTGCTAGTTCAGCAGACTTCTCCCTGCCCACCCAAAAGGAACCAGGGAAGCCCCGTCAATATTTTCAGATACTGCTGCTTTAAAAAGCAAAGACATGGGGAAAGTCAGTTGCAAAAGAAACTCCTGCCTAGATAATTGGTATTATCATTAGATAATTAGTAGAATCATTAGACCAATTAATGAAATTCTGCCAAACCAAGGCAATTCTACAGTTTCAGTTATGGAAGTTATACTTTTTACTCCATCTTAAACTGCTGCCATTAAAATAGGTTGTTTCAGTGGAATGGTTTCTGCATTTCAGTGTCAGCTACAGCAATTTCCCGTTACATGAATCACCCCAAATCTGAGATGTGCTCTTGGATACTTGAGACTACCAGGACTTCTTGAAAACATGTCATTACCATAATCATTACCTATGTAACAATTTTAGCTTTCCCATTTGCAATGCTATTTTTGAATAGTGCCATTGGCCCAAGGAACTCTTAATGTGGCACTCTCCACAACTATTAGACAAACTGTACAGGGTTTTTTTTTTTGCTTGTTTGTTTTGTTATTGGTTTGGTTTTCTTTTTTTGCTCAGTTTTATTTCCCTATTACCCCCTAAGTTTGAAACCAGTCAAAAATTCATTACAGAGAGCATTATATCCTAGGAGCTAGAAATGGAAAGGATCTATTAGATCACCACTCCGTCTTCCAGCCAATTTACACTTGCTCCCTGAATTATCTTTCCTAATGTTTTGTCCAGTTTGGCTTTAAAAAGACAAAGCAGCTGGGCTCCTGCCCTTTCCCCTGGGAGGCTGTTTCACAGGAAAATACATCTCACTGTCAGGAAATTTTACCTTACTTTCAGTCTGACTGTCACACTATTAGCCCTTGTTATGTCCCTGCGTGTCACACCAAGAATGCCTCTCTCACGCTCGGGAGAGTGGGAGGGTGTTCGTGCTCATCAGAGTGCTGCATGTCTCACAAACCACACATTTGTTAGTCATTCCCGAGCTGGGCTCTGCCTCAGCTTATGTTTGAACTCACCTACCTGTGCTTCCACCTCTCCTGATCAGCTCTGTCATCTCCTCCAGAAACCTCCCAGATTTGTCAGTACCTCTCTGGTTGCTGGGAGCCTGGTGTTGACTGTGCTGGATATTTTGGGATGTGGGACGCCAGGCAAAGCTAGATGGCAGGTTCAAACCGACCCAAAGCATACATCCTTTTGAACACAGCCTAGCTAAACTCAGCTGCTTACTACAGGACATGAATGACAAAACTTCACATGGGCATGAGGGGAAACAGAGTAAGTTAATGCAAGAAAAATAATGCATTGAGATCTCCTGCATCTATAATCTTGTATGTAAGTGCCCAGACTTAAAAGCTATGCTCATCATATGGAGACAAGAACAAAATGTTATTTGATAACTTGATGAAATGCTTTCACGTACACTTGCCAGCCCTTCACAAGAGGAAATGTGTTTCAGGCACCACCACGTGAATCTCAGCTCTCGTGGCACCCCAGTGTGCACACTAGGAGTGCACACTGGCCTTGGTGCAGGCCAGGACCAAAGGGAGCAGGAGCACTGCTGCTCTCTGCACTCTCGTGTCCAGAGAGATGCCCTGCAGGGCTAAGCATTGCCACCAAGCATTTCATTCCCCTCCTTACAGCAGATCCAAGGTGCCCAAGAGCTCTTGATAGGGAAAATTAAATCTTCTGGCAGACCAGGCAGGCTAAAGCCCCAGGCAGAAACTGTGTAGCTCCTGACACAATTTCAGTACTCACACCAGACTGAGATCCTTGCAGAAGACACATACACAAGAGGACCAAGGTGCTGTGACTGTGCTACCAATTGCTTCCTCAGCCTCACTCAACATGTGCTTTGAAAAGAAAAGAGTGGAAGTATTGGGAAAATCAGATGCCTGGTGACCCTCATTGCCTCACAGTTTCCTTCTTTCATCCTTTGTCTCTCAGTCACTGTGACACTTCCGGTTGAGAACATTTTGGTGGAGAAGGCTCCCAACGTAATGCATTAAATGCCACTGCAATGCAAAGAAGCAGAGAAATGGGGCCTAATCCTAATCCAGTGCTGTGAGATCAGGCAAAGCACCAAGGTCCTCCCTTCCCTCATTCCTGAGGGCATGTGCCACCTACAGAAAGGGACTCAGGTACTGCATCCAAAATCTGTGAGACGAGGCAAACCCTTCAGTCTTTCCAGCCTTCAGTTCCTGTGTCAGATAAAGGTGTATTGTTTGATCTGCATTGGAAAAATGTTCCAAGTCCGTAAGATCTTGCAGCAAAGCTCAGGGTTACAGTGACTATTAAGAAAAAGTCCCCCATTTATGGAGAGATTTGTTCCTCCTTTTTAAGTCTGTCACTGAGTGGGAGGGTTTAATAACAAGCCTACTTTACCCCATTTAAAGGGTGTGCGTCTCCAGAGAGCTTTCTGGACAGAGTCCCATACATGGTGCTCTGGTTTTATGTACAGAATAACTCAATGGCCATGTAGGAAAGCTGCTGAGATCACCACGGCCTACCACGGTGTTTAACTCAGTATCTGGACTGTAGAGGTGGTTTCCAGCTGAAGATGCCCATGTATGATGCCACCTGCATCTACACTGAAAAAAGTGACCTTTTCCATGGCAGCATGGAACAGTGGCTGTCTGAATGCAAAGCCACCTGTCCCACATGGATCATCTCACATCTACTTCCCTCTAGGAAATGCCACTACTTTTCCTCCTGTTAACCATGTCCCCACTGGAACATCAGTGCTAGGGGAAGAACTCTTCCAGCTGACTTCCTTCAAAACCCAGAGAGAGTGACAACAATCAACAGACCCTGTCAGTTAAGAGCCACTTTCCCCTCTTTGCCCCATCCTATGCAGAGCCAGAGCACCAAACACAGAAGGTGTTAGGGAACAAGCAGAGAAGGCACAGCCAATGACCCCAGATGTGTGTCCAAACAGAAAGGAAGCCATAAAACTACCAAACAATTCTCCAAACATGAATTAAAAGAGCCTTCAGCAGAAAAGCTGTCCTCTCTTGGAGCCTCACAAGCTGCACTGATGTGGAAATGCTACCTCTGCACAAACCTGCTCTCTAGGAAAGACCAAAACTGACTTCTTTGCATAATTTTTAAGAGGCTAGATTTTTTTGGTCATTATGGCAGGACATCTAAGTAATTCAA
This sequence comes from Cisticola juncidis, assembly GCA_013400215.1. Classification (NCBI taxonomy): domain Eukaryota; kingdom Metazoa; phylum Chordata; class Aves; order Passeriformes; family Cisticolidae; genus Cisticola; species Cisticola juncidis. The sequence continues at coordinate 476,820 of VXBR01012236.1, read as the reverse complement.
ATGTCTTTTATAAAGCTGGCCTTTCTATTAAGTCACCTTTCTTCCCTGGAGGCAGAAAAAGATCTGCATTGTTGCCAGCAGCAGGTGTTGCACAGGAGCCTATAACAGATGCCAGAAAGTCTTTCAGGCTGAAAAAAAAGTCTCAAGTGGGGAAGGGAGTTCTCTGCCCAAAATTTGATTGATCTTTGGAGGGAAAGTGCTCAGAAGAGTGTTGGCTGTCTGACAGCAGGAGGCACCAGAAAGTATTGAAATTTTCTAGGAAAAAGGTGATTTCTGTGTATCGGGACAAAGCAGCAAAGAGAAAAATCTCTAATCAGACAGAATACAGGGAACAATAACCCAGCTTGTGTGTCCACAGCACAGAAATGGGACTCACATAACCCACTCTAATTTCATAGGTGTGTGACATACAAATAACATAATTGGGTAAAGTACTGAAAATCTTCTTAGCAAAGCTGGGCTGAGCTCCTTGCTCAAACAAAAGAAGTTTGAAACAAAAATGCTGCAAGACCAGGAACATCAGGAAATAATTTAATTCTTAATCAAATTCCAATTTTTCTGTTTCTAACAAGTGGAAAGGAAAATGATGCCAGTACAATAACAGCAGCTTGTAAACACACTGAGAAGGCTGCTGTTATAATTTATCAAAATATATTTGTAATTATTTTCTGGAAGTACATGCAAGGGACCATGATGTTCTTACTAATACACCTGAACTTTCAGTCAGGATACACCTAAAAATGTCTTCCTTGCAGGCCTGCTATTTCACTGTCTCCTTGCTTAAGGAAGCAAGGCCGTCTGCAATGGAGATGGGTGTTCAGGCTTCCACTGCCAGTGACCTCCACTGACTTTTGAATCCAAACACACCCATGCTGCACTTCAACTGAGGGTCTCTGAGGCATGATGTTCTGGCAAACTTTGTGAAAAACAGCAGCTGAGAGGAAACACCCAAGCATTAACACATATACTTGGGGAGCATTGATCTGTTTTTCTTGGCTCCAGTGTGAAAACCTTCTGAGCAAGCTTCTGGCAAGGCAGCAGGCACTGACTGGGGCATTGTGACAGAAAGGGGAGAAGGGCTGAGGTCTGGAGTCATGGGAGGGAGGTTAACTAGAATTTAGGAGATTGCCAAAGAAAGGAAGTGTTTCTGGGCAAGACCCAGGGGACAAGCTTATGTGTACTGTGAGCATAGGACAGGAGTTTTAAGGCAATTAGGCCCAAATTGTGTAGCTGTGCAAGGCACAGCAACGCTCAGTCTCCAGTGTCCAGGTGAAACCTTCCCGTGGACATTGAGTAGATCTCTCTGGAGAGCTGTTTGGTGATCCCAGATGGCCCTGTTCCTCCTGAAAGCACCACCAAGTATGCAAACACCTAACAAGAGGGGTCTTGGTGTGTGTAATAAATATGGTATATTAATTTGTGGTTTTGGTCTATGTAGAATGTAAATATGTTCTGTAAAATCAAATGCAAGCAGGTTGAGCACGAAACCAACTAATCTCAGGACGAGCAACACCCAGGGGCCGCTATTCAGAGAAAGACAATGCCTTGCCAGGAATTGGGAGCCCGCTATTGACATCAGAATAAAAGGCAAATAAAAGTCAGTCCTCCAGGGGCAGCAGAACTGTGAAAAAACACCCAGCCATCACTGAGATATGATCAGGGGGACCCCTCTCCATTCAGAACTTCGTCTCTCATTCATANTCTCAGGACGAGCAACACCTAGGGGCCACTATTCAGAGAAAGACAATGCCTTGCCAGGAATTGGGAGCCTGCTATTGACATCAGAATAAAAGGCAAATAAAAGTCAGTCCTCCAGGGGCAGCAGAACTGTGAAACACCCAGCCATCACTGAGATATGATCAGGGGGACCCCTCTCCATTCAGAACTTCGTCTCTCATTCATACAATAGAGGGAAGAAATTAACACCCATCCTTTCGCAAGAAAATCCCATTCAGCAGGCCGGAGGACTGAGATGCATTCAAAAAACCACCCCGAAAACAAAGCACTGTGGGGAGATCCTCTGCTGCTGGCCAAATGAACTGTATAAAAGAAGAACCCCAAAACAGACCAACTCGTGAGCGAGGGGGTTACAGCGCGCTAGAGGCTGTAACTGGTTCACCCAGCGGCGATCCCGGACAGCGGCACTGTACTTCCGATTGTGGCTTTCCCTAAACTTCTGTCTTGTAATTCTTTAACTAATAAAATTATATTTTATTAATTGGAATTGGATTGGCATTTATAACAGTGTGGGTACCAAGTTAGATTTTTGAGTTGAGTTTGTCAGTTACACCCCTCACGATGTGGAAGACACAAACAAATCTGCACTTCCATCCCCACACATTTTATTCACTTCCTATACTGAGATCTGCCAGTAATGACCCTGTGAATGAGTATTAGTTTCTCTACCACCCATGAGCAAAGATTTGGCATAAGAATCAATAATTTCTTGAATTAATCATCAGTTACAGCAATAGCTGATGACCAAAAAGCCTGGCTGTGCATGTTAATTATTTACTATGTGCCTATGCAAAGGCAGGCAGCCAAAATCATATCTGTGCCTCCCTGGAGCATGGTGGTGGGGAGGACAGTTCAGCACTTTGAGCCCAGGACATGAGTGCCTTGCTTCTCAGCTATGATCACTCCCTAAACCTGCTCCCCTCCCCCAGAAGGTGTCACCACAGCCACTGCGTGCTGGGTTACAAAATCTTTCAAGTGACCAAACATTTGGGCAGATACCACAAGTTTGGACTTCCCACCCTGTACAGACATTGTTGAGATACCACGAGCAGTTAATCGCACCTGTTGGGGTCTAGGAAGTTTTGAGTCCTGACCCCTGGATGTGATGTGCTTCCCATCTGTGGCTGGAGGTGGGAACAACCATTTACATGCACGCAGGTTCTGCTGCAACGCGGCTGCACAGGCTGCACACTGCGAGATGCAGCCAATTGATGCCTTGCTGCAGCAGACACCAACGCAGCGCGTCTGGCTGGGGCACAGGGTGAAACTGCAGGCACGAAAACAAAAAGAGAACAATCTACTGCCCGTTTAAGTGGCAGCTGCTCCGGATGACTGCAGCGCTGCCCAGCAAATTACCGAGCAGGCAGAGGCGCAATTCCCTGGATCACGCGTTAATCACCTGCATCCAGAGGGTGAGCACAGACTCCCTGCAGTAATGTGGAGCGGGAGCACAGGCTTTAGGCTGTGGCATAACAAATCTCCCTGCCTGCAGCCTGGCATCGTTTCTTCACCAAAGTTATACCGAATTTCAACAGCAAGAACTGTATGAGAAAGTAAGCAAAACTGAAAGGAGAAAGCAAGGTCGTGTCAGAAGTCCAAGTAAAAAAGGCAGACTAAACCAGACTCTACTCAGTTAACAGTGGGCATAAATAGAATAACAGAGGCCATCTGACAAAAGCACAAAAGCATGAAAACTGCCAAACATTTGAGTGCATCAGATGTTAATGATGATCAAACCTTATACAACACATTCTGGATAAGTCAGTGCCTTCACCCAGCATATGTCTGTGCTCTGTGTTGAACTGCAGTTGTCTCCTCTGAGATACTCAGCCTCAAATTCTGATGTGACTGTACCAACATTTAAAAGCAGGTAGCAAGTATCGACGGCTGGTTTCTGGTGTTCCCTACAAATTTGTTCAAGGTCATCACAAAGACTGCTTCAATTTTGGTGGCCCTTCAGAGACAATGCTCACATATCTTAAAATTTGATCAGGATTGTGTAATTAGCCAATATGGCCTGTTCTACACAGAAAGCAAATCTGTTTTACAGAAACGGTCATATCTGAGCAAAGACACACAGCAGACAGTAGCTGCAGAGGGCTTTGAACTTTAAAAATATGGCTACTTATTTTACAGCTGAAGTAAAAACCCATTTTCTCTCCCAGATAATTCAGATGGGGATAGTTCACCAACTAGCAAGCCTGAAATACCCAGCACAATCATTTTATATGCTCATACTGAATCTGACAGAATGTCCTTGTGCATAAAACTGCTTCTGTGTGTGTTTTGAGGTGGTGGTGGCAACACAGAGTGCTTTCTGACCCTGGATTAAATAACGAGCACCAGTCAACCTTCAGTCAACCTTCGGTCAACCCACAATGAAGACAAGGTCCTTTAGTTTTGCCCAAATATGAACTCCATGAGATGGACATAATTCTGATTTTCAGGGCAAAACTCCCTGTGTTTACTTCCATGAACCACCAAAGATTCCTGTCTTGACTGTGAGTTTTCCCAGGACAGTTGAAATGTACCAATCACTGCAGATAAAAACTACCAAACGCACAAAAAGACCACAACTTTTTTTTTCCATTTTTTAAAAGATAATCTCTACATGAAATTATTCAAGGGCTGAGACCAATATGTCAGTTGAGAAACTCAATACAGGTGCAGAGTCAGAAGACAGTAAATTCAGTGCTGCAGTACAGCTGCGGAAGGTACAGCAGTAACACTCTCAGGGAAAGGGCAATAATGACCACCAGTGGTTTACTAGCATAGCTTGGATTCCCAGTAGCAAACTGATTTCAGATGTGTGCAACTGTTTGATCATGCCTGGAAATACCATGGCAGAGGTGACTGCAGTCTCAAGGGTAAAAACAGAGCCATTTCCTGCCTATCTAGATCACACCACCTTTCCACTGCAGAACCTTTAACAAGAACATCAGAACCAGGTAAGACAGTGCACCATAAATCCGCTGCCATTTACTGAGAAGATCCCAAACTGGGTATTTAAACTAAATATTTAGTCTTTCAGAAATCACAGTTAGCTTGAAAACCAATGTCAACTAGGAACAAAACCAGCACCCAGAACATCCAAATAGTACATACTGTTCAGTCACATAAAACCCCAGCCAGTACTCCTGCAGCTTCTTTTGCTACAATTGACTTTTTCCTAATTTATTGAAGGATGCTGATATAAAACCCAGAGGCACACAAAAACATACACAAGGAGCTGATAAAAGCAAGAAGCAGTGCATTGTGCCTGTCACTAGTCAGTCAGCATGCCCATTAATAACTCAAATGCTGCTCCCCTTAATATTTTCACATGGCATGGTATCACTTTGATATTTGGGAACTCAGCCCCCTTGAGCAGACTTGTAGCTCATCCAAGGTTGGGGGATATTCATGAGACAGATCATAGGGTAGCAGAGACCAGCAAGGGATCTTACCCTGGATCTTACCTTGGCAGCGACGTTGTTCTTGGTCTTCAAGCCAGTTCACCTACCTTTGTGCTAAATATGTCTTGAGAAAAGCCAAGTGACAGCTGAGGGCAACCCTTTCTTCCACAAAGTTGGTCAGTGACTGTCCCAAGGACCTTCCTCAGTCACACTCCCACCAGAATCAGTCCAGCTTCTGAGGTCCTGTTGGCATCCTGTGTCTCTGACCAGCAGTAAAATAAATCATGGCTTTTAAAACCCTGGGATTCTTATGGGCTCTCTGTCAGCCCCTACAAGGGATCACATGGTTTGAGAGTTTACTACTATCCATAGCAAATTTCCCAGTAAAATAAAGGTCAAGCTTTGAAGGGAAAAATCATATTTTCCAGAGGGCAGGAGCATAGAAGTGCAACACTGATGCCTTTTGATCTGAGGTCTGCTTTGCTACCTTTTGCTGCCTTTTCAAAAAGGTGGTGAATCCTTGCCAGAACAATAGATCTTCAGAGCAGATTAATCCTAGAACATATATGACAAAGATTTACCTAAGCTAAACATACCCAAGTACTTATACTGTGCTCACAGCCAGCCCATATGATTTTACAGGCCTTCATACGATTGAATCACACTTGCTCCTGAAGAGGCTGATTGGTTATTCAATCTTAATGGTTCATGCTTTTGCCTGAAAGTTGTTCCTGTGAAAACATGTACTCCAGAAGATGATCCCATAGTGTCAGGTCACCTTCAGGGAAAGCTTTCCATTTCCCCCTTATCCTATTAGCTTATGACAGTATGAGACTTATGAGACTTTCAGGTTTCAAAGGACAACACTACTCCACCAAGACCTGGCTGTTGCAGGAAGCCTGTGCTCACTGGAGTGCAATCCAGACACAGAGAATCATAGAACTGTTTACCTTGGAAAAGAGCTCTAAAATCACTGAGTCAAACACTGCTGATGTTAGTGACTGGATATGGGCTGATCCTAGAGCACCCGAACTGCCTTGCAAAGCCAGACATGATGTCCTGTGGCTGCAGTGAAAAAGGCTCAATGTTCAATTTTCTCCTCCTTGTTTCCCCCAGATTTCTATGCCCTCAAAACTGACTGATCAGAATCAAAGAAAAACTGAAAGATTTGGGTAGTAGAAAAGGGAGACCTCGCTAATTAATAAATGAAAAGGGAAATCTAGTGACCTACTTCACCACAGATACTCTCCTGTTTTCCCAAGAGACTTAATTCTTTCATACAGCACACAGGTTATGGTACTCTCTCCACAGGCAATTTCATCAATTAAGATCCACATTATCTGCTGCCCTTTGTGACAGCATCAATCGGGCCCTGTCTTGGAACAAGTACTGCTCAGTGCAGTTCAGGGAAGTTCTCCTCCTCCTCATGTCATCTCTGAGAATTCTGAAAAGGTGAAGGATGAAGGAGACTGAGAAACATCAAATGGGCTAGGCTGTACTTATGGGTCTTAGTATATGATGGTTTAAAAATAACCACATAGGTTTTTCTGGTGCTTAAATGGCACCCATTCTTTTCACCTTGTAGAAAGTCTAGCATAATTGTTTTCATAATCAAGTTATTTGAATAACACAACAGTGATTTAGGTTAGGATTTGTTTACACAGCTAAATATGTTGAGTAATGAAATTAAAATGAGCTCTCTGCTTCTGTCACATCTGCAATGGTAACTGGCTTCTTATGGTTGAGTACAAGCCTGCTGCACAGATGTTTCTTGATAAGGTATAAATCAGTGTTAGATGCTGTTTATTGCAGCATTTTTACCACCTTCTTCCCTGAAGGAGGGATGTTGCCTGCACAGCAACCAGATGTGACCTGCAAGCCTGTAGGAAATACCATCACAAGGCAAAACAGGTCCCATATTCCATATCAGCATCTGCAATGGCTCATCAAGTATTTATCAGATGAACATTTCTAAAGGCCCAAGCATCATATCATTGCCAGAATTTGCTTTGCTTACCTGCAGTGAAAAAGGCAAGCATCTTGTAAAGCAACTGGAGCCTCAAACAGCAGAAGATCCCATTTTAGTTTTCCTTCCTGTCCTAAAGGTCAAATTTCTAAGTAGACATTGCTGCTAGATATGTGAAAGATCAAGGCAGATGCTTTTCAGGGCACTGTAGGTAAGAGTTTCTATTTACTGCCATCTTGACATAGGTGATATCAATACTTTGATGGTAATAGCAGAGGAGACACATCTTGCATTGTTATCTATGCAAAGAGAAGTGAGAAAAGGGAGCTTCTCCTGGTGAAGGTGGCACAGCTTGGAGCACCTCACTGAGCTCTGCCCAGCTCTGTGGGAGCAAGAGGATCTAACAGGAAAAAGCTGCCAATGACCCAGCGTTTGTAGACAGCAAAACCTGGCCCAAGCCACACTGGCTCCTTCTCTGTAGCTGATGAAAGAAACACCCATGGGCTCTGAAGGTAAGAGAGCCAAACTTCACAAGAAGTACTTAGAATGTTTCTTGAAGCAAAATCTGACATCTCTTATCAAGAAAAAAAAAAAAAAGCTGGGATGGGGGTGAGGTGGGGCAGGATGGGTTTTTCTTCCCTGAACTAATCTGTGTCTCTGATTTGCTTCACTTGTTACATGGACAGAAGATCCTGTCAACACAGAAATAATGCCAAGTATTTACAGTTTAATGGAACCCAGGGACCAATTAACAACACAGAAAACCACCAGGCAGTGTATTTCTTATTGTAACAGGAGGGAAGTCTTACACTACTGCTGCTCCCTCATTTCTTAAAATAAAGCACCAGCACTTTGTCAATGATTTCTCAGTAGTAATGTTTATTACCTGCCCCTTTTGCCATTGCCCATCTATCAATCGCTTTCTGTGTTCAGTCACAAAACCCCTCTCTCTACTTGTGACCTAAAACCATCCCCCAAAAAAGAAGAAAAAAGAAAGGAAAAAGCAACTGTCCTTGTGGCTCCAGAGCAGCATTTCTAGAACCTGCCCTCCACCCCAAGCTCCCGGACTGCTGACTCCTCAATGGCTCGGTGGATGCGATGCACCTCGTCCTGCGTTAGCGTCCGCTCCGGGTGCCGGTACACGATGCGGTAGCAGTGGCTGACCTTCTTCGTCCTACAAAACACAAACCAAAAGAGGACTCATAAATACATGTGCCTGCAAATGCAAATACACGAGGCCAAACAACTTACCCTCTGGATCATTTTTATTTGCGGTCTAATTTTGCTCCTGTTTCTTGAAAATCACCTTAATGCTAAGATACACAGTTTGGAGAGGCGGGACTGAGCTGAATTTTAATTCTGGCAGAGGACTTTGCTGAAGTCCACATTATACCCCAACTTGTACTGTGGTGTGGTAGCTTCTCACCAGAGCAAAAAACCCCATGAGGAGGGCTTTGTACCCTCTGCTATGGAAAGTAAAAGACAGAGGAGAATGAGGAACAGGAACAGAGAAAAGGGAATGATGGGGGAAAGTAAAGTGTTTAAGAGTGGCTGGCTAGGCAAAGACAAGTCAATGAAAAATCAGTACAAACCATTGAGTTGAGTAAGAGTGAAAAAAATATTCTTGCTCTCCATCAAAAGCAGGCAGGAGGACCTAGTTTTGCAAGGGCATCTATGTAATTATAGTGCCTGTGTTACTGAATTTAAATGGCAGTCTTGGCATCTTTTTTAGTTTCAGATGGAGCCCACACAGCTTCTTCTTTCACAGGTGAACACTCACTTCAATGAAAGAGAGAAAATCTGAGGGGAAAAATAATGGGAAACTGAACAGTACCACACAGAAGAAGCTTCCAGACTGGCAGAAGGCTGCATTTAATGGCACACAAAGGCAGTCAGCAAGCTTTGGGTCATCTCTCTCCTGAAAATTGCTTCACGTTAGAACCACTTTTATGCTTATGACTATTTGATTAAGTCTAAGGTTAGATGTGTTCATCCACAAAGACAACTCTCAAGATACTCATTTCAACCTCAAATCTTACTAGAAATAGGCACAGGTAATTTCTACCTCAGAATTGTTATTTGATACCAATTTTGTGCCACCCAACAAGGGTGGGAGGTTTGCCCTGCTCCCACTGGCAGTTTACAACAAAAAAGCTACTTCTAATTAAAGCATTCTTCCCTTTTTGTATGCTCTGAAGATAAAGCAACTTAAATCTGGCTAGCACCCGAAAGGGCAAACTGCATTTCATAAAGTGTTAAGCTGACTGCAGTTAACTGCTAAAAGCCAGCCAAGAGCTTTCCCTGTGTGCAGGTTAAATGCTACAGAAAAGTGATCTTTGAGAAAAGAGGGGGAGGTGTAACTGTGGGGAAGGTCTTGCTCTGCTCTGCTCCACCTCTTCAAACAGCCAAGAGGATAAACCCAGGGGAAGCAAGAAAATGGAATAACCAGGATTTGGTCAGATGTTACACTGCCACAGAGCAATTTGAGAAACAGAGAGGGATAGTGCATTGGAGCTCAACAGAAATGATTTTCAAAACCAGGCTGGCAAATATCCTTAGAGGTGGTAGTATTTCAGTTTTTAAAGGTGCTACAGGAATACGCCTGATCAAAAACATTTGCAAATTGCTTTAGCTGAAAATCTGTTTAGAAGGTGTACAGTCACAGGCTTAATCCTGAAGTTTTGCAAATATTGGGAATATTCCAATGACTGAAAATTCGTTATCATTATTTAATGTGATGTAAACACAAGTTTGCTTCATGTAGGTGTAAGCTGTGGTAGGTGTAGCTACAGCACTGCTTCGTCACTGGCCTTGGTAAAAGGAAAGTGACAATTACTCCTGATTTAGGTGTTTCTGTGTCCCCTCCCTCCATGCTAGAGAACGGTTCATTCCATAACAAATTATGTATGGCAGACTAGGACACAGTAGTTTCTTGAGGATGTTGTGGAAAAACCATTACCTTTAGGAGGTATTTAAATCAGGAAAAGGTAGAGCTTGTAGAGAACAGCACTGGACTAGAGCTCTGCTAGCTGCAGCTGAAGTTAAGCATTGGTGTGAGACAATTAAAATGGGAATTGCATTAAATGTAATTAATCTCGATTTAATTATAGGCAAAAAATGATATTGTAACTACTGATACACATAACTCCACATCACACGGATGCTACATTGTATGCTACATTTTTCTCCCTCCTGTCAGCTAGGTTTATTTGCATCTCTGTAACTAATTAGAAAGAGGGAGTATAAGGGTTCAAAGCTATTTCAATAAAAGACACACTGCAAGTTTCAAAACATTAAGCATTGTTTCCAGAGTACTATTACTAACTTTTCAAGGGAGATTTGGAAGACCACTTCTCAGCTGTTCCCTCCCCTTGTATTTCCCCTACTCCCAAATAAAGTATTAAGACATTGTGATTAATCCCTGCCATCAGCTGCAACTGGAAACAATTATTATCAGCAAATAATACCTTTGTTCATTCCATTTCTCACCTCCCTTTTGTTCTGCAGAGCCACAGAGTGTTTGCCTACCTTAGAGATGGCTCTGCTTATGCATAATGAAGTCTCTGCTGCATGTCATGCTGCAGCCTGACGATACAGAAACAGCGGCTCTCTACCCTGGGTAACAAAATTTTGAGGCCAAATCCTGCAACAGCAGCTTCACAGGGTAAAGAAAAGAAGTAAAAAAAAAAGTAATATAAAAAGTAGAAGCTCAAGAGTGAGCACAGGGGGCTTTATTTCCCTACAGTGCACCGCCAGACGCGTCGGTGCGGCTGCAGTCACGCGGACTCGTCTCCCATTAGGCTTGGGCTGATCTCAGTGTCACAAGCCTCCTCTGCACCAGCCTGCGGCTCGCAGGTAATGAGCGCAGTGGCTACAGTGAAACACTGCTCACAGCGAGAGGGAAGACAGGGACTTATCCTGATGCCACAGGAGAAAGCAGGACACAGACTGTGGAGCGCAATAATGCCTAATGCGCTTTCATATGATTTTTGGAGGAAAGAACTTTGCCTCATGATTTTCAGGAGTTGGCACTCAGCTGTCTTCACATGCTAGGGAGCTCGTCCCTGCCAGGTCAGAGTAACTTGTGTGGGGTCCATCTGAAGGTCAGTGTATATGTTTGGGCATTTCAGCCTGATACCTAAGCAGAACAAGAAATTAAGGGGTCTTAGTCTGCCACTAGTCTAATAAAATCATCATGAAAGCAACCTCACCCTGGTACCTGGGCTAGAATGAAAGGGTGTGTCAGGCAACAAAAATTAATACGTGTGTGTTAGCTTTCCCTGCATGGAAAACCACTGAAGGATGCTTTAAATGCAACTTGGCTGGAAAGCTGATCCCAGAAGCTACCAACAGCAAAACACTTCAGTGTTCTAGGGAACCTGTCTTAGGCATTACATAAGACTAAACACGTGGTCATTTGGTAACCAAAATGTTGCATGAAAAATAAATGTCTGGCATTGGCACTTATCTCTTCCACATGCAATACCATAACAGGAATGAAAATTTCTCCATCCTGTACTGGAAGAGGGAGATAAAAGGGGCAGCACTGAGTGGGAAACCCCTTACCTTTTAACTGTGTTCTACTTTGCAGTTGCCTTAGATAAAGCACAGAAGCACAGAGAGTTCCGTATGGAGGTTACCCCTGCTCTTAAATGGTAAGGACAACACAGAACCAGACACTTTTCTGGAGAGCTGGATTTACTTTGAGGAACAGAAAACTAGAGATGACAATCAGCCACAGCATGAAAGAGCAAAAAAAGAGTACCATCCCTTTTGTATCCCAAGCAGTTCTCTAAGCAGTATTACTCACCATGATACCTATACTGCACCTTTTCCTACAGAATACTATTTAAAACGAAAGATCTACACACATGGTAGTGCAAGCATTTGAGGTTGTTTTTTTTTTTTTCTCTCTGTTAATGAGGTTCCTTGAGAGTATCTCTGCCATGGAAATGTATATCCTATATGCCCTCAAAAGACTCATCATGTAATTCCCTTACATACACCCTCACACAGCACTCAGTGACTGCTATACCCTTCACAGAGAACACATGCATGGAATGACCTCAGGGAAGAGAAAGGCTTGTTTTGTTTCCAACAATGTCCCAAAAGCAGTGATGATGAGACGAAACAAACTATTTCATGGTACCAGCATCCTAATTGACAAAGCCATGCAGAGAGCACAGCTTTGGTTTTGCTTTGTGGCTCCAGCAGTTCCAGAATGGTTCACATTTTAAATGGAAATGGGGAAGAGTATTAAACTGCAAGAAGAAGATGTAATTACCTGTTCCTTTCTGTTTCATGCCTTCAAACCACATCCATCTCTATGATAGTGGGCACAACTGCTAAATATCCTGCCATAAATTTTAAACTGACAAATAGCACTCTTTGCTAGTAACCACATCATGGAAAATGGAAAAAGGCTTGTGTTGTATACCTTCTCATCAGTGGCAAATATTTCAATTACCATGGTGATATGCACATAGGATATAGCAGTAATTCTCTGAACAAAGGTCTTTCCAAAATACACATTCTCATCCATCCTTTCAAATGCTAATACTTCATCTCTCTGGAAAAGCACATTGTACACACAGCATATTCTTAAAAAGGGACATGTTTTTGTTTAAGGTGATTTTGATGCCAGTGAAGAGCATTAGATCACCTCCAGACAAAAGAATTGTTCTAAACCCACAAAAAGCAGGAAATGGTCATTTCTCTCGCATACCTGCTCCAGCTGACACCTGGCAGAAGGGTGGTTCAGCTTCAAAAATAGCTCAGGCCAAGATATGCATGTTGAGAGTGTCCACATTATTGGATTTTTTTGGTGGTCACCTCAAAAGAGATGCATTTCACTGATTGATGATTGGACTGAAATACTGGTCTTCCATTTCACAAAACCGAGACAGTAACGAACTTTTTGCTCTTTTCTAATTGGACTTGGTGAAATCTGTATCTGAATACCAAAGCTGAAACCTGCTTGACCTTTTCGTTCTTTCTTTAGTATTAATTCCATTTCAAGCTTCTCTCTTCATGTAGGAAAAAAAGAGTCAAAATTCTGTTAATAGCCAGATTATTGAGAGATAAAGAGCACAGTACAACAGCAAAGGACATAAATAACACCTTCTAGTTAAATAGTGTAAAGTGGATAAAAAATGAAAGCACTTTCAGTTTCTCAGTCACTGGACACTGTTAGATAGCCATAAGTACAATCTAAGTCACTGCACAGTGTTCAAAAGCATTGGACTAATTCAAAATCTTTGATCATTATTTTCCTTTTCTGCCTAAATCTATCAACTAATTTATTGCATGCAGGAACAAATAGATAAATACTGAAAAATAACTTTCACAGGCTCCACTTGAAGGTTTCCTGGCTGTTAAGGTACTCATTAATTATTTAATGGAACAGTTCAAGCAATTAGTTGTGCTTTAGCTGAGCACTTTGGCCCATGAAGACCTTTTCTCATTTCAACAGATCACCTTGGTTGGTTGACAGAGGCCAAAAAAAGAACTACCATGAGCAGATCATGGCTCTCTTCTGCCAGTTCCCAAGCAGAGGGAACTCTTGCGAAAAGACTGAGTTATACAAGAAACTGAGAGAGTATTTCCCTTGTGCACTGTTACAGTCCACTGTTACAGACTGTTACAGTTACAGTCCTACAGCCAAGGATACAGATAACCCATCTCAGATCCAAGCACTTCCTATTAAAAAGCTCTTAAGTCTCACAGCATCAGAAGTAATGGAATCCATTACATGCAGGCAGCAGTGAAGAATAAAAGTACCATTCTCCATTATACTAAAGAAAATCTAGAGCACCCACAAGATCATAAGCTAACTGTGACACAGAGTTTGGCTGCCACCAAAGGGCAGAAAAACCTACAAAGCCTTGGGATTTGGGACTGTGTTTTTTTCTTTTCATTTTAAAAACAGTGACTCATTAATTCCTTGAAGAAGGCAATGATCAATGCTTGTAAAGCTGGTATGAAACCATTTCTCAGGGGAATGGGTTCCAGCACTAGTGATGCCTGCTTGTCCTCCAATCTTCACCTCTTTGAGAAAATCATCTGTCAAACTCAGGGGACAGAATTCCCATCCTATTTGATCAATGCCAATACTTATGGATCCATTTCATGTGGATTTAAAGCTGGATGCGACTGAGAGTTGTCCCTCTTGCAAGGTGAACTTTGTGCATTCACTTCACACCATACCTCTTCTGTTTTTAGGGGCTCACCAGTCCATTGAGGGATTCAGTTCAAAATCCTGCTCTAAATCCAGGAAGGTTCAAGAGTAGGCTAGAGGCTGAATAACTTCAAGACTTGCCTAACTTTGAGCAGAGTGACCACAAGGCACTCACCATGCCACATAAATTCAACCCTATGCATGGAATGAGTCTCTTAACTTCCCAAGGCTGAGCCTTTAGCAATGAAAGAAAGCCATGCACACAAAGATCACAACATGTGCAAATCTGTGAGACTCAGAATAGGCTACAAAACCCTATTTTTAATTTGGCGTTATCACCATAACAGGATAAGGACTGCACAGGTGAAATAGAGATGGGAGAAAGAGAACTTTCTGATACATACATACAAAAAGTGAAATAATGTCTACCCACTGCAGTGGCAGATAAGAGAAGGTTGATTTGTAAAGTACTTGAGACTTACTTTTGTGTGCTAAACATAGAAAAATAATTGGATGTTGAAAGTAAGAGAGAAAAAAATTATAATCTCAGCATGAGACAGGACAAAATACTTGTTCTGTGAACAGCACAGGGTTTTATTTTGCTCCACTTTCCCTAGGTATGACTGAAAAAGGTTCATGTCAAAGGCTTTTCAAAGTCTAATCTTGTTTTCACCAAAATAAAATGCAAGGAGTAATACTTTGCATTATTTGTTTAAAAATTGACCAGTGGAGACTTAAACACTCTCTAACCGAGAAACTAAAAGAACAAAATAACTCGATTTGGATATTGTGTCTCGGGGGAATCGCCATCTAAGTTTCTTGACTTTCTCCTTCCCTGTTTAGTTCAGAAACCATGGCAGGACTGCATTTCCCATGAGAGGCAAAGGCAAAAAGTTCCTATGATGGATCAGCTGCTCTCTCTGGAAAAGAAACTTGGCTGGCATAGCTAATACTGAAATACTGAGGAGAACAGAAGCAGACATTACCTGGAAGTCCTGGTAGTGCTGGCAGCTGAAGCATTTTGGCTACCAACCAGGAAATCCTTAGGAAAAAAAATCACCTTTTCAGTAAGTAAACCCATAATAAATCAACATATTTTCTGCCATTGCTGGCTCTCCTGCTTTCTCCACATTTTTCTTGACCTCCTAAATCCCTGGTAATTTAGCAGTGGAAGAAGGTATTTCTGGCAGCAACAGGCTCTGTGGTTCTGGCAGAACTTGTGACTTGGGTATCTCGTTCACAACCCTGTTGTGCCCTTCCAGGGCAACTGGCTGTATCAAAGAAGATGAGGGACACAACCTTTTTGCAGCTCTGGAAGACACACTTTGTAGAGTTGTGCTTCTTGTGCAAAGACATTGTCTTCATCTCCCTCTGAGCCACAGCGTGCGAGTAAGAGGATCCAAGAAGCTTTGGTCCTCCTCCTACCAAACAGTGATGTTAATAATCCCATTCCTGGTCCTTAGCCACAGCAGTGTCACTCTAAACTTTCCAACCATTGGCAACAGCCTGTACTTAAGAGTGACAACCTATCCCAACATTCCGAACAAATGCAACATGAGAGGTGAACTTGGGCTCTTTAAAATGCTTTCTAAAATATTTATAATAAAAATGTTAAGTGTGATACCTTTTCAGTTCTTCTGAGTGAAAGATCAAAGACGAGAAGTATAAATATTTAGCAGTTTTTTCTGCCAACTAGATGTTAATACTAAAGGCTACAAAAAGTATTACTAAAAATAACATTGCTGTCAAATTAAAACATATTTCATAATCAAGTAGAAAGGGAATTTATATGAGAATTCAAAACAATTCATTCTCCTAAGAAATGAAGATGGATGCCAATGACAGCTGGTTTGGATGTATCTCCACTGAGCCCTAGTAGAAATCAGGGTCTAGAGGGCAGACAAGTGCATGGGAAGGCCCAAATGCTACTTTAGATTCTTGTATAGATTTTATCACTGACATTGGTGGTTTTGTCCTCACCAAGAGGTAGGTGTTTAAGGTCCTTTTACACTTGTTGTGAGTTAAAGTAAAGATGGATATGGCTCTGGACTCAGATAAAAACCTAAATGACTTTTCCAAGGTCCCACAGAAAACTGATGAGAGAGAGGGAGCTTGGACACATGCAGGCACAGACCCTTTGAGTTATCCTTCTTACAAGTTACCCTTCCCATTTACCCACACTTCCAGTCATCCTTCTTTACTGCAAATTTACAGCAGTCCTGGAAACCAAAACAGGCTATGGCAGGAAAAAGCAACTCATCCAATACAGAGTGGACAGGGCAGGAAAGAGTGGAAAGACAACATCAGGATAACCAAACAGGCTGGTTCTTAACTGATAAACTAAGCCTGAACCAGGAGAAAACAGGATAAGGACAAGAAGTCACCAGGAACAGCAGAGTTAACATGAGACTAGAAGATAGGAGAGACTTTAAAATAGAAAGCAGAAGTTAAAGAAATCACTTCCTCCTTTTTTTTTTGAGGAAAAGCAATACATTCAAAGCACTTGCCCCATTGGTCAGCCGGCAGCACCAGAAGGCAACTTAAAAATATTTGTAGCTGTGTGTGTACAAATAGAGAGGGTTTCTCAATAGGGCTGCTTACAGTATGGGTCAAAACTGGTGAAAATCCTGCAGCCACTTGTACAATTAAGTGTTGCTTGCTATGTCCTTCAGTTCATAAGTTATTTTTCCTCTCAGAATTGTCAGGTTTTACGAGCCTTAATCTGGCTAACCGGATTTGTTTTGGAGATGCAGAAATCCACCACTTTCCCTCCCTGAGGGTAGAGTGGTTCCACACCGACAGCCACAAGAAACCTGTTCTCATCGTTTTTCTGACAGCTGCTGCCTTGGAAAGACAACTCAGAGAAAGTCCTCAGAGTAAGGAGAACTACTGGCCAGCAGATTAAACTACCGTTAACACACTGGAAAACTGTCAGGCTTTTCTCTTGTCAGATCCCATTTGTACAGGTAATACATTTGGACCATGATGAGACATAAAGAGTCTGGATCTTGTACGTGATGGTTTCCTGGTTATTTTGAATGGAAAAATGGGGGAAATACTGCAGAACTATTGAAACTAGCCAAAAGATGACAACATACACCAATGAGGTGCACTGGCCAGAACTTTCACAGCTGTCAAAATGAGCATTCATTTGGAAAACTCTAGCTGCCATGTTTGGCACATTGTCCCCTTAATGTTATGGTTGCTCTTTATGAAAATAAAAAATGTGTATATGATAGGAAGTATGCATAGTGCACACCTCCTACAGTGAGATATATGAGCATCATGCAATAAAACACCCTGTGGGCATGAAGATTAAAAGGTCAGGGCACAAAATGAAATGCATCATTCTGTGAGTAAAACAAGATTATTGGTCTGTCACTCAAGAAAGCAAAGCAAGCCATTGAGGCATTACACTAGGAAGATCAAAAATACCATTTCTGCTATTACTTTACTAAAAAAGGTCAAGAAATCCTCCCACTAGCAGGAATTAGTATCAACAAAGAAGGAATAAGATCTCAGCCCAGAATAGGGAATTCACAGGGAGCACCAGAGTAAACCAAATGTTCTAAAATTGTCCAAGACATGAACTTTGCCCTAAAGCACTTCAGGAATGAGCAGAAGAAATTTCAAGGACGTTATCAGTTGTCTTTGAGAGCTCACAGAGGACAAGTAAGGTACCAAATGTTTCAAAAAGGTTGGAGTGCTTATTTTTGGAAATGGAGGAAAAGCCCAAAGCTAGGAAGCCACAGAAACTATGAACCATTTGCTTTTACGTTAATCTTCCAGACAAACTCTGATGTGGCTAATTAGCTCAGTTAGGTGGAGTACAGTGTTAATACTGGCAAGATTGTGGGTTTGATCCCTGTACGGGCCATTCACTTAAGAATTGAGCTTGGTGCTCCTTGGGGTCCCTTCCAATTGCGATTATTCTGTGAAATTATTTTCCACTGTGTAAGCACACAGTGGAAATTAAAAAAAAAATTTAAAAATAGGAAACATGGATGTATTGATTAAATCTAGTCGAAACAACCTAATTTCCAAATATAAGGGGATAACAGGCTAATAAACCAATAATCACTAAATGAAATGATAAATTGCAGGAAGTAGTATGGAGAGTAGGTATGTGTAGGTATGTGCATCTTCATGGGGAGTTAAACCAGGTAAGAAAAAATGGCTTAAGATCAATGTGTCACAAAACATGGTTCCACTGGCAGCTGCAAGTAGTTTCAGACAAGCTGCAAAATTTTAGGAAAAAAATTTAATCATTATAGTGAAAAGTGAAAGAACCAAGAAAAATCATAAATTCGATTCATAAAATTAGGTATTAAAAATCTGTCTTCCTAAACGTTTCGCCATAGAGGGAATTGCATATGGATGAATGAGAAAACTGGTGATCAATACTGATGATTACTACAAAAAGGTGATCTTGCAAGTAGCTGTAGTACTTGTCAATAATTTGTTGTTTCTGGGAGCAGTTCTCTTCAATTCAGACAAATCTGAAGGATCATTCTTGTAGGGTTCTTCAGCCTGGCTCCTGGATGATGGAGTACTTTCTCTAAAGGAACAGGTGATGCAGCAGAAGTGTTTGTTAACTGGCATATTACATTAAGTTGGGTAAAATACTAAGTATAACTGAAGACAAGGTTAGAATAATCCTGACAGACTGAAAAAGCTGGGGGGTACAGCTCAACCAGACCAAGTGAAAGCTGGGCGAAAAGCAGTACTGCACAAAGCATCTAAGAACCACACAGAACCATGAACTGCAGGTAAACCTGTGATGTTGCTGGACAACACAAGTTTCAAGGCAAGACACAGAGAATATAGGTGGCTCATCCTAAAGAACAGAAAGCATGAAATAGGGCTTTAAATACCTAAAGTATTTAGGTGCTGCTGCACAGAGTTAGGTACTAATCTTGCAACATTCGCAAGCAGCTGGAGACAGAAGTAATGAGCTCATATTGCAGAAATGTTCAGCTTGAAAATTCACTTGGAAAGGCATTTGGAGTCCCCTTTGCTGGAAATCTTAAGGGACTGGTTATACAAGTGTCTGTCAGGAATGCTATAAGTAGAGCTGATCCTGTTTTGGAGTAGGAGGATGAACTAGGTGGCAGTACTCTTCAACTCTTTAGCATAACATAATGTAACAGTCTTTAAAATGCAGAAAGTTACTTGAGTAGCAAAGATAGCTCCCTATAGCTCCAACTTAACACATATCCCCTACTTGTTTATCCTCTGAAAGTGATGTAGCCTCCTTAGACCAGCAACCCCACCATTAGCCTTACAGACCAATGCTGAAATAGAGCACACAGGAAAGCAAAGTGCTGCTCAGTTACCTTTCACTAAGTTAACAAAACAAACAAAACAAACAAGCGAAGGACCCAAAAAAGTCCACTCTATAAGACAGCATCCCAAAGGGAGAATGTCACTCAACTGCTTGTCCCATTTGCTTCAGGGATGAGAGATGCCTTAGGAAAGCTCTAAGGAACAGCCACAGATGATGCTGCGTATCTTTGATAGGCTGGACTGTATTCTTTCTTTTAAATATTTCTGAGTTTATATCAAGAGGTTAACCCTTTGCTTTCAGCTTTCCAAGTTCACATTAAACCACAGACAATCTTAAAATAAGGGCAAAATCGTTTTTCTAACAAAACAATGTTGCAAACAAGCCTGTTGAGATTTTTCACCCCAAAGCAATTTTGGCAAGTCCAGGGACTAGGAGACATCTGAGACACCAATCCTTAAATCAAGATTGTCTGGTTGGCCCCACTCTGGGACTGTGGCCTTCTGATATAGAAGCTTGTGACAGTTCTGGCTTCTTTTTCTCCCCGCCAAGGTCAGGATGAATAACACGGGAAATGCAGATTTCGAGTTCGGACTTGGAATGTTTGTTCTCTCTTATCTATTTACGGTATTGAGCTGTGAACTCAACCTAGCAAGCTAGAGAAACGAGGTAAAATGGAGTGCTTCTAACGCCTTCCAAGGTTATTTAAGCAATAATTACCTAATAACAAGGTAACAACTCCATTTTTTATGATTTTGACCCTACAATGACCACCCAAGGCCCTCAAGCAGACATTCTTCACCCAGTTACAGAAAACCACCTAAACCTATGATGAAGAAGGGAGAAAGACTTAGACAACGCCTCAAGTTTTTCATCTTGACTCACACACATTACTATATACTAGAACCCCAAAATCCAAGTTTCCAGAATTCCAAAAGACGCTGATCAACTTTATGCCTTGTTGCAGGTGGTGAGACTGAAAAAATACAGAGGAAATGGGATGTCCTAGGATATACTGCAGATCAGCTAATCTCAAAACAGAAATACGTAGAAATCTCAACTCGTGGAGCCCCAGTACAATGCTCTGAATAAGCAGACATGTTTCCCTCATATTCCTACACGTTATTTTGGCCTCCCCATTCTCACTCACTTGCTGTTCTGTGTTTACTTACTGAGCCTGTTCCTTATGTAGACAATAGCTGTGAGGAAGGAGCTGCCTCTCATTTTACCTACCTACGCTGCCTTCCACAGCACAGAATGAGAAGCCACTGTAAAAACCCCATCTACTTGTACAACAATATGTGTATGTAACTGTGTATATCCAACTTAGAATATTTTGTGATTTTGTGACACATTCCTAGCCCTTGCTGGAAAGGTTAGGTGTTTTATTACCCTTCACAAGTTTGCTTGGACTGATAAGACCGCTAGTTTTTGGGAATCGCTGATGTTCACTATATCATTTTCAGGGATTAAATGTTGATCTCATGAAAGTGCCACTGCATACGTGTTCTTCTGTTCTTACATGAAATATGAAGTTGCCAAGGAACAAATAAACTATTTATGACTTATCCTGTACAGTAACAAAGAATGGCTTAATGGGGGCACATACTACTTTTGAACGCACTGCAGTTTGTTCTTCCCTGGACAGGAGAATCTCTTAACCAAGTTTAAGTTGTATACTCTCCTTTCCCCTCAAAAAGAGATCACATTCTTGGCATGATTCTCTGAGTCACAGAAGAAAGACTCACATGCCGCAGGTTCCTGCACCACAGTGCCACAAAGCTGCTTTACTTGTAGGTAATTCAGTGTAGGTCACACACAGCAAGCATTAACTCAGATTGCTAACTGAAATGAACTCAAGTTATTCTTACATTACTGACTTTAAAGTTATAGAAGACATGACCAGTATTATACATTAGATGCAACAATTTGGTGGCAAGACCTTAAACACCATCATCTCTGCTTGTAGACCTTCTTCACTGAATTACAGTAGCATAACAGGAAGGAGACATTCCTTCTGAGATTATAGGGAGTTATACCTGAACAGCTGCCTTGCCTCCTGAGTGTCCTCAGGTGGGTCACACCTGAGATCAGCAGAGTTTGTTCTCTACTTTGACTAATTTGACACACCTAGCTAGGATGGCTGATGTTCTAACATTATATTTGAAAACATACTCAGTACCAAAGAATATGAAAATCATTGGACATTCAATGCTGGGAGGGTTGCAGAGCTATTCACGCTCCCTTCTGCATCAACTGTGTCTCTCCACTGCACTCACATGGACAAACCCCCCAGCCAGTGACACCTTCTCTCTGCAGAGACATGTGAACCAACACAGGTGCCACATGTGTTCATTCAGTGAGAGAATGTACTTCCCTAAAATGGAAGAGAAATCAGAAGTTACACTCCAGCCCTTACTGAAAAGAAGACGGAGACTAGAATAACCCCGTGACATTTTGCACTGCAGTCTCTACCAAAAGGTGAAGACACAGAGACAGTTTGGACAACTCAGTAAAATCAGATTGCTGAGCAGCATGAAGTAGAGAAAGAGAGACATCTGCAGAACTTGTCCCTGAAACCCACACACTTTTTCATCCACAGTATATCACTTGTATAGCACTTGATGCTATTGTGATTTTACTTTAGCATCCACTTGGGAAAAGGTTAATAGGATCTCACCCCTGACTGCAATAAACTTATCATAGAAGCTGAAGTACCAGTCCAAAGCACAGGTTGCACAGGCTTGGTTAGTCAAAACATTTATAAGCACGTCTAAGCTAGATGAAAGCTTTCTTATGTTATTGGCACAGCTGCACTGGCAGGGACAAACTGAGTCTCCTGTACCTCAACAGATCTCAGTTCTGATTCTGTGTATCTCACAACACATCACAGAAACTCCACAGGGAAGCATGGAAAGAATCTGGATGAGGCTCAGCAACCACCTACAAAGACCATGCTTAGATCCATACTGTGTTGGATCAATCTTTCAGTTTTGTTCCTGTTGTTTTTGTTTTTTAAAGATTGAGTCTGTATCTACTTTCTTTTACACAAACGGGGTAAGCATTTCAGTAGCACCTTGGTGAGGCAATAAAACTGAGCAGAAGTGCTGTTTGCACAAGTCCTTCTCCAATCCCATCTCCAGGTGCTTCTCAGATTTGCCCTACTGCACCTAAACCAGCACATCTGCGAGTGGCTGCACATGTAATGAACCACAATAGCAAGCTGATGGGGTTGAAAAATAACCAAATTCCGAATCTGAGTCGTTAAATGGCCTCCCCAGACTCCCTGCCAGCACAGTGCATGGGTGAGAACAGCACAAAGCAAGACCTGGGCTGCCAGGAGAAACACATGTGGAAACAGGGGCTAAACTCACAAGCTGGTAATTCACTGAATCCACATGCACATCCACTAATGCACATCCTCCCTTTTACCTGAAGTTCATGTAAAACTGTGCTATACATCAAAATGAGACTCAGGTATAAGTGAGAGGAAAAAAAACCTGTCTGGCTGTCCCCAAAAGCTGCTGAGTCAAAGCTCCTAACCTATTCCCACTGAAGGCAACGGGATGACATCTCTTTCTGCCAACTGAGGATTCAGCTGACGTCTCACAAAACAAGAGGGACAAGTCCCTCCGTAGCAATGTTTTTAAAACTGATGAGCAGAAGCAGCCAGCCAGATCCTCTTCTTGAAAGTGATGATACACCAGTTTAGTTAGGAAATGAATGAATGTGTTCAGGACAGCATGAGAAGAGGTAAGCAAAAACTGCAGTGACAGCTGAACTTTGCAGCACTGCAAAGTCTTTTGCCTTCAGGCCTGAGGTCAGTGGTCTGAGCCGATCTTGGGTATGTAGGGTCCCTTCACAGCACCTGTGTGCTAGCACCTCTGTTCTAGCACAGATTTCATTCTGTGCTAGGGAAATTCTCCCTTCTGACAAACATAATGCACATCCTGAGAAAGGAGGACTGTATTTGTAAGCTCATTCTCAGTATTTCACCAAATATACCAAAAACGTTTAAGAAGTTACTGCCATTAAAGACTAATCTGTTCAAAATCATTTCCTTTAACTACTCCCCTGTATGGTGGGACATCAGCCCAAGATGGCTGGTGGCTTTTGGACACTGAAAAGCAAGGTTGGGAAAAAGTAGGGTGTGGGGATCAAGACTTAAAACTATTAAGGGTGAATCACTCCTTTGCTGAGAGAAGGCATGACTGCCTTTAATGAACAGTTACATGGAGGATATGAGATAATCTAAGTGGGACTGTTACGAAATTTAACTATGAGATACTTTGAGTCATGATCTATAAAGCTGCTAACTGGGTTTAGTAAGTTGTTGAGTCATTACCATATAAGACTAGGCTGCTCTGAAATCCATCTGGCTAAAGGCATTGAGTGGTTTGCATTTGGTTAGAGAAGATGGAAATGAGCACAATTGCACATGAATTTTCAAGAATAAAAAATTAATAATAAAAAAATATTAGCCACAATTACACACTAGCCGCCCTAAAGATTTTGTGTCATTTTTATTTTAATTAAAGCTGTCCTGAGACTGAGAATTAGAAGGAATGAAATTAGCATGCATTTTTAATGTTCTGAGAAAAAAAATATAGTACATTCTCTGCACTTAAGTATCTCTTATGATATCAACTCAAAATAAAATGAGGACTGGGCAGAAGGATGCTGGGTACTACATATAAATCACTTATCTTCCAACTTTTAGAACATTTTCACACTCAAACTGAGATGCTAAACCAGCTTAGAATTTAACAGAAAGAAAAAAAAAGGATTTTAAAAACCACCATTTTAGATCTGCTTCATTCTGGAGTAACTACTCCAGCAAAGACCCAGGGCTAAGCTAGTCAGACAACTCTATTATCTTTCATCTGAAGACAGTGTGATTAGTGAAGGAAATGTCACATTTACACTTAAAAATTGTTTCAAAGGCAACTTGTATCTTTTGGCACAACTCAGCCATTTAAAAAATAGTGCAAGAGCAAGAGGCAGATATAGCAAAGAGCACTCCTTCTTATGACTTCTCACTCTTGTATTAAGCCACACGTTCAGCTTGACTATTGTCTCAGAGTTGGCATTTCCCAGGCAGCAGGGCAGAACTGCTCTCTGTTGGACCTCAGGGACAGAGTGCCAGGGCTCTCAGAGATAAAGGCTGCCTGCACAGAGCCTGCCCCATGGTGCAGCACAGAGCAGAAGGACATGGAGCAAGGAGGAACTGCAGCCTCTTCACCCCCTCTGCTGTGGAAGGGGAGAGCTGGTCTCTGCAGCTGCTCTACAGCATGTGGGAAGGGGACAAACGTGGTCAAACTGGATGGGGGAGGAACATTTGCTAACAAACACACATCTTCAGAGATTTTCCTCAAAGGTCACGCTGACAATATTACATATAATTTGAGTTTCTTCTGAAGACGCCCATGCACACTCACCAAAAGATCCAGAGTGTTACTCCCAACTGCAGTCTTGAGCAGTGCAAGTGCAGAGCAGTGCATGACCATTACACATGGACATTCTACAGCTCTTATGGGTTCTGTGGTTGGGTTTGGTTTGGTTTTGAGATGTTTTTCCTTTAAATGGCAGCTACTCAGAGTCTTCTTTTTCTGGCTTTTCACTTTTTTTCCTCTTCTACTTTCATTTTGGCTTGGCATTTGCTGACATTTAGCTGTGAAGCCTGTGCATAAAGCCAACTAAAGTTTTGCGGGAAATTCAAAGGGAATGAGATGTAAAACTAACTGCGAAGTTCTTTCAGCACAGAGGTGTAACTTCATGGTCACCCTCACTTGTAACCCCCTGGAAACATCACACAAACCAAGAATCACGGGAGCTTGGAGAGGATCCACAACTCCATCTCTTTTGGAGATTTGGTATTTGGCACCTCTCTTTCAGCTCCATGTTACTAGGGCCTTTGATGTGCCCCTTTTTTTCTTCTAATTTTATTTTTCAACTCATTTAATGACTTTTGATAAATGGAGGACCCGCCACCATTACATATTTCAAACAGAATACCACATAAGATCAAGTTGATTTAGATGAATTTGACCCATCCATACTGAAATTCTGATAGTAAATGACCACAGCTGCTAAATTTGGCTTATGGCATAAAGCCCCCTATGCCTTCCATTCACTGGACTGCAGATATTCCAGCTGAGGCATTGTGTGGCTTGCAAAGGTTACCACTGCAAGAGTGGATGGACTGGGATGAAACTGTAGAGACTTGTTTCCATCAGGGAATGAACCAAACCCATACTTTGCTGAAAATTTACCTTCTCCTGTGTCACAAACAGAACAATGCACACACAGTAACCATGATGTTCACTGAGCTTGCCATTCCATTCAGGGCAAGCATATCTGCCTTCTCTCTGCCTTCTCAAGTGAGCAGAAACCAGGCCCGCTTGGTTTCAAGAGACAGAAAGCAGCACTGAGAGTGAAGGACCAACAGAAATAACCAGCTGTTCTTTTGCCAGGAAGCAAGAAGAGTATCTCAAGACTTGCAGACAAAGCCAAAAAAAGAAATTTAAGTGTATTCACATATTGTGATGCTTGAGCTACAGTGAATTCTTGAGTTACCATTCATCACCTGAACTGCTGAAAGCAACTATGTCCATGTTTCTACCATTCCCCCAATAAAATAAACCACATTACCGTTAAGTGGCTCCTGTAAAAATATTTAAGAATGTTTAAGTATTTAAGTATATTTAAGTATATTTAAGTATTTAAGAATATTTAAGAAAACTTCCAGGCTATGCAGATGAGCAGAGAGGTGGCAATTCATTCAGCTACAAAAATGAGATCAATTCTAATTACAAGTTCATACTTTATTTATAGCAGCATCGCCTGCCTAAACTAACATACTCATCTCTGATAAACATCAGTCATCTCTGACCATGGCTGGATATCAGAAGGGGAAGTGGAACTGGGGAGGACAGTGAGTGACAAGGACTTGCTGAATGTCATTCAATGAATCATTTAACCTCCGTGCAAGTGAAGAGAAATACAGCCTCCCTAAGAAGCTCAATTCAATAGAAACTCCCATCTAAATGAAGTGCTCTGAAATCCCTGAAGAATGAAATACAAGTATTTGACATACCTGGATTCCATGTGCAGGACCATCTCTGTCATCACCTGTAGTCCTGCTGCAGGACTGCTCAACTCTTATGTTAGGCAATGTGTCTCCTGAAGGATAATCTGGCGGTGTAGCAACACAGGCTGAGACAAAACTCCAACTATGAACCTCAGAAAATAAAGAGGGTAAAACTTCGTGCATAAATGCTTTTCAATATATTTCTTGAAGTAATATAATTGTGTGTTTGTATTTCCTCTTCATCAGATATTTCAATACACAAAAAAAAGCAGTCTATTGTGAAACAACAGGGCAGACTGTATGGGTGGTTTATCAGACTTGAGAGCAGTGACTAGCAGTTATCTGTCACCCTCAAGCTTAACAAGCAAAAAAAGTCTGTCTCCCCTCATCCATCATAGTGTAAAGAGCAATACGTCTAAACACAGATATGATTAATCTAAACTGCAATCTTTGATATAGCAATGCCTGCAAAGGTTGCCTGCAAAGGTTACCTGCAAAACTGAAAGGCAGCAGCCAATTGTTTTTGCACGAAAAGGACAACCTCCAAGAGAAGATAAAGGGTATCTCTGTGACTTTCCTGCTAGACATCCTCCAAAGCCACAGACTGTTCTTCTTCCCACAGCAAATACCACAGCCTTTTCATTTGGAAATAACAGGCAGCAAGCTCTGCAAGGGCAGCAGCCCTTGCCCTGTCACTCCTGTGGCAGCACCACGCCTGCTTCGTGGCCACACAGCTGGCTGTGCAGGCAAACATTACCCACTCAGCTGAAGCACAACCCTCCCAGCCCACTGGTTTTTTGGAGGACAAATTCTCAACTGAATCAGTCCCCTGATCTGGATGCCATAACACAGTGGATGGCATGAGGAGAAGACTGGGGATGGTTAATCAAAACACAAACCTACAAGTTTTTGGAATGGACTAAAATCGTGGTTCCAGGGCCAATCCCAGAGAATCTGCCAGCTCAGCTCCTACCTGCTGTGGGCTCTCCAAAGCAACTGCTGACACAAGATGTGATGTCTTCGGTGGGTACCACCTGGGACCGAAGCTTGAACACCTTAACCTGACCTTTCTTAAGTCTGACTGAAACTTCTGTATGAATTGGTGCAATGTGAATGATACTGCCAGCCTGTAACCCGCAAAAGAACCAAGAGAACACTGAGCTGGATTCACCTTGCAATACATTTATTTTTGCAAGCAATTCTTTTTCTGTTCCTCATGGTTACAGAGACTCATGGGAGACCAAGTAGAAGTTTGTGGGATTTGAGATGTTTGTCTGGCTGGAAGCATAAGAGAATCTGATTTATTCGTGTTTTCTTTCCAAAATGCAGCAGCCATCAAGCAATCACAAAACAGTGTCATGATTAAACAACTGATCACAGGCGAGCATGGGGATGCCCACACACAGTAAATCTGCCCTGCTGCTTCCTGGGAAAGTTTGCAGCCTGTGCCAGGTTCTGTACTGCTGTGTTAGACTGCTCCCTGTTCTCAAACTAGCTCATGCACAGGCTTTCTAAAAGCAAGGTAAGCCCTTTATTTAGATCTCCCATTTGCATTTACAAAGAGACAATTGTCATTTTCCAAATAAATAACAGAGCCCAAAGAACACATACAAATATTGAAATTGAATTTGGTCGAAACAACTATGTATCTTGGTTTTAACTTTCACATTGGTAGAACTCAGAAAGACAAAAACCCGAGTACTTCCAATACTTTTGTGTTTGTTGAAAATTGCCAATAATTTCTGTTGCAAAAACATTTTGCTTCCACTTTCAACATTCCTCTGAGACAAGAGCAAAAATAGTTTAACTGTGAAAATGATCCATTTTACAGGCATCAAACTATTTTTAAATCCTACTCCTCAGTCTGCTCATCTATGCCTAGATCATCGGTAATTTATTTCTGAAATTCCCTGAAGAAGGGAGTGTGCAAAGGAAAGGTAGGTGGGAAGCAAAAAAAGCCCTACACATATATATATGTGTGTTTTTTCCCTAGAGGGGAAGCTACTAGGTGCCAAATTCTGACCTTTGACACAACAAAAGCATCACTTCCCTATTAGCATGGTTTTGCTGAAGTCAGTGAGATGCCCAGTACCACGGTGACAAGCAGAAGCCAAACCTAACGCTGACCGTGCAGAGCTCTGGAGGAGGCAGCAGACCTAAGTGTCACATTTGTCTATTCCATGACATAAACCACAGTAAGGTCACAGGAAAATCAGTCAAGGGGCAAGCAGGAGGACACACTCACTGACTGCACTCGAGAGGAAAAGGAGTAACACCACAAGGTTTGCAGGTGGAAGTAGGTAAACTGAAGGTAAATTGAAGATAAACTGATACGGGAGATGTGTGATGGCATTGGGGATCACTTGAAGCACTCCCTGAAGCTGGTAACCATAACCAATTCACTTAAGTCTTAAAATGGGAGCAAATCCAAGAGGGATATGATTGGAGGACTGGACTGGGCTCCTCCTTTGTTCAACAGAGGAAAATCAGGTGATACTGAGATTAGCTCACCACCAGGCTTTGGCCCTTCTGTGAGCCTCTTTTTCTTTCTGGTACACTAGGAGAGTGGGTGGCCATACAGCTTTCCTCCTGCTCCTTTGCAGGGACAGTGCTGCAGGAAGTATTCTTTGTGAGGGAGAATTGCACATGTAGTCCTTAAAAAGGCACAAAACTACTACAGGATCAGCAGCTTAAAGGCAGTTAATAAATCTTTTGACTTTAGTGGGAGCCTTGAGAAGCTATGATCCTATATCCAGGTGCAAAAGAAGCAAACTTCACTTCTGAACATCTGA
This sequence comes from Cisticola juncidis, assembly GCA_013400215.1. Taxonomy (NCBI): domain Eukaryota; kingdom Metazoa; phylum Chordata; class Aves; order Passeriformes; family Cisticolidae; genus Cisticola; species Cisticola juncidis. Next base: position 447,379 of record VXBR01012236.1, on the reverse strand, counting down.
ATGACCAGGCACACTTGTCAAATGTGGGTGTTGTTAAGAACTCCTGCCTGCATAAGGTGTTTCCTGAAACCCAGAATGAAAATATTCTGTTAGTGGAATACAAGTCCAAGCTCATGTTTAAAGCAAGAGCTGTTGATCCCAAATCAACGAAGCAGAAGATTTTCATTACATGGAACACAGAAGGAAATGCTTGTTAGACACGTCTCTGGAAAATTTCTTTACAGGAACATGTCTGTGGGCACACAGAGGAAGGGCCTATTTTTGGGAAAAGAGCCTGAAGATTTCATACATTAGTTTTGATGAACTGCCCTGGAGTTTTTCTATATTGGTTTTCCAGAGGAGGGGGTTGTACAAAAAACTGTTCTGCAAAGAGTGCTATCTCTACTAGAAAAAGACAAGCACTGAATGCCCATTTTAATGTCATACAGGACACAGTTTGGACTATGGCAACAAGAAAGGCAGAGAGAGACGCATTTCAGAGCCTGTGCACCCCTTTACAAAGGCAAGAACTTAAAAAAGGAATTGAATTGAAATTCCTGCAGTGTGAATTTTCTCTCTACTCTGGGTTCTAACAGAATAAGGCGTGAAAGCACAAAATCAAAGCAAATAGGCCTGTTGAGAAAAAACAGGGAGAAAAGCATGGCAACTTAGCCAACTCTCCCGCTCCAAAGAGAGGCATAAACCATCTTCCTTCCACCTGTGAAATTCTCAAAATCCCAGTCCAGGGTTTAAAATCTGGCCTTTGGGGGAGGCCAAGCCCAGAGTCCTGCATCCACACAGTATCTAGAGAACCCTGATCTCAAAATGTGAGAAAAAACAACCTCCAGTCATTCCCTCTTCACATGAAATCACTCAGGCAATAGCCACCCCCATTACAGTGCTCACAGTAGGAGTTCTTTCACAAGGCTTTCTTCCCCCCTGCAAGTAGGTCTCTAACCAGCTCCTGACTTAAAGTGCTCTCTTTGTTGAGACAGCAATGTTTTCTTTTAGAAGACAACCAGAAAGACCTTTCCACAGTTTACTGTGGAGACAGAGGGGAAATGGACAGTTAATGTGGGAATATCATCTGCTGTTTGGATGAGCTCAGTGTGTGTGCATCAGGCTAAAAAGTCTAAACACAAACTTGTGGAGGCTGCTTCCTGCACTTCAGCCTCCAGATGTAAGAATATATTTCCCATGGATGTTCGGCACACTTTTCTCGCTGCCTGCCATCTATCCCAAAGCTGTTTTATTGGCTGTAATGACATAACCTCCATGCTTAGCTATGCAAGGAAGCACATGGGCTATGAAATCGACTTCCACTGCTGGTTTGGATTCTTCTGCTAATTCATATGGGTTTTAATTCCATGCCCTTTAGGCTTATAATAAATATCACCCTTGATAAGCCAGAGCAAGAATTAAGCTAATATTGAAAGAATCTGTCAGACCACTTATTTATTGTTTTAATTTTATGACTGTCTTGATGTAAATCGTAACAGACATTGGCTAGGCCCAAACAGAAATCACTAAATCACCCAACATACTAATTCAATGGAAAAGCAGAAAAAGTCGTATATTAAGCATGTTACAAATGAAGTTAAAGGATTCACTACTGGTTTTGAAATGTATTTTGTTGAGTTACAAATAAAACTAAAACCTACCCAATAATGCAATATCTATTTTTCAGGACACTTACTATGTCATATGTTGAACTTACCTTCTGCACAATGGAGGCATTCCTTTATTAGCACTTAGATAAAGTTTATCTAACATATTCTATGCTGTTAAAAATTGCCTTTGTTAAACACTTAACTGAAGAAATATAATTGTATTCCTATTCATATTCAGGAAGAATTTACTTTGTGTGAATGTGGAATTTACTTTCATTGTGCACACTCTGCATAAGAACCTGATCTGCAACTTGCCATCACCTTCCTCTCCTTCCCTCTAGGTTCAGTAAGAGCTGAATGCATGTATCAGCTCACAGGATCAGACCCAGAGCTGGACATGAAAAACGGTTAATTAATTGTCAATATTTTCTTTGTAAAACAGAAGTACCACTTACCCAGAGGAGATTTTTCTTTTGCAGTGGTGCTAATTCAGTTGATTTGTTGAACTCAATTACAGATTACCTCTGATAAGCCAGTTTGTTTTTCTATGAACCCAACAAGGAAAAAAGGGTTAAGGAAGGAAAATAGATCAGGATTCAGGTTGCATTTTAGATGCTTGGCCGTTGCAGTCACTGATATTAAGAATGTCCTTTTAATGAGGTCAGCATTTATGAAAACTCTGTAGTCACATTTACATGCTAGTCAAAGCTAAACTGCATTGGTAACATCTACTGTCTGGGGTAAGAGTCTTTTCAACACTTCCATGACAGTATTAAATTAAAAAAAAAGTTAAGGAACTAAGGAAAAGAAATAGAAATGTAAATAAATAAATAGATAAATAGATAAATTAATAAATTGAAGAAAAGAAAGAAATGAAAGAAAATGTCAGAGCTATTTTCGTAAGTCTCTTCTGGTCACCAAAATCAGAAAAAGTAGTCAATCCCTTTGCCTGTTAGGCCAAGTAAACTCCCCAACAGGAGACTCACTTTTCATCTTTAAAGAACAAAAAGAGAGAGAAAAGCCACCTAGAAATGTTATATTTGCAATCAGATGAGGAAAACTATTCTGTGATCTCTTAATGTCTCTGTGCTCCTAAAGTGAGGATAAAAAATTGTAGAAGATGTTTCGAAACTTCTCTTTCACTGTTGCACTGGGGATCACGTGCTCCAACTTCACTGGCAATCTGTTCAGGGAAAAAAGGAAGACTCATCCTATCATGTCCCTGGTGGCATACTGTTCTCTGAGGGAAGGGACAGCACAGGATTTTCTGTGCTAAAGTCTAAAAATACAGATCCAGATTTCCTCCTTTAGACATAATACCTGGATACATGCTTTTATAAAAGGACCTAATTGTGGAGAAACCTTTCACTGGGAAGCACCCTGCAGTCAAGCTGTTTTTTAGAGCTCTGGGACAGAACATGCCAGGGGTTAAGAGGCACAGGCAATCTCTGCTGTATTAATGGCCTTCACAGAGCCCAGTGGTGGCTGGAGCAAACAGCATTTCTCAGTGCAGCTGTCTCTGTCAGCCTCTCTAACCCCACAGCAATGCCAGAGGAGAGGAGGTGACACTGGAGAAGAGACAGCTGCAGCAGTGATGCTGAGAATTCCCCCTTTAAAACACTCCTGAGGCCATTCTGGTTTATGTCAGCTCTCTTCCTCTGCCTGAGCCACCCCAGCTGCTGAGGAGTGGTTTGCTCGAGACCCCTGACTATCTCAGTGGCCTTTGGTGGGACTTGCTTTGTTAATGTCTTCCTTGTACTGCTAAAAATCAAAGTATTTGACTGAGATGACCTTTCTGTGAGAAGGTATCTTTGAACTGGAAAGAAACCCCAAATTCTGTTCCTTTCCATACAGCAGATGCTTCAGTATTTGAAAGGCCTATTTGCCCTTTCTGAGGGATTCCATTCTCTCCTGCTGCAGTGAGATGCCTTAAGCTCTGTCTCTAAATTCAGAATAATGTGGAAGCTGCAACCACGTTTCCTTCAGTTTGTATCCTCACACTGTCCAGTATTTTCACATCACATCAATCTTTGGTTCCATACCACCTTAACTACGCAACAAAATGCCAACATTTTAATTTGCTACTTCAGCAACTGCCATTCAACCGACAGATTTTAATTTATTACAAAAATAGCTTCATCCTGAACATCCTCAATCTAGCTAGAGACTCTAGTAATGGTATTGATTACTGAAGTTACCCTAAGATTAATCTAGCTCTCTGAGTTGAATTTCAAAAAAGAACTGTCTATTTCTTTAATGATGAAGTAGTCATCTGTAGGTGAGTTTAAAAATTAGAGTTTTGCTAGGACACAGAAAATAACCCTCAAATAGCAGGAGGTGAAGTATGGGGACCGAGCTTTAAACAACTTACAGCAACAGACGGCTTAGTGCTGTAAAATGGACCACGAGTCCTCTGGTCCTTTCAAGCACTAAATATTGGTTCATTGAGAAAGCTGTTCCAAGCTCAATAAAGAATATTTCCCTGATAGCAAGCCAATGGTGGAAGATTTTTCGTATCCATTAATGACTGGGCTTATGTACCAAAGCAGAAAGATTTGATTCATACATTAGTCTAAACTGCTTACAAACCCACTGGAACTCTTTTGCTCAAGAGATTCTTGTGTCAGTGATTATTTATGCACTTCTGTCATAAAAGATTTCCTTTTAAATGTTTTGAATGTGGTGCCTTCTAATTGCATTGGATGCATTATACGTGCAAATCAGTGAGTACAAGAATGCAACAAGCCTTCTCTGCACTATTCATTACTTTTACATTCTGCTATCATATCACCTTTTTTCTGTTTCCTCCCCCACCCGAGCAGTTCTAAAACATTTCATTCACCCTCAAGTCTCATGTATTTTCACATCTCTGACAACTGCTGCTGCCTGGATGTTTTTTCCTGGTGTTCACTAAGATGCAAGGACCAGCTATGAACACAGCTTCTCATAATGGGGGACATGACCACAATTTATAAAATAGAACCATAATACTTACAGGCACATGTAACACTGAAGGAACAACCAAACAGATTGGAAATTAAATCAAAGTGCAGGAGGACATGTGACTTTATCTTCAGCAGAGAAATAGTCCTTAAGGACTGACAGTGAGTCGAAAAGACAACTCCTACACCAGCAGAACTACCTACACATACAAGCACTTACTGTGTTATGTAGCATCCTTCTTCATGTCAAAGTCATAAATTACAGCAATCCTACCTCCTAGGCCATCAACAACAATTTGTTATTGAAGTATATTTAAAATTCATTGACATCTACAAAATATTCCTTTTCTGCTAGCCATTTATCCCTCTTAAGCCTTGCTCCCCAACAGATTTTATTGCTGTCATTGCTCTTCTTTCCTGCAATGAGTTTAGCTCATTCTAAAATAAGGTTTAAGGGCTTGTAGGTTGCACAGGAGCTGAATTTCACAAGGGATTATATATTTTCGTTATCAGCACAGTCACTTTATTCAGTCTGAGACTTCTCCAAAAATCCTGGCATCTTGCTGCAATTTACAGGTTCATATTGCTCCAACCTTCTTCCTTCTCCAATACGTTTAACTTTATTACCCCTCCCAGAGCTGCTGTTTGCAGGTATCTTTCTGATGGATGGCACATTGGCAGTGCAGAGAGCAGAACACTGCAGAGGTGCCTAAGACTGCAATATCAGACCCAGGTTTGGAGCAGAAGTAATCCAGCTGCAACAGGACAGTGCCTGGCACAAGGCAATTTACACTGCTCCTACACAGGTAGATGAACCTACACATGCAGAGTCTGCCGTGGCCAGGGTGACAAACCTGGCTGAGGTGCTCTAGGCACTCAGAAGGGAACTGAAACAGATCTCCCACCAGCAAATCAGTTAGGTGTTCTGAAGTACCCCAGACATTCTTAATGTCTCCCTGCTTTGATGGCTTACAGAATTTCAGTGGCATTTTGCATTTTCATCAGTCTTACCAACACTGCATGTACATATTCAGATGTTCCCCCTTCAACGGCCCACGCTCTCTCTGCTGTCAGCAGACATCACAGGTGAAATGTCAATCTTGGCAAAGTCGAGAGTGAAATCCTGCTGACTTCTCTGGGGTCCACATTTCATCCCATAAGGTCAGGAAATGTTCATTTCTGAATCATATTCAGACTCATGATTGTACCAGCTCTCACAGCTCTCTCCCCAGAGACTAACTGGGGAAATCACAGCACAAGGTTGAAGCAGGTTTGAGAATTAAGGCATCCAAGAGACTTCCAATTCCTTGGGAAAGGCCGATACCAGAGGTGAAACTGGAAACGAACAGTGATGCTTCTGCAGCCCCGTGCCCTCGGTAGCATGGCTGCAGCTGCAGCTGGGTTGCCTTGGAGGAACCAGCAAGCTCTACAGACCCTTGCCCAGCATGCTCAGACTCCTTAACATGCAAGAGAGAGTCATGGGGTTGATGCTCATTAATGCAGAGGCCCTGGTTTCCCTTGGCCCCACAGGAATTTTATCCAGGAAATTTTTATTTCTGTTTGTGGTAGCCGGCTTAGCTCAGCCTATTCTGTACCAGCAAGACAGATGGTGCTTTTGAAGAGAGCACATGCTGCCTCTTCTTAAGTGTCCTTTTCAGGTAAATTCTAAAAATAGACCAAGCTGGTACCTACAGTTCAAACTTTGCAGTTCCTTCAAAATCCAGAAAAACTAAAGCATAATTCACACACAGCTACTGTAATTCCCCAGGCTGGTACTTAGTCATCAGTCAAAGCTACTCTCATAGCACAGAAGAAGATTTCTTTCCCTTCCATTGCTCTCAAATGTTATTGAAATATAAATAGATGGAACTGTGATTTTTTCCCCCATCTTGTCTAAGCACTAAACTTTGGTTTCTTTCAGAAAAGGTGTCTTCTATAAAAACACACTACATTTGTGATGGGGCTTTCTTCATAGTTCCAGAGAAAGTTAGCAGCTGTTACAGTCTGCTGCACGCACACTGACCTACTTCATGCCACTTACCACGAGAGATTCATTCACACCTTGTATTTCCTTTATGCAGTAGTCTCAAATTCTTTAGCCAGCAGCAACAATAGATTTCAACAAGTCAGTCTTTCGTCCACAGTCAGACGTTTTAGCTTGAGTGCCCACACTTCAAAACAGTGCAGGGAAGAGATCAGTGAACACAGAGAGCTGCAACCCCTCTGATCCTTTTGGCATTAACTGCTCTGCAAGGCATCCAAGTTTCATTATATACAACATGGAACATGACAAGTTTGATGGGAAATATATATGATAGGACTTGACTCTGGATTTACTGAAAAAGTGTACATTTTCAGAAGGTCCTTTGAAAGCATACGAACATCAGTTCTGCTTCCAAAGAGTCTGAGGCCCAGAAGCACAAGAATATGCAAATGCATACACCCAGATGGTTTCAGAAGCAGGAATACCATTGCTAACCTAAGCTGATGGCAAAGCCACTTCAGAAACTTTTACTCACTATCTCAAACATAATTATTCCTTCACAACATCACTTGCTTCCAAGCGAACAAAATACACAGTTCAGCTACCCGTACAGAAATTGTTCAAAACCAACACACCAAACAGAAAAATCTCTTTGCTTAGATGCTATTACTAATGCAACAGCTTCATGTATTCTGCAGTGAAAAAAAAAAAAGTTTTTGCAACTTTTTCATAAATTTAAATAACTTTATGAGGAAATGTGATGTTATAATCAGATGGGAATCATAAATACCAAAAGATAAATAAAGTTTTGACTTATAAATAAATTACACTTAAATCAACAAATAATATTTAGGGATCATAAATAAATAGATAAATAAATGAAACCCTAATGCTGAAGTTTCAGTTGAAATTTGCTCTAAGCTTTTTTGGATTTCTCTTTGCACAAGACCCAGGAGACATGGACCCATGTGAATGGGAATAAGCTTTACCTGACTCTCTATGATACAAAAACACCATATTTTATTCAGTGTAATAAATACTGGTAATATTAATGTTTTGCCTAGCAGACATATTTACAATACTACAAGCATTTTATGAAATCATATCACTTTTCCCTAACTGATGACACTTAACATTCTATCTCAAAATGCATTGCTTTATATTCTTTGAGTTTCCCTCACAGCCAAAGAGTTTTCCTCTTCATTGTTGCCAGTTCCATCTGTGAATTTGATCTGCACCATACCATCATGCTTCATTTTAATTTTACAGGTATGTATAAAGAGTAATTCGTTGAAGGTAGTTTATCATACAAGCATATGAGAGAAAGCATTCAGTGGAAAGCTGTAGGCATTCAGGAGGGAAACTCAGCCAAATGCAGTGGCTTTTCCTCTGCATGACCTGAAGGATCACAATTCAGCCAGCATCTATGAGAAGGACATTTTGAAAGACTATGCTGAACATAGAGAGACCGATATTCTGACACAGCAGCTCCTGTAGTAAGATGAAGCAGCAACTCTGTAGTTGTAGCAAACCAAACCACTGCAACCACTCCTGCCTTGTATACTGTTAATTTTGCTTATTAATTTTAACACCTGCTCTCTATTCTTTTTCTTAGGGATGCACCAAGCTAGTCTGGCTTTGTCCTTGCAAGTACACCCGTGATCTCCTTATTAGGTTCCTGTTTCTCATACTGTAGACTTTACACCTCAGTTTTTATCTGAACTGGCTGCACAGCCAATTTCTGCATCAGGAGGGAGACTGCCATGGCAGACACTTGTACAGGTGGTAATACTGGCTTGCCAAATAAAATCTTACCCTCACTTACTTCAAGTGCACCTCTTTGGCTCAACTTTTGCTCATTTTCTCATTGACAAGAGCATTTTAATTAACATGTGAGAAAAAAAATGAGCAAGACCAAAGCTGTGTGCATCGAAAACACTAACTGCAGCTTCCAGGCTGGGAAATCTGGCATTTCCAAGGCTTCTGATACCATATGTTGCAAATGTGAAAGAAACAAAGATCATTAATTATGCTGAGCCCTTGGTAGCCAGGCCCTTAATACTCCATGGGTCCACAGTTATCCAGCCTCGTATTTTTCTCTCACTGATAGGATTGCTGATGGTACAGCTCATTCTGGAGGCCATCTCAAGGTATGTGAAAGACAAGAGGCGAGCAAGACTAGTCAGCATCAATTTGCAAAAGGGAAATCATGTTTAATCAACCTGATTGCTTTCTACAATGGGACAGCTGGCTGGATAGATGAGGAAAGAGCAAAGGATGTTGTCTAGCTGTATTTCAGCAAGGCTTTTGACACTGTTTCTCACAGTGTCCTCCTGGGCAAACCCAGGGAATGTGGGCTGGGTGAGTGGATAGTGAGATGGCTCTGAGAACGGGCTGAATGGCAGTTCTCAGAGGGTTGTGATCAGTGGCACAGAGGCCTGTAACTAGTGGTGCCCCTCCAAGGATCAGTACTGGTCCCGGTATTGTTTAACTTATTAGTCAATGACTTGGATGAAGGAATGGAGTGCCTCCTCAGCAGGTTTGCTGCCGGTATGAAACTGGGTCCCTTCCAACCTTAACAATTCTGTGATTCTGTGGTTCTGTGACTGCATTAAATCCAGTCTGTTTACCCTCTGTATATTATTACCTAAAACCAGAATTTCCTCATCTTTTGTCTCCTCTACACATTTTTGTCCACATGCCCTCTGTCCATTTATTTGTACAATTTATCTCCCAACGAAGACCTGCCCTCCAACACCATCTGTGGAAGTTATACAACATTGTTTATCTACACCGCCTGGACAAGAGAAGCAAAATCTCCCTCTGTGGAGTTCTTGATGGAGGGAGGGATCACCCTTCAACTGAGCTGCCATCCTAAGGCTGATCAAAGCCTTCCCCACAGAGGAGTAAATGCCCAGTAAAAGCTGTGCAGAATCAATATGTGACAGCGGATGGTGCAATATCCAGTCTTAGTCCACGTGGGGTTGATACACAGAGACTGAGTCTGGCGTTTTCCCACAGGAACACAGGGAGAACTTTCAAATCCCTGAGAATGAATAGCTCAACAAATGAGTTATTAAGAATTTAACTACACAAGTCCCAAGAGAAAACCATTGAAGCCTAATAAAATGAATTTGAAATTGCTTCTTTATATGGAAAATACACTAAGTGCCAATATTGCAGGACCTCCCTGGATTAGGAGAACTTGTTTATGGGCCATGGGGAAGTTTCTACTACAGGAAGCCTGAGACACCATTACTGAAAGAATCCACTCTGCCTTGAGGGGCAAAGTGCCACACTTGGAGCAACATCCCTTGAAGTAATCCACTGGTTACTTCAGAAAAGTTCTTCTACATTTAAACTGAGTTTACTAACATCAAAATCTGGTCCTTAATAAAGTTAAGCACCTCAGGAGCCAGATTAGCTTCTCTTATTTGGGAATGACTTCCTGCTTGGCCAGGCCAATCCCCTTGTGGTTATTGGTGCATGTCAGCCCTGGGAGACACCAAACATTTTGGGGCTGAACAAGCTGATGATGCCAAGTGCATCGTGTACTGTCTGGTCCCTGGCACACTACTTGGTATGTGGGCAATGGCAGATGTACACAGAAGTCAAGCCCACGCCTTCAAAGACAGCTTTTCTGTAGGAATATAATGAAAACACCTACACTTACATGGTGCATTTCTCCAGCTACTGTTTTCAGGGAGATTGCATCGTTTACATCTAGGCACTCTACTTACCTCTTCAACCTCTACTTTTTTGTTCACCTCTGGACAGTTCTGCTTGAAAATGGTCTGATTACGGGAACATCTAATTTCATTCTGCCACTACAGTGAAGAACAAGATGAGCTCTCTGAGTAGTAGACTTCATGCCCTTTGTGTCACTGCTAATGCCTTTCTTGCTTGAACAACCTGCCTCTAGGATTCAAGGATCACCTGGGGGTTTGCTTTGCCTTTGGAGTGGCTCAGGCTGTGATGGACTTTTTTGTATTACAGCTTACAGCTTCCAGAATGAGACACACAGGTCCCCTGACAAAGTTCTTTGTACATTTTAAAGAATGCAAATTGAAGAGTTCAGAGTCCTGAAACGTATTTTTCAGGAACACTGTGCAGACATTTCCAGCAAGTGCTTTTAATGGAAGCTTCTTTGCCAAGTATTGCCTCCTTTCCTAGCTGTGGTTTTGAGAAAACACATTTGTTCACAACAGCAAAAGGCAGAGCAAAACTTTCAGTACTGTACACTCAATTACTCTATCCCCTGGTAGATGAACTAGAAGGGCTTCTTTTTTTACCCCATAGGGTTTACATACATCAGCATTTAGTACTGAGCTCATACCTACCAGGATGGTAAGATGCAGTGAAATTCAAATCAAAATCAATGAAAGTGATAGCATTAGACCCAGCAATTCAAAATCAAGGGTCAAAGAGATTTAAGTGCAGCAGAATCACTTCGAAACAAGCACAGGAAAAATAAGAGAGAGGAGCTAAAATTATGAGATTATCAGAATACAGAAACTAGAAAAGAGGAAAAGCTCCCAGCCATATTCCAGAGCACACTTTTAAATGGCCTGTGCTGCTAAACAAAAGACAGGCCATTTATTTATTTACCCAACTCCTATTGATTTGGAAAACTAGCAAGAGTATTGCAAAATAAAAACAGCATTAGAACAGCCTACATTTTGATTAGCTTGTGCTGCCATAATTCGCAGAAGCGCATTGACATTATATGTGATGGGACTCAATAAACAAAATTAATATAACATGGCTACCACTCAACATTTCCATAACATTTTATGCCTTCACACACTTTGCAATATAAACTTAATAAATTAATCTCCATAAGGTAGGCAAATCTGATTATCCAGATTTTACAGATGACTTAACTGAAGCTTAGCAGAAGTGATGCCACCCAAAGTAGCACAGAGAGTTGAGGGGAAAGAGTAGCAATTAGCAGCCAGTTTGGGGCTACAGAGATTCTGCCATTCCATTATTATGCAGGACTCCCTCACTGCTACTGCAGTGTAAAATTCAGAGATCTGTGCATCTGTCTATTAGCATTTCAATGTTCCCTCAAATCATTATTAATAAACACACACAGAGTCTGACTGAGGGACCTATTTCTGCTGCACAAACCCACGCCAGACCCTGCAGCCCTCTAGCTTAGTCTGCAAAATTAACCCAGACAGAGGAAGAAGTCTCTTGACCTCCTCCAGCCACCAGAAATCTGGGCAGTCACAAAGACAAGTAAAAAGGAATTAATCCCAGGGAAGAAGCAACCCATCTCCTTCACATCTTCCTCTCATTAGACATCGCTGTGGGCCATGCCCAGCTCCACTGGAGGCACTTACACACATTCCCCTCTCACTGCTTGGCTCTCCCACTGAACCCCTGTTGGAAACAATGACAGCTGCTCTGCCAGTCTTCCACCCAACCACTGCGGAGCTGCTGCTTCCCGGATTCATGAAGGTGCTTCAGCTTTTCCTGAAAGATTTATTTTGCCATTGGCATTTATTTTGACTGAATATCATGTCACATCAGTTCAGTGGAAAGGAGAAGAGAGGATTCCTCTTAGCAACTATACTTTCTATTATGCCAGAACAGCTGCTGAGGGGAAGGTACATCCAAAGGGAAAAAGGGGGTCTTTCCAACAGGCATTCAAAACACTTCAGTCAGGGGTGACATAGAATGACTTACTCCCACCTAAATATACATTGCCACATTTGCAACTTTTCCTACAGGTACTAAAATTCTCTGTAGGCCTCCAGGATATAAAAATGTCAACCACTATTTTACTAGTACAAAAATGTGACAGAAGTGTCACTCAGAAAGCAGAAGTAAAAAGCCTGCAAAGAATAGGGTTTGTGAAAAGCAAAAATTGTTAAATACAACTTAAATATTTGCACTTCACAAAATGGTCTTGCCTGTTGGTTGTACCAAAGGTGGGTAATCAAGCAAGCACAGAACTATCTTCAGTACCATCATTCAGAAGACCAAAGAAGAAATAACAATATGTTAACAACTGTTGTATTGGATACAGGAAAAGTGTGTGTTGTTCACTAGAGCATCAAAGCATCTTGACTTCTAAGAGCACAAGAACACTAAAAAACTTGTTTTGCCTAGATTTTCCTCTACTTGTATGCCAGGTGACCTGGTTTTGTGATACTTTAATGGTAATAACATCAGATTGGGGCTTTACCTATGCCCCAAGGGGAAAAAAAGCTAAAAAGTAGATCCAAAATCTTTCATTTGAAATACCTCTGCTTTAGGTAGAGAAGGTGATTTATGGAAGAGTTGAAAGAACTTGTGGAAAGAAGAATGGAGTTTTTGCACAAGCAACGGGGATAAAATACCACTGTAAATAAAACCTAAGCTTACCTTTACCTGATCTCTCCTCTCTTTAGATTTGGCTAGTGACATTGATGCAGAACAGTATCTATTTGACAAGGACCACGTGCTTGGTCACGGACTCTCACTGGAATGATTCTAAATGGAGAAAAACATTACAAATATGCCAGTGGAATGTTATAACTGTTCATACATATGTTCATACATACACCCAGACATACATACATCAGCCTAGAGCAAACACCACTTACTTACTGAGCATCATAAAATCTAAAGCAGGAGCTTAGGGGTAATCTGAAATCTTTTTTTGCTATATGTGTTAAGTATCTTCAATACAAAAAAGACAGAATGGAAAAGTTGTCTCATGCATAGAGGGGAAGATGATCAGACTGGGCCATTTCCTGCACACTTGAAGCAAAGGTCACTGCAGAGAGAATTTACTTCATCAGAGCCCAAAGTGAACAAGTATAAACGGCTGGGACTATTCAAGAGATGGAAAAAAAGAACAGATTGGATCAACTATCCCCATGGGAAAGATACCTCAAAATATCTCATTTACTGGAAATGCTCTGATCTGGGAAAAAAATGCTCCACTCAAACCTAGGACACTAGACCAACACTCACATGACTGACTGCTGGAAAGAACTTACTCACTGACCTCAGGTCAATCATCTCAACAAAGAAACAAAGGCAGTCTCTCAGTGTAGTGCTGGTATTCAGCTACATCAGTTACTGTCAGCAAGGTTTAGGGAGACGCTTTGCTTGTCCAGTGTGGGTTTTTGTAATTTCACCAAGATGATTCGGCCAATTCAGAGGAGCAGGAACTGATCATTAAGAGTCACGCCAGTCCAGTAATTCTTTTACTCTTCTGCAAACTTTGAAACCTGCACNAAACTTTTACACCTCCACTCTTTTTTTTTTTTTTTTTTTTTTTTCAGATTTTGGTTCATGTTAATCTTTAGGACAGATTCTATAGCCCTCATAACATTCAGGGACTTTGTTTAGCTATTTGCTTTGATTCTTCTCTGTCCCTGGAAGGCAATAGCAGCTCCCAGATAATCAACTGAGAAGCATGACAGCCCCTCAAAATGCTGGGAGGAATAGTTTGTTTTTTCTAACAAATGATGAAATGCAAAAAAAGTTTAAGTATATATAAAGTATCAAGGTTTGAAGTTTGCATGTTAAGATAAGCTTTTCTTGAGGAGCTTATAGCATTAAGGACAGTCACCCAAAGAGCATTTCAAATGTCTGTTCACAAACTTCATCAATTCTAACATATTCTAAATCAGTTTTTGACTTAGAGATATAGTAAACTAAAATGGCTTGAGTGAACTGAACACATCTCAAAACCTGCTCTTCCTTTCAGCCTGAAACAAACTTACCCTGTATTCATTGCTAGATTTTAAAGGTGCTGCCAGACAACTTAACAGAAAACAAACTCAAACAAGTGCTTAGAGGTTTCTTGAATCATTTATACAGACCTTATGTGACATGAGATGCTTCATATCTTCAAACTGGCAGTGCAAACTAAGTAATTAATCCTCACAAGACAGGGCAGGTCAGTAATATCACACTGAGACAGACAGGCTGACATTAAAACTCAGGACTACTTCAGTGCCACAAATGGCATCCCTGGCCCTTCTGGCTGTGTCTTAAAGGCTTCAAAACCAAATGCTCTCATTTTGCATGTAATAAAATTATTTGATATTTTGCTTCAAAAGAAGCTCTAAGTATTTCTGAGTGGACTTCCAAAGAGAGGGGACTGTTCTTTTTGTACATTCAATCTCATGACATCTGTCCTGCTACTTTGTTTCAGATTATGTTCTCAATACAACTTGACCCACACAACTTCTGATACTTACCAGTCTTGAACACTGGCCACGTGTCTGAAGGCTGTTTACAGTTTACTGGAAATAAGAAATTTGCACCAGGCAATTACGGCCTGAACATTTCTCATTTTAACTCACGACAGGTTTTTTCACTCGCTTCAGGCAAAGTGTTAAAGTGCTGCTCTGCTCCTGCCACCAACTCTAAAGTTACACTGCAGGGTTCCAGTTTTGATTCCATCATTTATTAATTTGTCAGTCTTCAAAGAAAGACATTTTGCTAAATGCCTGTCTCCTCCTGGAGCCTCTTCAACATTTGTGTTATCTTTCCAGGTATCTTTCCCACCAATGCTGCTACTAAAGGACAGTACCACTAATACCACTAACTGCACAACAAAGACTACAGCTCACCTTCCCACAGCTGTGCCACCTCTACAGCACTCACCACATTCAAACTAAATTCACTGCAACTGGCAGCCAGGAGGGCCAACCCTGTCCTGGGTACATCAGGCACAGCACGGCCAGGCAGGCAAGGTGGGGATTGTCCTGCCCTGCTCTGAGCTGGGGCAGCCTCACCTCCAGTGCTGGGGGCAGGTTTGGGTGCTACCATATAAGAAAGTTACTAAGCTTTTAGAGACTGTCTAAAAGAGGGCTACAAGGATGGTAAAGGGTCTTGAGGGGAAGCTGTATGAGGAGTTGAGGACACTCCATCTGTTCAGCTTGGAGAAGAAGAGATGGAGGGGAGACCTCATCACAGTCTGAAACTTCCTTGTGACGGGTAGAGGAGGGGCAGACACTGATCTCTTTTCTGCGGTGACCAGTGGCAGGACCTGAGGGAATGGCATGAAGTTGTCTCAGGGAAGTTTTAGGTTGGCTATCAGGATAAGGTTTGTCACCCAGAGAGTGGCTGATCACTGGAATGGACTTCCCAGGGAAGTAATGACAGCACCAAGCCTGACAGAGTTGAAGGAGTGTTTGGACAATACCCTTGGGCACATTGTGTGGCTCTGGGGTGTCCTGGGAGCTGGACTCAATCAATCCTGAGGGGTCCCTTCGAAGTCAGAACGTTTTGTTTTATTATGATTCTAATTCCAATCCACTGGTGAGGAAAGTGCTGCTGTTTTCAGACAGCTCAGTATCAAGCTGGGCCAGGGGAAAGAGTTGCAAAAGTAGCTGAGTGAGTGTATACTGCACTGTAAGAGACAGTATAAAATCCTATAGCAGTAAATTCTGCAGAAAGCTGAGACTGATACAACATATCCAGATTCGCTGCAGGGAAAGGAGAATGGAGCCAAGGACTGGCTCCAAGAGAAACTGCTGCAGAAGAAGCTAAACCAGGGCCCTCGGGGAATTCAGAAAATTTCCTACAGTTCTGCCTGGACCATCTTTCCTTGAACTTGCTGACTCCTGGCTCTTCACTCTGCTTGCTTCACCTCAGCTTCATTCTGCTTCAGTGTTTTAAATCATTTTAGAATTTGTCTACTTCTCAGTTGCTTGGTCTTCAGACTACCTTTTCAATCACACTTCCTTCTTTCAGCAATTACTATCAGAAATGGGGCCCTGCTCTTGGTTGCTCTTCAGGCATCATTGTTTTATGTGTAGTCAGTCACTCCTCAGCAGGGGTACTGGTAACATAATCCTTACAAATGGATTTGTATGTGTTAAGAACAGAAAGGTACAAACTAAAGGATGCTGAAACAAAAGACGGTCTTATGTCAGCTAGGGCATTGGCCAAGATGTTCTGCAAGATGGCCAAGATGGACTGCATCTACTCTGGGTATTGCTTGTGCAACCAAGCATTTCTGAAAGAAACAAGAGCATCCTGGAATGAATCTCCTTGGAAAAGCAGTGTTCAGTCACTGTCTGCCTGTCTGCTGGGAAGAACTGCCAGGCCATTTTAGTGGGTCTGCTCGTCACAGAGGACAGCATCCTATTTAAGTTAATGACTGTTAGCTGGTGTTCCAGGCAACTGCTCACTCTACTGCAGTGTCATGCCAAACAAGGGAAAGGGTCATGCCAAACACCCCAAATTCACTTTTTAAAGCATTGACCATACTATAGAAACAGGAAAAATACATCAGTCAAGAGCTTGACAGTGGGACTACGATTTTTTTTGGTTTGTCCATGTACCAATCCAGTCTTCAGCAAGAGTGCTGAACCAGCTCAGTTACTCATGGTTCCCCAGGCCAGCAGAACTGCTTCCAAACTGAGTTCTGGATGGAGTTTGTGAAGAAGGGGGAAATTGGCACTTCCAAGGAAGGGGGAAATTTGTGCTGGCTGTGCTTAATATGGCATTTGGGCTGCTTCCCGAATTGTCTTGCCTGAGAAAGGCTGATTCCCAAGGAATCCTTCACATTCCACTATACTGGCCCACTGATGATCTTCAGTGTGTCACAGAGCCTCTTTCATAGCTATTGCTACCTGTCTGTTTTGATGTGGTCCATCAAATCTTTGAGCCTATCGATTCAGACCTGCTGATGTGCCCAGTTTACTTATTCTCTGTTCAGCCCATTTGTTAGCCTAAAAAGACACCTCTTGTAAAAAATAATACAAATTAGAATGCTCTTATTGATCTTTTCCATTAAAAAGCCTAAATTTCCAGCTAAATTGCAGGTGGTCATTTTATTTCAGAAGGAATTTTTCACATGATACAAAACTGAGCTGAATGTTTCAATGTAGATAGTGAATATTAAAAAGTACCAACCACATTAATTCCTATATAGAATCATAGAGAATAATAGAATTGTTTAGGTTGGAAAAGATCTCTAAGATCATTTAATCCAGCCCCTAAGCTAGCTCTGTCAAGTCCAGCCCCTAAGTGCCATGTCTACATGTCTTTTGAACACTTCCAGGGTTGGTGACTCCAGCCTTTTCCTGGGTAGTCTGTTCCAATGCTTTACAAACCTGTCTGTGTAAAAATTTCCCTAAATCCAGTCTAAATCCTGGTGCAGTTTGAAGCTATTTCCTGTTGTCCTGTCATTTATTACCTGGGAGAAGAGCTTGATGCACAACTCACTGTAACCTCCTTTCAGGTAATTGTAGGAAGTGAGGTCTCCCCTCGGGCTCCTTTTCTCCAGACTAAACACCACCAGCTCCCTCAGCTGCTCTTCACAGGACTTGAGCTCCAGGCCCTTCAGCAGCTCCACTGCCCTTCTCTGAACACACTCTGGCACCTCAATGTCCTTCCTGTAGTGAGGGGCTCAGAACTGGACACAGCACTCGAGGTGTGGCCTCACCAGTGCTGAGCACACGGGGACAATCCCTGCCCTGCTCCTGCTGGCCACACTATTGCTGATACAGGCCAGGATGCCACTGGGCCTTCTTGGCCACCTGGCACAGCTGGCTCCTGTTCAGCTGGCTGTTGATGAATATCTCCAGGTCCTTTTCCACTGAGCAGTCTTCCAGCCGCTCTGATCCAAGCCTCTGGGCTTGCATGGGGTTGTTGTGACATAAGTACAGGACCCTGCACTTGGCCTTGTTGAACTTCAAACTTGGCCTTGGCCCATCAATCCAGCCTGTTCAGGGCCCCCTGCAGAGCCTTCTTACCCTCCAGAAGATCAATACTCCTGCTCAACTTGGTGTCAGAAAAACAACCAGCAAGATTTATGTGGATCCACATGTAGACAAATGTGCATTATTCTTTTTGGTTTCCTCTCACATGCCCTATTTACTCAGGGATTTACTGAATCTCTGGTTTCCGTATCTTGGTGAAAGCAGAGCTATAATTTCTAACCTCAGATACAACTCTTAGTGAAACTTTTTCCAAGGAAACATTCACCATTTTCACAGTATAGCTGTGCAGTGATTTTCCTTAACTGATTAGACAAACATTTATTTGCTTAGTACTCATCACTGCCATTTCAGTATCTGTTCTTAGGACACATTACCTTACAAACAATGCTACCATCTCGCCCTGTAGATTGATTCAACTCCATTTTCAAGTCCTATTACAGGAATACATTCTGCAGACTGGTACTGATACCACTCAGCAGCTCTTACATATCAGTCTCCTCAAACCACTGGCCTCTCCAACACCATCAGTAATAGACCAGGCAATGTAAACTCCTAATGAGAATGAAGAAGCAGGTGACAGAAAAGTAAAGATACTGCAAGCTCTCTGTGGGGATCCTTGTACATATAGGTACAGCACTACACTGGAAATATTAATACCATATAAGTTGTTTTATATATAAATGCTAAAAAATAAAAAGTGGGGTTGAAAAACCACAGAACATCAGAGAATTCATTCTGAATGTGGATAATTTTATACTCCACAGAAATCTGAGGTTATAAACTCTATACATAGACTGAAACTGTGACTTCAAAGAATTGCTACATATTCTGACAGCACACTTGGCTTCCAAATCTGGGTAATGCCAGTGTGTGGTTCATTCTTCAATAGATAACGAAAAGAGTGGGTTTCTATCAGCAAAAGCTACATCATCCTACAGCGCTGGAGCTAGACGCATGCTGCTAATTCAAGACAGGGTATTGACAGGAAACTGCTGTGACAGATTTGTTTCCCCAAGCAAATGTGACAACAAGGTTATGATCCCAAGCACTGCCTGATGCAGGGGAGTAAGGAAAACAAAAGAAGGGAAAAAAACCATCAACCCAAGAATAAGTCCAAAGAATTGGGAAGCATTCATAAGCTCCGCTACCTTTCCTATTTTAGGCACGATTGTACTTGTGTTGGGGTTTTTTGGTCACATCTAAGACTGCTTTACTCAGAACCCATTAAAATACATCCTTTTTCATCCAGTGATGAAAAACTCTGCAGCAAATGTACTGAAGGATTTAACTCTAATGCAGCTTCTCCCATTACCGCTCCAAACTGTTCTGAAACACCGGCTTGTAGTTTTTCTTGATGATCATCTCAGCTACAGATCACAGGAACTGTCCCTACCACTTTCCAGTTTCTATGCTGGCTTTTCCCCTTCCATTCAGCCAGGATCTTTCTCCTCATCCTTACCCTACTCAACAAGTTTCAGCTTGAGGGTTGAGGGCTTAGAGATATTGGGATGCTGCTGTTCTCCGAGAGAAAATAAAAAACATCTCTACTAAATGTGCGAGATAAGTTAGAACCACAAGGCACAAACAAATACAGGACATTTGTGTATTAAACAAGATCTTGAGCCATGAGATCAACTAATCTGGGCTGCAGAGACATCCAAACGGGGCCATAGAAGCAGACACAGCCATTATCAATTTGCTCAGTCCCAAAACAGAGGAGGCAGATGGTACAGTTGAAATCAAGGGATCCCAAGAAGCGGGGCCATAAGAAATTGTGCCACAGATGCCAAAGCTGGCCCCACGTCAGCTTTTCAGGCCCAGATGGATTTATTCACTCAGAAACAATACTGCTGAATGCAACTTCCCTGCTTGCAGGGCCAACTCATCTGTCCCAGGTGGTGCTGGGTGTTAACAAGCCCTTGGAGACCTGAGCTGTCTCTGCTTAGCACAGCAGTCCCTGACAAGTGTTGGCATTAGCCCCAGGGTGGTCAGAAGTTGTCCACTGTTTGGGGTGCTTCTGTCTCCAGAGCCACAAGTCACAGAGAGGTGCTTGTATACTCAGTTCATTGCATTGCTCCCACTCCTGAACAGCTGGGCTGGGGAACAGAAACGCTGCTGACCACAGGGAGGGTTACTGCTCCTCTTCAAGGAACCCAAGTAACCCTTTCTTCAAGGGTTACTTCAAGGGGTTCAAGGTTGTTTCAATTTTATGAAAACATAATTTTAAAATGAAAAGTACACATGGCAATATAACTTTTACAAACAGTCAAGACATGATGACAAACACACTCACTCTTTGCTTTGGAAGCACCAGAGTGATAAACATACTTGCACTGTGTCCTCAGCAAACTAGCAACTGGGAGGAGTGCACTTATTCAACAGCAGAGCCCAAACTCTACTGCTCTTAATGCTTTTTAAGGTCTCCTGTAGAACAGGTCCAAGGGTGAAATCAGTCCAGTTGTCTGGGCAGATGAAAAGCCATCTGTGCCACAAAACTGAGCCTTTTGTGCCCCAGGCTAATAACTTGAGTAGTAAGTAATGGTTCTGCAGAGCAGGAGAGATTCCCCACTAGAAATTCTGGCCTTATGATAACATGGAGCCTGCCTTCTTTCATTGCCCACATGATTTACAATGCATCTTGGAGAAGGGAGGTCTTGTTCCTTCCTGGGAAACAACTGCACCTTCCTACAACTTTGATAGACTCATACTAATCAGGCAGCATAGGATTTTCTGATGGTAACATGTGAAACTTGATCACATGTTCACACACCAGGTGAAAATAGAAGGGATTAATTGGCATTATTTGCCCCTTGGGCTGTGTATTTACTTTCACATCTCTGCCCAAACAAAACATTGAATCTCTCAGATTCATGCATGTGAAAGCTAAGCGATTTTATTGTTCATAAACACAAAAAGATGTCAGTACTGTAATGTAGAAAACATTAAAGCTAGACATATGCTAATTATCTATTTGCTCTAATTTAACCATTCAGGATTTCTTACTGACCCGATTTCCAAGTTCAACTCCACTATGGTTTAATCACAAGGATTTCAAGTGCAGAAGCACTGACAGGCTTCATATTGGAAATGCTTTGGTTAACTGAAAACAAAGCTTGCCATCCTCTGGAGAAAATATATCACTCCCTTCTGTGTCTCCATACCTATAGGCCTAGATTAAAGCCTGTCTTTCCCTGCTCAAAAGAGTGGAATATATGTTAGTAAACTAAAAGAAAAACATTTTGAAAATTAAAGTAAATTAAAACTACCGAGGGACAGATCTATTTTATACTCTGGCAATTTTCTTGAGGTTTTACTTTTAATGTTTATTGTTTAACTTCATAAAATTGAGTAACTAGCATAATAGCACCTCAAATGCCTGAGAGAAACAGCCCATTAAAATATGAAGCATCTTGTTAATAAAATACACTCATCAGAACGCGCCACAATTCCCTACAAGCTCGTGCAGTTTTAAGGCTAGTAAACACTTCTAATGATCATCAGCAAACTCAAGTTTTCTTCAATGGTTTGTTAAAGCACTTCTTTCAAAAAAAAAGGTGTTCATATCAAATATAATCAAACTGTTTCCTTATCTTCCTGGGGAATAGAGAGTAGAGATGCAAGAAAAGCCTGGCTGTAACACTGCAGTTTTCCTCCACTCACCAGTTTCGGCTATGCCAGCCTGGGGAAGAGAGGAGAGGGAGAGGATAAAAATCTTCCCCAAGCCCAAAGCAGATAGGAGAAATCCACAGTTTAAAACAGAAAACAAGCATCTCAATTTTAGGTAATGTTGTGCTCAAGCTACCAGTAAACATTTTGAGGGGAACAAAGGGAACCAAATAGACCAAAAAGCACTTTTACCCTCAAGAACCGATGTGCAGCCCTAATGAGATGCAAACTTCTTACCTGTACCAAATCTGTGAAGAACCAAAAAGACCTGGATAGACGCTGTTAGTTTCTTTTAGGTCAGCAGTTTCACCAGTTTGCCATCACAGATTGATCCAGCAAACTGAAAGCATTGTCTCCAATGAAAACACTCTACTAAACATTTTATTTTTGTTGCTGTACAGCAAATGTCTGTTAAAGATCAAGAACTGACCACAGTTCCCATTTCCAGGACACCACATCTTCACAGTCTTTTCTTCCTCACAGTTTTTTTCCAAGGAACAATATTGCATGGCACACTCAGAGCACAGAAAAAAAATCACATATGCTCAAAGGGAGCGTAAGATACCAGACCCAGAAAAGGGGAAATGTATCTTCTTCAGTTGACCAAAGGCATAATCTGAAATGTCTCTAAATCAAGGCCCAGAAGTGAAGGATTTCATAACAGGACTTTCAACATTAATTAACAGTTTCCCTGCACGTCTTTGGTTTGGATGTTTGGATGTCAAAACTGACTTTTTTTTAAAGGTCTTAACTGTCAGAGGTCTGCTGCCCTGCAGCCTTCTGGGGGAAAAAGAAATCAGTCTTTTCAGTGTCAGCAGCATTTAACAAGTTAAGTTACAGGTTGGTTCCCAAGGTCTTTGGAAAACATGAGTCCTGCTCATTATTGATCTCCCTGTAGAAAGTTATTTCTTTTTCTTCTTTTTGGTTTATTTTATATAGAGACTGCTACAATTGCTTTTACCATTCCCCCTGGAGTCATTTCAGGTTAACTTACTTTACTGGTTACACTTGCTTAAATACAGCTCACATTTGAAGGTTCTCTTTGAACAGGGGCTCAACAGAGAAATTCAGGATGAAAAGAGCAAATTTTTGGATTCAGAATTTGTCTTAATGACAGGGTAATTGCTTTTCTGAAAAGCACAGTCCTGAATTGTGAAATCTACAGTTAATTGCAAAAGCAACCTCACTAAGCCTCATTTGTTTTATGAATCAATCTAATTTTTTCTATATTATACTATTTCTCCATCTAAAAGTCACTTTTTAGTAAAATGACCTTGACTTGAAATCTGATCTTCAAATTAAGAAAACTTCTATTTTAAAAAGTCACTCATAAAAGTGTAAATGGCCAGAAAATTTCCCCACAGAAAACTAGGTAACTTCTGAAGGCTGATTTCTAACTCAGTATAGTTTTTCCATAACCCATTTGTGCAGGAATCATTTTTGCAATTCACAAGATTTGTTTAAGCATTGAGGATAATAGTTTTAGCACCATTTCTGAACAAGTATTAAATATAAAAATGAATGATGTATTTCAGGGACATATCATCTCCCCTCCAGAATTCACCCTGAAATTAGCCAGGGACTTTATATTTGAAGGTTGCAAGTTGTTGTGGTTTAATCCCAGCCAGCAACTATGCTCCACACAGCCACTCCCTCACTCCCCTGACAGAATGGGGGAAGGAATCAGAAGGGTAAAAGTGAGAATCTCATGGGTTGAGATAAAGACAGTTTAGTAGGTAAAGCAAAAGCCATATGCACAAGCAGAGGAAACCAAGGTATTCACTCACGTGTTGCCAGCTATGTTTCCTCATTAGAAAAGCTTTTTGGATTAGGTCAGGAGGCTAAAGAGCACTGTCCATCTTACATGCAGTTGCTCAGAAAGGGTGTATTTCATGCTTTACATCCAAACACACCATCCTGTGATCCTTGTCTGATCTCCATCCACAGCCCAGACAACAAAATTTCACCCATTGAAACTACTGACTTAACAGGTTATACCAAAACACCTTTCAGATAGTATTCAGATTTGAGTTATTTTCCCTCCATTAAGCTTTTAAAAAATACGTAGTTGCCCCTTTCCTTTTCCATTGCCTCTTTCCTTATAGTGGCTTGATATAGGATGCAGGAACTTCAGTGATTTGCCACTGCCTGTAACACCTTTTAAGAAAAATGGGTCATACAAGATCTGTTTTTATTTAAAAAGAAGAAAACCCGTAGGCCTCCTTTGGCTTTGAGTACTCTTTTCTGACAGGGAGGTGTGCTATCCCAGTTCTTCATGGATTCTGTTAAGGAAAAAGCAAACTTGAAGCAGGTTTTTTTCCACCTCTGCTACATTTCAGAAGTATTTACTGTTGGAGGAGCCACCCAGAATCCTGAGCTGTACAGCCACGTGTGCAAAGGGTAATTCCAGCACATGTCCTCTGTTCACTAACTGATCACTCAACAAGAGGCCATGAGAGCTGCCTGAGCTGTGGGGCTGAGTGTTCACACACAGCTACATCATGTATAATGCCACAGAACATCATGTCATTTGTCCAATTCTGACAGGTACTGGAGCAGAATACTAAAAAGGAAGTCAAGGAATCACCTGCTTTTGTTTGCAATTTACACAATTTACACAGACATCTCTGTACACACAAACAGGGTCTGCTAGCCAATGGCCAATTAAGCAAATACAACATATAGCAATGCTAAGTGCAGAGCTGGCAATGTGAGTCAAGTTATTGTAATTTAAAATGCTTCCATCCTCAAAAGGATCCGAAAGAAACAGAATGTAGCAAGACTTTACTAAGAGGATAAATTCTCTCACACAGGCAGCTTTGTTTTTCCTGCCCCAGGTTCTTTCTCTATTAGTGCTGAAGCATCCAAGCATTTTGTCAGCTGTGTTGTATTTTTTGGTTGCATGTGGAGGTTTTTTTTCCAAAGTACAACATCGCCAACTACCAAAGATGACCAGATGTGCATTGTCAGTCCACCTTTATTCCCTTGTTCCCTGCTCCAATTCTTCTGCAAAGGTTACCTAAGCAGCAGAAAACAGGGCACTGTCTGCAGCTCAAAATAATCACTGTCTAGTTCCTGAAATAGTTCCTGAGTAGCTTCTACTCAAGACAGTAGAGTAACATAATACTCATTAGCAAATGAAAATTGCTCTATACTGCAATTATACAGCCCTTATAGCACAGAATAATGGCAGTCTTGGTGCTTTTCCCAGCTGGACTGTGACACAAGCAGATCAAAATACTGATCACCTAGAAGAGAATTTCAGTGGGATAGGGCAGAACAAGAAAGCAACTGCTCTTGAGAAGATTAATAAAAACTAACATGCCACCTATATTTATTCATCTCACTATCTGCTTCACATCAACAAAACTCATAAAGGCATTCACAATCCTTACTGAAAACATAGCATGTGGAATTTACAATTCTTGTCCACTTTATAAGAAGCTTGTGAAAAAATATTTTAGAAGTATTTAAAAAACACCTATTATTAATAAATTAATAAATTACTGATTATTTCAATAGTAGTATTTTGTATAGAACCTCATTTTTTTTTCTTTTTGACAAACTATTTTATTCTTCTACAGCACATTACTTCATCTGTATTTCAGTAGAGGCTATTTCTCAAATGCAAAGATTAAATGAATCCCAAAAGCATTACAAAACTTCCGCTGTAAAAATGTAAATGGATTATCTCTCCATTAATATCTCACTAAACAGCAACACTTTAAAAGCAATCATTCTTCTGTTGCTCACAACATAAAAGCCCAATGATATTTTCTCCATAAATCATCCAGCTATTACAAGATTAGAGCAAAAAAGGGTGGGTCTAAGAAAATAATGTCTTTATTTTGAAACCAGGTTTACAAATGCTACACTGGTACTTCCATATCTTTTATGGTGGAAGTAACATCCAACATTTGTTCACATGACTGGTTTACACAAGAAAAGACTTCTGCATTAGATTTTAAGTGCTGTCACCAGGTTGTGTCTACTTCATTTTCATATAACACCAAATGAAAGTATAAAAAAACCCTCTTTTATTACAGCTGTCCTTTAGCACATCTTTATGGAAGTGCTGGGACTGCTGCTAGGGTGGGGCCAGTAGAGAGAGAATGAAGAATAACAGTATTATGAAACATCTTTAAGACTTTTTGAGGCCAGCACTGAGAGAAATTTCTTTATAGACACATCAGTTCCAGCAAACAATAGGTTTCTTAAAGACAAACAACCCACAGTGGGCAGACAGATGCTTATTTCTAAGATGGCACCAAATTACATTTCCCTCCAATGTTAATTTTTTCTACCCACAGGGAAATGAGAAGGGTAATCTCTTTTTCCTACAAAATTGATCCAGTTAATTTCTGACCATCCACTTTCCACTTCTGCAGTATTTTTCTGTGCCTATACCAAAAATGAGGACACACACTTTGTGTTTACTTCCAATTGTGTTAACCATCTGA
>VXBR01012236.1:277982-416080 GCA_013400215.1 Cisticola juncidis | reverse complement strand
GATTAAATCTTAGCATAAGATCATAATCAGAAGTGAAATTCCAGCTAGAATATGTCTATATGTCCTAAAATGTATTCTGCTAAATTAGGCAGCAAATAATCTAATGGTAATAAGGTTTGCAACATACAGGTCATTCTGCCACACAGGCCTATGCAGGCAGCCTGGTATTACCAGCTACCTACCCTTGACCTGCCTTATTTACAGATTTCTGAAATTAGAGAAGCTGAAGAACGTTGAACTATGTGAAGCCACTCACAAATGCAGCCCGCGCACACAACTTTTGCAGGACTGGACACAAAGGTGATAACTGTGTACCAACATTCACAGCAGCTTCACAGAAGTGAATACCCCCAAGGACCACCCGTGCCAGGAAAGGTAACACGTGCAGAGCTCTGGACTGGAGCCACTGCATGGACTGGTGCTGCGTGAGCCCACTGCTTCCGCATGGAGCAGGCTTGATACCAGCAGAGCCTCATTCGGGCATCGCTGCTCACTCCCGGGATTCAGGGCTGGCAGCTGGGAATGAGGCTCTGCAGCCCCGGCAAAGGCTTCACTGGAGCTCCCTCAGAGTCCTGCAGAGACCACTGCCAAGTAAGGGCTGCGTGTGTAAATCTCAGCGCGGGAGTAGATAGACAAGTTCCGGTAAGATGGAAAAACAACAGACGATGAAACTGTCACATGTCGTGGTTTGGGTTTTTTTTTTCCTCAAATCCTATGTTATCTAAAATTCTTAATTGGTGATTTGGTAGAGAAAACAGATTGAAATTATCTGATGAGGCATTTTCAAGTTAGAAGAAGATACAAAATGAAAAGCGTATTAATGCAGTTTGTAAAATGAAGGCACACATAATTCTTACTAGATTGTCTACTGCAATTTTTATTAAGAAACTCAT
Source organism: Cisticola juncidis (assembly GCA_013400215.1). NCBI lineage: Eukaryota > Metazoa > Chordata > Aves > Passeriformes > Cisticolidae > Cisticola > Cisticola juncidis. The sequence continues at coordinate 415,187 of VXBR01012236.1, read as the reverse complement.
GAAAGTAATTGGTATAATTTCTACTTGGAAGTTGAAATTTGCCATAATGAAAGGCAGGTTAAGTTTGAAGTAACAAAGAAAGGAGTGCATTTAACACTTGCTGAAGGAAGTTAAGCAGCTGTAGCATGATAAACTCTCTTTTTGCAGAACTGGTAAGCATGTGGCAGTATTAACCAAATTTTGATTGTCTTTATCATCAAAGATCCTATCTGAGTCCTGAAGAAAATACTTGTAGTCTAACATCTCAAGAAAAAAAGAAAAAAAAAGGCTGAACTAAGAACCTTCATATTCAGTTATTTTTAAGGAACACAAGTCAGACAAACAGCAAGCCAAGAGTCTAGAAAATTGAATCTGTACTTTCACACTTGGAATTTTAAAGTTGTCAAGACTCTCAAAAAACACATGCTAAGTTTGGAGAGCTGTGGTAAAAGAGTTCTGGGGAACAAAATCTGTTGATAAAACTGGCTGGCAAATCATGCCACATAAGAAATCTCTGAAAATGGAGATTAAACTTTCAGACTAAAGACACAACCTTTCTGAACATGCCTTGATTTAGTCTAGTGCATACCACTGTCTACAGATCAACGGAAAGTGAAATTTCAAAGTCAGAATCTCACCAGTGCCTCATGGATGAGCAGCAGGGAACAGAATCTTATTTTAGGACATCTTATTATATGTATATGTGAAAAGAACAGAAAGATAAGTCAAAGGTGAAGGAGCACCAAGACTTATGTCTTTTGCGTTTTTTTTTTAATTAACTATACATGAAATTTGCAACTGAGGCAGACCAAAATGGTCATGAAAATCATACAGTACTACGGATTTAAATAGCTTGTCAGGACTGAGTCTTTCTGCCTGAGTAACTATGATCTGTCTTAGGCCATGAACTGGGAAATACATGTCCAAAAATGATTCAAGAAACAGACACTGATGCCATTCACAGTCTTGAGAGAAGTCCTAGAGGCACAAACCACGGCAGAAGACTATGAAGTGTATAAGCCTTTTTTTCTTTTCTCCTGCAACAGGGTGATTGACTGCAAAAGAAACACAGGGAATAAGTCTACTTCTGCCTTGGCCATCTCCCCAGAAAAGGGGGGCTTTGCAGGTAGAGCACAGGACCAACAATCCCATCCCTGGGAGTCTGCAGTACAGACTATTGCCAGCAGTGCACGTCCTGCAGTAAAACAGTTCCCTAATTTGTGATCTGACTTGGATAGAGTGGATTAACATTAATATGACTCATTGCATCATTATTCAACTATTAAAGGAACCTAAATGAGAAGAGAAGCATGTTTCTTAAAAAAATTAAACATAGAACTAAAGTCCCACTCAAAGTAATAACAGTAATCACAGTATTACACCTGGGAGTCTAATTTGCCCTTGAATTAATAAATAAAATTGTTATTTTTTCATTTAGCAGTAATCTTTACTAAATACCATCATTTACAATTAAAAGCACCATTGTAACAGAAGAAAACAAGAGTTTTAAAGTAAGATCTGGAGATGAAATATTATTCAAAGGCTGTGAGGGGGAAGAAGCCATAAGAGAGAATTTTTGATAGCTGAAGACCCTGAGTAAACAAACCCACTCTTGCAGTGAGGAAGGGGGAGCCAAACAGAGAAAGGAAATTGTGAGCTGGTAGTGCAGTAGGGGCATGCTGGGTCAGCAAGACCGAGAGAAAAATGCATAGAGAATTCTGAAGTGAATCTTATTCATCCTATATAAGTTCGGTGTGCTTGCTAGAAATTGATTAAAGTAAGGCAATATAAAATAGAAAAGAGTATATTTCAATAGCTTGATAGGTTGTTGCATAGGCAATATATCCATTAATTATTCGAGCCCTTTCAATCAAAGCTTTTATGCATGAAATTACAGAGTTTACATGGTTCACAGAAACAAACATACCTAGACAGATGCAGAATACAAAAAAGCACCAGAGAAACCTCAGCACTGTGAGTTGCCAATTATCATTTCATCACTTTAAGGGTACTGTAAGCTTCTACCTTCCCCAAGCCACAAAAGGATTACGCACAGCGCTTCTGTAGTACTTCAGCTGAATTTCTTGCAGGACCAAGACCCTTGTCAATGAGGTGTCTCTTTAACAGTACTAACTCAGTAGTCATTCTTCTTAGTAGAGCAGTATGTTTTCATCTTCTGCTTAACTAAACTGCCTACATAACCAAACTACACTGCCTACATAACCAAACCTCCATTTGATCATGTGGACAGGTGCTAAATAAAACCAAGAACTTGACAAAAATGCAATAGCTTTTCCTAAGTTTGAGATTCAAGTCCAGGAATAGGCTGGGTGTGGTCAGAAGCCTGAAAGGAGAGAACAACCCAAATCCAAAATGCAACCCAGAAAACCTGTGGACTTCTGCATTACAGTGAATGCACAGCGGTTTCTGTTGCCCTTCCTCACGTGAGAAGACAGATGGATTCACACACATATACCTCTTTTATGTAGCAATCTATTGTATAATCATTTGTGGGCCATTCTGAAGTACGTTTTGATCTTCTGTCAAGATCATTCATTTTGATATGAGAAAGAATTTTTTTTTTTTCATGTTGAGAACAAGCATTTAGTGGACTAACTTTCCCAGAGGCACGGTAAAGGCCTCATCACTGTAGGTTTCCAAGACATGATTGGACAGTGTGCTAGATAACCTCATCTCGGCTCCCTTCTCCACAAAAAGTTGGACACAACACGGGCCATTCTATAATTTTCATCAAAATAGGAAATCTGCAAATTAGAATGATAAGAGCTGTCTTTGCAAAGGTAAAGTGTAACAGCTGGCTTGAGAAAGATGTATGGGATGATCAACACAACCTGCTACAGGATTTTTAGTAGGAAACATGCTGGTTTTCCTCTTGTTGAGCTCTCCATTTGAAACAGTTGTTATTCTCATTTAATACACTACGAGGATTAGAATAATGTTGATAGTTATCTCTCTCACAGGATGTTGTGAAGACTGATATGTTGACATACATTATTCTAAAAATGCACTACAGAAGAATAATGTTATGCATTATTAGCATAGGTAGAATAGTAATACAGTTTTATATTAACTCAGCATCCCACAAACAGCTAGTAAATTGCTACTCAAAAGGTCTCTCCTCCTTCCAGCATTCTTCACAGATTTCTTCCAACTCCCAAGCTGGTTATTGAGCAACTTGTTATGTCATTTTAAAAGACTAACAGGCTTCCCTTGAGGAAGAAAAATCCGAAGACAAAACATCACAAGCAAGTTCTCCCATTAAAACACTTCTATGCAGATATACTTAGAAAAGCTGAAATAAAATGACAGTAGAGACAACGTTGTTGCTGGTACATTCTCAACTGTGCTTAAAATGACCAAGAAATCTGACCCTGGATAATGTAAGAGGCCAGCTTTACAAGAGTGTGTCTTGATTCCATTTAAAAATAGATTGCTAATAAAAATTTGCAAAACAGCAAAAGTTATTTTTTCTCACGTGCATTGTATTTTTCAAGTAGAAAACACAATAAATCATGTGCCATTAAAACTATCAGTTTGATAGGTAATTACCTGAGCATCATAATCAATAGATTTTTTGTGTCATCAAAAGAAATAGAAGACAAAATTAAACCTATCATCCTTCCATAATCTAGTGTTTCATGATTAAATTTATTGAGCCCTTTTTCACACTTCATTGATACATTTTGACTGCACAATTAAAGACAATTAAATTATTTGAAATGCTAAGCAATTCTCTCCAAAGGACTACACTGGAATTGTCACCCTGTTTATTGTCACCCTGTTCAGGTAGAGAATTTGTATTATGGACTGCCTGATCCACCTGCGTCTTTCTAGTCCTTGAATAAAACTTCAGCCTTATGGAGAAATTAAACACATGTGCCTGTGGCTCTCACACCCCTCATTTTTATACCAGTTGCGCTCCTGTTTCATCTTCATCACCATCACCTTCTTCACTTACAGTGAAACCAGGACACAGATGATCCCATGCCCAAACAAAACAAGCTTGTCCAAAGAAAGGAGATCTGGTCAAGTGTTTTATTTACATCTCATTAAACTAACAGGCATTTCAACTCCCATTCAGCTCTTTCTAGGTTAAAGATGCTGCACTGTAAAGATGGACTGATCTAATTGATTAAAAATACTGACTGCAGGGAAAATTCCACAGGTAACTGGACACAGAGATCAGCATGAAAGGCAAATAGATTAATACAGAAACAAACTGGGTAGTGATCAAGGATGCAAAGAAGATGGAGGATGGATTAAATTAACTGAGGTTCAGATCAGATATCTGGAAAGACTTTTTCACCATGACCTGCAAGCAGTGGAGCAGTTTGATCAGAGAGGCTGTATGATCTGGATCCTCAGCAGCTTCCAAGAGCAGACTGGATAAAACCCTGAGAGATCAAGCCTGAAATCAGTGTCAGCTCTGCCTTTAGGGGAAAGTTGGACAACAGAACCAAAATGAGGAACAGATCTGCAGCCTCTGGGCAGGGGAAAGGCTCACAAATGAGTCAGGCAGGGGCAGAAGAATGTGCCTTCTGCAGAAACACGTTTTCTGGAAAGAGGGATCTTATCTAGGTTTGAAGGACTGTGAAAAGAGGAAAGTTGCATAAAGAGTTTGAATAGTTTAAACAACTTACTTTAATGGCAACACTAGGCAATACAATTCTAAGCACTAAGAAATAACATCAGATTCTTCAGAATTTTATTAGGTACAAAAATAATCAAGTTATAGAAAAGTATCAATGTTCAAAGATAATCACTTTAAAGAGTCCACAATTTAATAAAAAATGTAATACAGGAGTTTACTGTAAAATTTAAATTCATGGTGTATAAATTGTGGGGGGATAGGAGAGGTTGCTGTGTAAGTTATGCCTGGAAAGATTATTTTGTCTAGACAGTTTTATGGGAACGTTACAGAAAAAAACTCCTTCAACCTTGTTTTCTCCCAGTTCCATGACTTTCACTCACACAAAGTCTGTTTCAAAAACACACCCACTCAAGTTTCCAGGCACCAGAGGTGGCTCTGCAGTTTTCCATGCAATAGGGTTGCACTGGAAATTGTAAAGAGGCATCCTTATACCTGGACTGCGCTAAGGTGATATCAGAAACAGATTACTTTTAGACTGAGAGCACCAAGCAGGGGGACACTCATCTGTGAAGTAGTGATTAAAGAGTAAGAGGATACTGCCCAAAGTTAAGCACAAAGTAAAGTCAAGCCACAGACCAAGGGCCTCCCTTTGAGTTGATTCTAATGGGATGGAGGGGTTGCAGATCTTTGGATCCTGTATAAGAACTGTTATCAGAAAGCCAGCAGCTTTTGAGAAACCATAATGAATAAAGAGCTGAGTGACCACACGGGCAACAGTCAGGGGAACACAGGTCCCAACAGGGACAGAGGTCCAGAAATCACAAGTAAAGGAACTGCCTCTTTATCCACCCCTACTGTGCTTGCAGACACTGAATTCTGCAGACTGCTGCAGGGAAAAACTGTCTGGCACAAATCCTGCGACACCCTTTAGGACAAACAACACAACAGGTCCCCAAAGTCCCCCTCTTTCAGACCAAAAAGAGGTAATACAGAAAGTAACCTAATTCTAAAAAACTCATAACTTCTGAAAGCTGTGGGTTTATTCAATGTTTGAAGAAGCCAGTAAGTCTCTTCCTGGAGTTTATTTTTTCCAATGCCAGTAGTGATGTTCTCAGTTCCTCGGGAATGTTTGGATGTGAATCACTAACACTTGAAAGGAGATGAAGGAATTTTGTCAGATAAATCAGGAGGGAAAAACCCTCACTGATTCAGTAATGTTATTATTTGCATGAAATGCACAAGCCCATTTGGATGTTTAGAGAGAAACTGAAATGAAAAGCGATTCTTGAAAAAACAATCAAATAAAACACAGCAAAATTCAAAAGGCTTTCTAGTTATGTTTTAAATGCAATCTCTGCCATTTCATCTTTTTTCACAGGTGCTACTGCATCACTAAGCAACAGGAGTGCAATGGGCAGTTAAGGGTTGGGGAGGAAAAGGGGACAGTGTAGGGATAACTACACACTGTTACAACAGCTGTGATCCTGAGGACACAGCCATGACAGCTGCATACAGTATTTTTTGGGCGATGCAGTTCATCCATCATTTACTCCCCCATTTAATCTCAAACACTGCCATTACCCCATTCCCATCAAGCTGTGCTAAATGGCTCCCTCCTCAGAAGCTTGTAGGGCACAGCCTGCTCCTCCTCTGCCACCACCACAGACATGTCTCTGTCTGTAGCCCTGACAGGTTTCTACAGCCATCTTTAGCATCTTTTCATACCAAAGTCTTTCTGCCTCCTTTGGAACTGCAGGACAGACAGAAAACAGGGAAGTGGGAAGATGCTAATTGCAAATCAGCCGTGCTGCAGGTCTTCCCCACCTCACATTTATCTCACCAGTACCTTCTCATCCCTTGCTTTTCTGGCTTGCACTAGACTGTATTTGATGGAATTCACAAAAACACTTGGAACCATTGCTGGTGTGACAGACAAACAGCAACCATATGCTTGGCTTGAAAAAGCAATTTCAAGTCTCTGTGTCCTAGGCATTTCTCAATTAAAGAAGCACAAAGTGGATTTAAACACTGCTTTTACACACCAGATTTTAATGCAACCAGGTTTCAGGAGACTTTTTTTTTTTTTTTAAATCAAAAACCAATATGAGGATACAGGGAAAAATGGGCAGCAGCCTGCAACAAAAATGCCCAGATTCCAAAGCCCTGGAAAAAAACAATTTCAAGTTACTGAATCACACCATACAATAGGATATGAACAGCTCCTCTGGGCCACACCAAAGTCTACATAGCCTTGTCCTATCTGTAACAAAAACTATCAGCATCCTGTCCTTGGAGGACTGCATCCCATGGAAGAGGGACCCATTCTGCAGCAGTTTTGGGAGGACTGCTGCCCATGGGATGGAGCCACGTTGGAGAAGTTCACAGAGAACTGTCTCCCATAGGGGGGAGACCACGGTGCAGCAAGGGAAGGACTCCTTTCCCTGAGCAGTGAGAGAAATCACAGGTGATCAAAACTCCATGCTCCTGTCCCACTCTGACTAGAACCCCCATGCTCTTGTCCCTCTGTGCTGTTGGTGGGAAGGAGGGGGAGGCTGGGGGGAAAAAGGTGGGTTTTTAAAGTATTTTACTTGTCATTATCCTTCTCTGATTCCGTTAGTATTAAATTCACTTTATGTCACTAGTTAGACCCTTGGAGTGTTTTCTCCTGGTCCTTATCTCAACTCATGAACCTTTTGTTAAATCTTCTCTCCTCTGTCCAGCTGTTGCAGTGAAGGATGAGTGAGCAGCTTTAGTGTGTACCTGGCATTGGGCCAGTGCCCAATTATAACACCACATCACACCATGCCCTTATAAACAGTCCTGAGGACTGGATACACAAAGCTAAAACCTGAATCAATGTGCCTGTGTGTTAGCACAAGCCTCTCTGGGCTCCAATCCGTTTTCAACACAAACCATTCCTGAGATGCTTCTGTGTGTCTTTCCTGTGTCAGTATATTCCCCAGTATATTAACTCAGTCTCCCCACATAAGCCTTTGGCATCCCTCTCACCCTCCTTGCTGTGGAACAAAGGGTTCCTCCTTGCTATGGAGCTGATTCCTAGCAGTTTCATCTGAAGCACACTGCCTTCTGTACTAGAAGCCACAAAACCATCCTTCTCTACCCATCCTCTCTAACAAATTCATGATTTTCTATATCTCTCTCTATTTATCTACCAAACTCTCTCTACTAGAATTGGTTTTCTCAGACATTCCCTTGCTCTGACTATTCCTGTCAATTTTCTCTGAATTTCCTCCATATCCTTATTGAAATGGAAATCCTAGACTGTACACAGTGATCAGCCTACACACGAGAGGGAACCATGAAAGCCTACTTTCCCTTTCCCAGGCTCATTTCCCTTCCCACATGCCATCCAAGGACTGGTAAAGCATGGTGGATGCACAGATTCCTACTTTTGCCCCTGAGTATTAGCTTTCCAAAGGTGAGAATGGAAATAACACGAGGCTTATGGCCACATTCATAATAATGAATAAGAGCGGCACTGAAGCAAACATTTCCTTTGACAGATCTCAAGGTGGCCCAGAGGGAATTTGGGGCTACCCTTCAACCCATCCTCTCCTCCAGCACGAACTTGCCCCAAGGCATCAGAAGTCCCATGCATGCTTTGCAAATGCCTCTCTCTTCCAGGGAGAGGGTTGTATGCACACATCCCTCTCTCACTGACTGTGCATCCAGATCTGTCTATAGATCTGACATCATGTTTATTTACTTAAAATGAGAATTCCAATTATAGCACCAAATTATTCTGAGGGGGTAACAACAAAGATGCTGCTTTTGGTCCAACGTGGATTTATTTCAAAGCGATTTCCAACAGGCTGCTCAGCAGCAGAAGTTGTAGGATTGCACACCACAAGGCGGGCTGCCAAAACTGAGCTCTGCTGCAGCTGAGCAGGCAGAAGTTCAACATAAACAAAAATAATTGAAAATGAAAACTGGGGGGAAAGAAAGGGAGGGGAATAGACAGACAACAGGCAAATGCCAATGCTGAAAAAGAAAACCCTAAAATCCACAAAAACATTCTCAGTAAGGAGGGAGAACACCCTCGTTTTAAAAAACAGTGCAAAGTAGCATCCCAAAATGGGCTTATCTCAGAACTGCTAGGAATTGTGAGAATTGCCAGTAGAAGATTTTAGATTCAGCTGCAGCTCAGATGAGCTTCTTCACATGCTCAGAAAGTGGCCACATATTTTCAGAATGTAGGAGCTCAAACATCAGTGTGGCTTAAACTGAAGCCCCTGAAAGCAGGAGCAGAATCAGGAGTCAGAATCATATTTTCTAACTTATTAAAAGAACACCATTTAGCTTACAAAGCTAATTGCTTAAACTTGTCAACTTTGGCTGCTAAGGTTTTTGTGCCACTCACTAGGAAAAGCCATAGAATTGTAATTTGAGAGAGACTTTGGAAATATGGATAAAATAAAAGCAATGTAACTTGTGTGGAACAGGTTGGGCTTTGCAGACAATTTACTGAGCTTAATTACTTTGACGTCTGCTATGTTGATACTGTAGTCAAACTTAACAAAAAAGTGTTTGCTAGAGTCTGCTCCTTGATGAGATCTGCAGCCACAGTCTGGTGAGCAGCATTGGAGGATCAGCTGCTGGGAACTGTGTAGGAAAATATGGAGAGACAGATTCCATACTGGGACAAAGCAATGATCCGAGGTGGTCACAAAGAACTGAATTCTCTTCAATGCTTCCAGGCCAGAAGAAAAACTGCTTTGGTATGCTAAGCACTGTTTTTACTGGGCTCATATCATTAGTTGTTGTTTTGAGGCATTAAAATATTGCACCTCAGCAAAAATTCAATGGAATTTCAGGGCAAAAGGCACTTTTGGGCACTACTGCCACTGAGGAGCCAGTCTGAGCTCAGGAAGCACTGGGATAAAAGGTTTTAGGTTGTCTTAAGGAAGCAGCAGGAATTTCTCTGAAAAAGCATCAGGTTCATAAATTTTATTATTTGCTGCCAGTTCCATTCATGATTTAGATAGTGCTTCTCAGCCTGTTGCAAACACACTACTGAAATGATTGCAGAAAAAAACCCCTTGTGCTTACTTCTACACACACAGAAAAAAAGTCTGAAAGAAAAATGACCTTACAATTCCAAGAACAGCACAAACATTTCTTGACAATAAATGAAAAAATCCCGAATACTTGAGGCAATACTACCTATGATGAATGGTAGCTTTTTTTTTACTCCTATCTCTTCATCCCAACATCCAGTCCAGCTTTTAACTTAGACTAGAAACACTGGTAAAAAAAAAAGATGTTGACACTGGGTTGATGCCAGGCATCCACAAGAGCTCCTCACTCACTCCCCTCTGCAGCAGGACAGAAGAGAGAAAACTGAATGAAGGGTTCATGAGTTGAGATAAGGCCCAGGAGAGATTGCTCACTAAACACCACCATGGGCAAACCAGGCTCAACTGGAGATATAAACTGAATTTATTAAAACAAGACCAGAGCAGGATTATGAGAAGTAAAATAAGCCCTTAAAAACACCTTTCTCCCACCCTTCCCTCCTTCCCAGCTCTACCTCCTAGCTAAGCAGCTCAAGGAGACAGAGAATGGGGGTTATGGCCAGTTCATCACCCAAGGCTTCTACCACTGCTCAAGGAGAGGAGTCCCTCCCCTGTTGCACTGTTGGGTCCCTCCCAGGAGAGACAGTCCTCTGTGAACTTTTCCAACGTGGTTCCAATCCCAAGAGCAACAGCTCCCTGGGAACTGCTGCAGTATGAGCCCATCCCATGAGCAACATCCCTCCCAAAACTGCTGCAGTGTGGGTCTCTCTTTCCACGGGGTGCAGTCCTCCAGGGACAGGCTGCTCCAGCCTGGCAGCAGGGCCCCCTCTCTCCACCGGGTCTCCCACTGGATCACAGCCTCCTCCAGGCACCCACTGCTCTGGCATGGATTTCTCCATGGGCTCTGTGTGGATCTCTGCAGCCCCCATGGATCCCCAGGGTCTGCACCACAGGCTGCAGAGGAACCTCAGCTGCAGTGTCTGGAGCACCTCCTGCCCCTCCTTCTGCACTGACCTGGGTGTCTGCATGTTGCTCTCCTCCCATATTCTCACTCCTCTTCTCTAGCCACAATCACAACTGTGCCCCAACTTTCCCTGGATTTTCCTCATAAATACGTGACCATGGAGGTGTTACCACCATCTCTAATTGGCCCAGCCTTGGCCAGCACCATGTTCATCTTTGGAGCCATCAGGATTGGCTCTGCTGGACATAGTGGGAGCTTCTGGCAGCTCCTCACAGAAACCACCTCTGTGGCCTCCCCACTACCAAAAAACAGGCCATGCAAAACTAATAGAAATGTAAATAACCGTATTACAAAACTTATTATCAAAACATAGATGGAAATAAAATCCAGCAACATAACAAGAGAGTTCACTGCAGGAAAACCTGTCACACCATCTCCCAACAGATCAAGAATTTTGCTCAGCACAGATGCAATAAACAAAAACTGCAATCTTCCCAAAGGAACAAAAAAACCAAAACACTTTAAATATTATAACATAAAAGCATAAAAGCCAGCATAAAAGTCAATGCCATGGTTACCAGTTCACTCTGACCTGCACATCTAAAAAATATATGGAGACAATAAAAGGTCCTTGTGTCAGACAGCAAAAGTTATTAGTCAAGAAAGATGACTGAATTAGGAAGGACTGACAAGATCAGGGCTGTTTATCTGAAAGAACAACAGGACTAAATAAATATACACAGTATGATGAAAGTTAATTAAGAAGCATTTTTTTCCTCGCTCTCCTACTACAAAGTCAAACAGAACTAAATCACTTTTCAAATTGATACTTTAAAAAGAACAGGTGGATAACTTTTAGGACTCAGTGTCACAAAACACTAGTGATGACAAGAACCAAGAGGATTAACTGCAATTGGATATGTATATGAACAGTCCCTGCTGTTCCACCACAAGCAATCACTAACACACAGGGATTAGGGAGACCTTCTGTAACAGAGGTATAATTTTCTAAGGGTTTAGGGAAGGATTTCATACACCACCCTCTGTAACATCCTAGTCGTGCTACTGCTGGCTACATGACACCCAGCTAGAGGGACACTCACCAGATCACTCCAACACTCCATATTCTGCTACCAGAACTGTCTGGTGGCAACAGGTGTGAGCTTCATGACAGATCTGCCACTCCAAAAGCACATGTGGATACTTTAAGGCATGCCTGTTACCAAGCAGCCTTGATTAGAGCAGTTAAACTTCTGCAGTGAGGGTAAACTTTTTGTAATCTCAGTTGCAGTGCTTAATAATGCTTAGGCAAACTGGCCTTCACTTTTTAGTATTTTTATTAATCTGAGATCCTATTTTCCATTCTGTCACTACATCTTTTAGTTTAATGTAAATTTATTAGCTTTTTTTTTTTTTTTTGAGACACAGGAACAAACTACAGGTAAGAGCAAACCCAAGGACACCCTGACTGCATCTTTCTGACACTACTCAAGGAAACTCAGAGATCCTCTTCCAAAGCAAATATGCTTCCTTTTAAGACAGGTTCCCCACAATGTAATACGATTCTTTGTGAAGAGGACATTCTCTATCCTTCAGTAATGGAAAACCTGATAGTCGTCCTGGCACCACAAATGCCTGTCCATGGTGAACAGCAAACCAAGCATGATGAAGAAATATTTCCTAGCCAGACAAACCAGGTGTGCTTGCAATACAAAGTCAAAGCCCAACTTGGCAAAAGCAAGGTCAGCAGTGGCTAGGTACCTCCTTCCTTCCTAGCCCCATGCTTCCAAGTGTTGACATTGCCAAGTGTAAGGGAAACCCCCACATTCTTAGTTACAGCTTTAGCTGCTCTTTCATATTCTATGCTTGATTGGACTGGTGCTGCAGTATGAGAATATTTCATAATAAATCTATATATATTCATTTGTCCCAAGTAAAGTTGGGGATGATTGATCTTTCAGTCAGAGTTGAGCAGTTCTCACAACGCATAATAATGTGGCTAAGCACAGTATAAGTGTATTGCTATAATATCTAGGTGCCTCCTGTAGTTCCAAAATACCAGAAAACTGGAAGGACTTCTGAATGCAACTGTAATGCAAATCTCATTATTAACTACCACTTTACTGAGAAAATATCAACATCTCCCTCCTGAATAACAAGAGCATTTCTAACAACAGTAGTCGTATTTCTTAATGGAGAACCAAATTCACTGGCAATAAAGTCCAGGTTCCCAGAAGAAAAATTACTCTGTGCTCTCTGTAGACAGACTGGGTTTTAATGAGCAAGGAAACCACAAAGGGCCTGATCCTAAGCCCACATAAGTCAATGGGATGACTTCTACTGACTTCAGTAGGCTTTGGATGGAGATCCAAGGTCCTGATTTTGTATTTGTCGTACTGTCAGCTTCACTGAAAGCCACAGGGAGTTTCAGTGTCACTCAAAGAAGAAAGGTTATTCAGAACTAATATTATCCCTTTCCGCAATATGGAAAATTCCCCATTATAAGCAGGAAAAAGAATAATAAATTTTTGAGAATTTCACATTGCATTTCCCACAAGAAGAATTCTTTGGGATGACATTTAGGAGGCTCATCTTGTGCCAACCTTCATTGGGTGGAAAAAAGTTGGGTGAAGAAAGTTAAGTGCTCCAAATGTATTATAATCTCTCCCAATATCACTTACAGGTGACTTGCTGACAGCATATTTTATTTTCAAGTCTACATTTTTTAGTAATCATGTTTTCAGCACCAAAATGGTCTGTTCATGTGGAACTGGTGGAATGCGTCAGAACAAACTAATACACTGGAATAGCAATTTACCACGTATGACAGGTTGCATGGGGCTTTTTCATTTACAATCTGTAACACAGAGCTTGAAATACAAAACATTTTCCCTCTTATGGTGTTTTTCTTTCTACTGTTGTGCTCTGCAAGACATTACTTCAGTGTGCGCCTTCTCTAATGACCTTAATAAATTACTTGTAAGCTTTGAGTTAAGGACACAATTCCTCAATTAAAACTAATAGCCATAATTGCAGCATCTCTCTAAGGTGCTGCTGCTTTCTATTGGCTCTACACTATGGAAACACAGGCAGGGTCAACAAAAAAGTGCTCTTCAGGACCAAGCACAGCATCTCCTCCATTTGGTAGTCTGACCAGTCACAGATCTCTTGCCCATCAAACATGCAGCACCTTTGGCTACTTGGTTATCACAGAATGTGTGCACATACATTATTTCCCTGTGGATGCTTATTTTTATTCCTAATTACAATGAAAATGAGTTCCCACAGTAGCCAGTGATAGTGGGAGCTGCTAACACTTAGAAGCCCTGAAAACAAGGGCATCTGCATTAGCAGACACTAAGAAGAATGTCTGCCTACAATTAAACACTTGGCTTTGTGTAATTGAGCTTAAGAACTGAATTCAAGAAAAACTTGTATCTGCTGCACCATCCTAGCTGAGCTTCACTTGCCCAATGCACATCTGATCTCCCCAACACAACTGAAGGCATTGTTCTGACCTAAACTGTTAAAATTCTATTGTGGCCTTTCAGATGTGTCACTTAATACTTCAGTCTATGTGTTGCTAGCCCACAGGATGAGAGTGGCAGTATCTCAGCTGAGAACCATGAGTCTTTCATGTATCAAAGTAATAAAAATACCCCACAAAAACTACATTAAATCAGTCTTCATCTATCTCCTTTCTGGTGTTCATTCACAAAGAATGAAGAGTAATTCATTTCCTTACTATTGATCTGTCCCACATGTGTACTAATAGGTATGAAAATACTAAACATAAATCTTTTCTTCATCCTCAGAATGATTTTTAAAAGGCACCCTTCCCTTACATTTCTGTGTAATGCCTGATAAATAATAGATCAGTTGCATGGTGTTAGTTTTAATATTAATGTTACAGACAGCATTTGAGAGAAGTGGGGCAGAAACCTGAATTCTGGAAGAATTTGGTATGGCAACAGTCACCATCCAGTTATATTTCTTTCAACTCAGGTCCATCTCTAAAATATACAGACCTTATGGGGTGTGCAGGACCACGAATTTCACTTCAATTTACGCAGAGACAAGGATGCTGGCTGCAATTTTTGTAAATGAATTATTTAAAATTAACTGGTAGGTTAAAATACCCATCGAGCACAAAAACAATGGGAAGATTCTGTGATCTGCTTCAGAAATCCTGACATTTTTTGTTCTGAAATTAAAGAAAACCTTGTTTTCTCAAGCTAAATGTTGACATTTCCCAGCACGGAGATAAGCAACCTTTGAGCTACATAATGCTTTGATTCAGCTTCAGAAAGTCTTCCTAGCTATAGGGCTTTATTTATCCCTACAAAAAATACATTCTGGATCCATAAAATATAAAAACTAGGATTAATTATTTAGTGCTATATCCATCACTCTTACAAGCAGTACTAGGAAGCATATAAGGATGTTTTCTTCCCATGTCCTATACTGGCAACTTTATAGAATGTATATTTAGCTGAACCTAGTCTAAGAATTAGGGGCAAGGCCACCTTGCTATCCCACTCTACAGTCCTGAGAAAGGCCTTGTGGTGAGTGCAAACATGTGCAGGCATCACACACACAATTCCCAGTACACAGAGGACAGTGATGCTCTTCATCACCCCAAGGAAAGTGTGCTGTGGCTGCCTTGGTACTGTGGCCTCTTTCTGTGGCTACAAAGATTATTGGAAGTCATGAACAAACAGAGGCATCACGACCTTCCCTGGCAGATCTTGAGTCAAGAATTCCAGAGAACCTGAGAGAGCTTAGGATGTGGACAGTGTCTCTGTTTGCCACGCTGAAATGACCACATGGACGCTCGGAAAGTTGAGAGAAAGACAGAGCAAGGGCAGGAAAAACCTGATTTGTTTATTTCATCCTATTAGATACTTTTAGAAAGGTGACCATGGATTGGAGGGTGGAATTCCCACCTCCCAACCACATTGGTCAAAAGGTCTGTCAAACAACCCTCTCCTCTCCTGGAGAAGAATGCAAAAACAATGACAGTATTTACAAAAACAATCTCTTGTTTACATGATGAGCACAGCGTGAGAAAGTGAGAACTTCTACTTTAATATGAATGCTCAGAAAACTAGGAAATCTCATGGTGACAGCCATGAGCATTCCAGCAGCAGACAGTTAGAGCACTGGCACAGGCAGAGAAAACAATTTCAGTGAATAGAGAGGTACAATACTCACCATCTAACAAACGTGATTACAAAAGCTTCCCCTCCCTGACATACTCACACGTTTCTCAAACTCTAGTGTGCTCACAATTGCAGACTAGGAAAAACTGTTCTGCCCAGAAGTAGCCTCCACCTCTGTTCTACAAGGTCAGCAATTCTCTAGGATTTCTCTGAACTCAGAAGCACTCACGAGCCTATTGCTATCCCTTGTGCATCCTGTGGCAGCTGACTCCTTTAGCCATTTTTCACTGTCCCCCTGCTTGTCAATAAATCACCGTGCTAATTCCTGTGACACATCCTGTGAAGTGCTCTGGGAATTGTGGCAAAGATTTCTGGGCTGCATCTGAGAACTGGTGGTGAATGGCTGACTTCAGGTTGACATGATGAAGAAAGGTTAAGCTCTTCAGCTGAGCAGCCTCTTAGAAATGATTCATTGTGATTCCAGCTATCCCTTTTCTATATAGCAAGTCCATGCTCTGCATCTGCCTGAAGATGTAAGGGACTTGACGCTTGTCTTCTGTGTTGCTCATGTACTTAAGTCTTCCTCTCTTCTCATTACCTGTGAAGGGCGATTACATTTCCTATGGAATATCACCAGTGATACATCACACTTCAGGGCTGCATTTCCCCCCACCCTCTAATGGGAGCCTGTGGTTGCTTCATCCTTTTCCTTTCTTGAATACCAATCCTGCCACAAGCCTGTGTGTTAGCCACCAGCCTCCCACCAAAGAATAATGGGACTCCTACTGATGCTCATTAGTAGTAAATTATTTTCAGTTAGTCAAGACAATTATCTCGGTGAAGACTCTGGAGAGCCAGGGATGGTACAGCAGAACACTGTCTGCCCCACAATTGATCTGAATACAGTGGTTTGAAGGAAACCTCAGACTTCAGTAGGAACCCATTAACAACAGCGATTTGCACGGTGCCTGTGTGCCTGTCTGAACACCGAGGACAGCAAAGAAAGTAGAATCTGTCTATTATGGTCAGCTGATTATTCTTTTTTGTTTCTTCCCCAATTAGATGGTCTTCAAATAAACTCTTCAAAGAAACATCACAGATCTGAACTAGAAGTCACAAGCTGTGTGTAAAAAGACTTAAGACACAGAATTCACTTGATTTTTGAATAAAGCAAGAAATTTTAGGGTTTTTTCTTTTTTTTTTTCTTTTTTTTCTTTTTTCTTTTTTNTTTTTTTTTTCTTTTTTTTTTTTTTTTTTTTTTTTTTTTTTTTTTTGTAGGAAGTTCAAGTGCTTGCTTTTTCTACAGGAAAGACTTCCCTGCTTCTCTTCTCTTTCCTATCGTAGTTCTTCATGACACTTGGATTTGGACAGGGAACTGCTATCTGCGGGATTCTTAAAGCAGCTCAAAGGAATTAAGTATCTGAATCCACATGCAAATTCAAAAGCTGTAGGCCAAGCAGTTAAAAACCTCTGAAAAGGGTGCTTAACAAAAGTATGCAGATAGATTCCAAGCCTACACATATACAGATAACAAATACAGCACTGAAAAGGTCTGTTTCTGTATCAAACAATACTTTCTAGCTTGTGCTATTGAAGTGCACACTCATTTTTGCTGTCTCTGACTTCACCCTATTTTGTACCACAAAAAAGCTGGAACAAGGGTGTTTGAAATCCGGAATTTCTAAAATATCTGAAAGTCTTTTCTAAACAAATATATGTGCATATTTATTCAATTAATACTCTAGATTCATTTCAATCAGGAATGTTTTTGCTGGGGAGGAAAGGGAAGAATTAAAGGCTTTTCAGTTCAGTTTCCTCAAAAAACAAAAAAAAAAAAAAAAAAAAAAAAAAAAAAAAAACCAAGGAAAAAAACCCCCACAGAAACAAAAAAACACCAAAAAACCAACAACAAAAAAACCTACACCTGAACAACAAACCCTAGCAGATGGGTACTCTGGGCACCATGAATGTCCTTGTCACTGTGCAGGATCAAGGAAAGCTAAACTCCAACAATCTCAGTCCTGGCAGGGAACAGCAGGGCGTCGTGACTGCTATAAAGCAGGGAGTGCAACATCTGCTGAAGCCATGTATCAATCAGCTTGGCAGGGTTACCTTGGAGTTACTGACATGGAGCACAACTCCTGTTTCCTTCGAATTTCCTTTAGGCAGTCGGGATGAAAACCTTATCACCTGAGAGCTTATCCAGCTCTGCTGGGACATGAACAGAACCCATATGTCTTCATAAAGCATCTCTTTCTGAGCAGGCCAGTGTTTACTCTAAATTAATTTGGCCAGAAAGTCCCTGACCACCTCCAAGCAGGAGCTGCTGTGAGAATGGAGCTGCTATTTCTACATTGCTGCTGTTCTAAGGAAAAAAAGGCAGCGAAGAGGAAGAGCTCGAAGAGTTGCTGGGGCCACTCTGACTGTGAATCAAGCAAACAGCACTGCCTGTTGGGTTGATCTGGGGCACAGGAAATGCCTGATACACACCTGGTACCCCATTACACACACATCTCCTAAGCTGAAGCCCACAAAGCAAAAGCATCATAAACCCATCATTGAATGGTTTGGGTTGGAAGGGACCTTAAATATTATCTAATTCCCAACCACCTGCCATGGGCAGGGATACCTTCCACTAGACCAGGTTGCTCAAAGCCCCATGCAAGCTGGGCTTGAATATTTCAGGGAATGGTGTTAAAATAATACGGTTATTAAAATTATTAGAGAGATGCTTCTGCCTAAATTAAGGAGCAAACAACACCATATGCTATAGCAAATAGTACAGATTTTTATTTAACTGTAAATGTGAGGAAGAGAGGGAGAGACAAATAAATGGGAAAGAGGGGAGCAGAGGGGAGAGAAAGAGATTAACAATCAAAAAAATATCACCACTGTGGATGCTGATGGCATCCCATTTGTCCTCCTCTGATCTTCTCAGTGGGGATGGTCACCTCCAGCAGAGGTGGGTAAGCCCACAAAATAGAGAGTCCAGTAGCTTTATGTTCACTCAGGTTCAGGTGGGAACACCCAGGTACCTCCCCTGGAGGGGGAGTTTTACACTGGATGATGCAATAATTTGGATCAGGGAACACTTCAAGCATGTTTGATGGTTTATGACACCTTCCAAGACATTACAGCAATTATGGCACATCAGCAGGGATGAGTACCTTCAAGCTATGTGTGAATGTCCTGATACTACTCCAGAACAGGATTTTTCACAGCTGAGCCACTTGTGTAAGAACTTTGGCACAATAAAAAGCATTACTGCTTCCAAGAATTTGCCTCTTATCAGCCTCTTCCTTTCTCTTGTTCAACACCCAGCTGTAGCCTCCAGTGATGGGTATATACATCCCCTCTGCACCTGGGTGAAATGGTTGATTGTTTGAATCATTAACCATATAGTTCAGGCTCTCAGAATGGGGCATCCACAACTTTTCTGGGCAACCTGTTCCAGTGCCTCACCACCCTCATAGCAAAGAATTTCTTTCTAATCTAAACCTAGCCTCTCTCAGTTTAAAGCCATTCCCCCTTGTCCTGTGACCACAGGAAATTCCTCTCCAGCTCTCCTGCAGGCCCCCTTCAGGTACTGAAAGGTGCTCTTAGATCTCCCTGGGGTCTTCACTTCCCCAGGCTGAACAACCCCAGCTCTCTCAGCCTGTCTTTGTAGGAGAGGAGCTCCAGCCCTCTGAGCACATTTGTGGCCCTGCTCTGGACTTGCTTCCACTGATCCACGTCTTTCTTATGTTGGGACCCAGAGCTGGATGCAGCACTCCAGGTGAGGTCTCACACGGGCAGAATAGAGGGGCGGAATCCCCTCCCTTCCTGCTCTGGATGCAGCCCAGGATACAATTGGCTTTCCGGGCTGCAAGTGCACATGGAGCTTCTCATCAAGCAACCCCAAACCAACTCATTAACCAATACCCTTTCTCTGCAGGGCTGCTCTCAAGCCATTCCCTGCCCAGCCTGTGTTTGTGCTTGGCATTGCTCCGACACATGTAGACAACCTTGCCATCAGCATGACTGCAGCAGGAAAGACAGAAAAGGTTCTTATTCTCAAGAAAAAACAGGTGGCATTGATCCTGGTCAGGACAAGAGAGGAAAAGTGAGAAGAAGATGGACTGAGGGTACTACTGTAGTGGTTTAACTAGCCACTATGTGGTTATGCTCTACTGCAACAGGTGAAGAAAGGCTCAGAAGTGAATGAGAATCCTCTGACAGAGCCTTCCATGAACAGTTAATCTATTTCAAAAATATTAGTCTTATATTTGTGTGACCAAATGAAGGGAAAAAAAAATCCCAAGCTGAAGAACATTGTTCATTAATTGAAAACCAATCCTCTGCTAGCTCCTGTCAAAAGCAGCTTCTGGGATGTTTTTTTCTGCAGAGAAGCTGCTGCTGGGACTTTGCCAGTTCAGCAGTTAAAGGTAATCTCAAAGAATCCCTCAGCAAATTGTAAAGTGCTTGGGCTGAAGAACAACAAGGTGTTTGGGGACTGACTTGATTGTTTTAATTTGGGTAATACTAGCAGCAAGCAGCACTTAAGAATTATTCTGCTTAATTCACCCATTCCATAAGCAAGACAAAACCAAGCCAGCTTTAATGAATAAACTGGATCTAAAAGTATTTGACTTTATGTAGGTAAGGAAAAGTGCAAAATCTGGCATCTGGAAAATGATGTTCTTAAGTTGTATTTTCTATATGCCAGCCAGGACTAGAGACATGCATTGACACAATAGAACAGTCAGTAGGATCTGACTCTCTGCTGTCAAATATGTTCCTTTTACTGTTTGGAAAAGAAGAGACGTGGGTCGTCTGAGTACTCCCAAAGTCTCTAAAGATGGTGCTACAGTGCACCTACCTTCCTCCCTCACAGCAGCCAATCCTCTCACTTCATTTAACAGACTTTGACAAATGTGCAGATCTCACCCCAGAAGTGTGCAAGTAATTGACTCAAAGGTAAGAATAAATCCTTTCTTACCTATTCCCCACTTATATTTTTAACAGCATAGCCGTCAAAATGCAGCAAATCAATTTTTCCCCCTTACTGTCTCCACTCTGCCTTTTCAGAATATTTTTAGTTGCTCTGATTAAAAATTTACCTCTTAAGTACCACTGAGGACACAGTGCATGTCTTGATTACAATTTTGTATAACTTTTTCAGCCTACCTAGCGTATTTTCCTTGCAAAGGAAGATGTGGAGCTGTATCTTTCCTTACTTCCCTTCTCTTTCTAACAAAACAGAAATATTAGTAACTAACTTTGAAAGACCAATAGGAAAACAATCTCACAGCAAAATTCAGAAAATAAATTTTCAGAATGAAGATGTGAGGCCATCACATGTGATGGGATTACACAAGATAACTTACACAAGATAAACATGGCATGCTAAGCTAAAAAACACATTTGCAGGTATTGCCCAAAGCAAAGATAAACAACCTCAGCATTTCTGCATTCTGTCTTTGTGCTGCATTTTAGTGGACAGGCACTCATCCCTGGACTCTTATCTTTCTCTGTCCTCTTCATCAGGGGCAGTGTGGGTCACAGATGCCTTGTGCCACTTCTATCACATATTCTACCATGTGTGATTAACGAGTACTTCTTCTATTACTTTTTCCAGATATCCTTTAATTACCATCATGGAAATTCTACTTTCCTCCCAAAAAATGTGTGCAGCCACAGTACTTATCTGAACATCACCAAAATGTAAGACTGTATGAATGAAGGACTGTAAATCCCCCTTCCTGGGATTCTCTGCATGGCAGCAGTTTCGATTTGCTTATTCATAGTGGGCAGAGACCTTTCTACCTTTTGACTGCCATTCAGCCACCCTTTCCTTTTTCCCATGACATCTGTTTGCTACCCAAAACTAGAGAATCCTGACCACTGAAAAAGAGATTACTTTCTGGTTTAATTTCTGAAGGTCATTCACATTGATTAGACAACTAGACAAGTTGTCTAAGCTTAAAGATATAGAGGATAAAACAGCTATAGCAAAAAGTAAGGGGGAAACACCCTTTTCTTTTCTTCCTTTAGTATCAACATAGTCCAAAACATTAAAACATTCTCTCTCTCTCTCTCTCTCTCTCTTTTTTTTTTTTTTTTTTTTTTTTGCAAATGTTTGTTCACTAAAATGTTCCAGTGGGGAAAATGTCAGCTACAAATCCTCACTCATCACGTATTTGCACAGCAATGCTTAAAGGTCCTTAAAGATCTCCAAGGATTTGAAAGAAATAATTCAGTCAGGTACCAAAAACAGTGCCACTGCCTTCCGGTGTCTGGTTACACAGCTCATGCAGCATCTGACAACTGCAGGCAACTCACAGTGAACTCACTTCACACATCATGCATGGAGAAATATATTCCACCATCCAAATGTATGGAAGTCTAACTTAGTTTGAAACTAACCAAGAAAAAAATAGCTGCAACACACAGGATGGACTGTGGAAAACGTTTTGCTCACTGCAAAGACACACTTCTTCTCTGCTTGTCTTACAGATGGTCTGCTCCCAGTCTTGCCAAACCCACCACAGCTTCACTCAGTTTCCTTGGCACTTGGAAGAAGCCACAACTTCTCCCTCCCATATGCTGTCTGATTCTTTATATACCTGAGTAACAGGTGTGTTACAGCCATGTTTTGCATTATTCATCTTGGATGAAGTTAAACCCTGACTGTGTGACACACCATACATTACTCAGTTTACTTCAAGGTTGTGTTTTGATTTTGCTCAGTTAAGTTTACCTAAGACGCATTTAGGCTGGAACAGTTCTTAATTACCCCAGCACAGAAACTTGGCATTCTCCTAAATTTGTGCTTTTCAGCAATGAGACTCCTTTCTACTGTATCTTTGAATTGCCTGGGCTTCCCTAAAAGTTGTCTCAATATTATTACCTTACAGAGCAGATAATTGAGATTTACTTGGTTTCAGGCATCTCGTCCTTCTTAAACAATTACTCTTAAACAATTACTTGTGCCATGCTTTTTCCTGCCTCCACTTTCCTTTTACCTGTAGAGAAATACATTTTCACACCGTAACTGCAATGTACTGGAGAATGGGTATCAGCCCAAAGCCCAAGATTTCAAGTGAAATCTTGAAAGGTTTTTGAACCACAGAAAAGGTAACTATACAGTATTACACAGACAGCCTCCATAAAGGATCTAAATTTAAAGACCTCTTTTTGTGTTATAAATTAGTTTTATTTATATAACATTTTCTATTTTCTATAGATCTCTATAGTCCTATAACTAAGAAAAGTAGTTTAAGAAGGAAAATAAGACTACCAAATGTCCTAATTCCTCATGAAACTGGCATTTCTTTACAAAAATCTGAATTTTAAATTCTAGAAGTGATTAACTACAAGCATAAACTTATTAAGCTGCTTGTAAGTAACTAACATTCAAAACAGCAGCTCTGCAGCTTCTCCAGTCCTAGACACTTTTCTCCCATCCTCCACAACAGATTCACTGAAAATTCAAGATAATGATTACAAGTGCCTAGATCTGTAACATACAGATCCATAGCAACGCTGAGGATCTCTTATGTTAATTTCTGTGCCCAGAGGCCTTTCTGTAACACTGAATTAAAGAAAGCACTGTATCATTCCCATAACAAGCTGATTATCTAGGAATTAAGACTAAATAGAAAACTCTTATCAAAACGTCAGTCTTCCGAGGTTTTTAAAAATCAAACCAAATTACTTATGTGCCTTACATCACCAGTTCTCAAAAGTTACATATCTGCACACATCCTGTTCTAAGAAGAATGGGCAAAGTAACCATTATGTTTTAGTCTTCATTTATGATTCCTTTTTAATGCAGTAGATAATCCCATTAGAATTACTGATTTTTAAGGGGACATTTGAAAAGATTTCTTTTACTGTTGTTGCAGGTGAAAATCCAAGAGGACTACGACATCCCTTACCAACAATCCATTAGTGTCACCTCTAAAATTCCTCAAATATAAAGGTGAGAAAGTTTTCCTCCTTTTAGTGTCAAAACATTTTTGGATGTGTGCTGACTTAGGTTTAAATGAAACTAGTAAAGGTTCTAAACCTGTGTGACAACTCTCGTGAGTAATCAACCTTCCCATCTATTTGCAGAAGTCACAGAGGGAACCAGAGGTGTGTTCCTTGAGGAGGAAAAATTGTCATCCGTGGAATACGTTCTGGATGCGTCAAAGCATATCAAAGGAGAAAACACACACAGAAACCCAGAGCAGCGAATCCTGTCCCTACCTCACCACTCTATGAGTACAGAAGACAATATTCTCAACAAAGAAGAGAAGCATGACCTGTGAGTTGAGCCACGACTGATGCAGAGCTGCTGGCAGGCTGTCACAGCGTATGTGGATTTCCCCAGTAAGATGCTGGGAATAATCACAGAATAATACTGCCACTGTTTGAGGAAGCAGGGAACAAGATTTCTCCAAACTTTCAGACTTGGAAGAGCTGCTTGCACTGCGCATAGGATTTTCCTCTAAGAGATGATGCAACAATGAGGATAATTGCTGGTTTGGAATCACTGAGAAAAACGTAGACAAAAAGCGGCAACGAGCACAGAGGTGTTACACATGCAATAAACCATACAACAAACTTCCAGCATGAATGAATCAAAGGACTAGTTCCACAAAGGGGTTCAACAACCTAGTTTTCACAAAAAAATGTTGATTGTACTGTATCAGAACCATCATGACAGAAGACTGCAGGATCTATGTGCAGAGCCTTCAATGTCTATGTACTTGTGCTGATACTACGGTGCACTCCAAGTGACAATAAGAAGTTATCCATACCTGCAATAAACTTCCTTCTTGATTTCCCTGGAAGATGTGGTCTGTTCTTTGCAATAAGAAGTACTCGTTATCTTATCCTAACCTGTATTCCTCTTCTGCACACACCATCTTGAGTAAAGGGTTAAGATCCTTTTGCATGATTTTTATGTGAGAAAGACTAAAGAATTAATGACTCAAAGCTTTAAGATGCCCACACAAATTTTATTTCCATTTTTGTTTCTTCACAAAGCACAAACAGTCTCATATAAAACTACATAAACAGGTAAAAAGGAAAAAAGACCTCAAAAAATAAAAATCCATTGAAATGCCATGAAAACTATGCCATAGAACAATATTCATCTGGCCTGAATCACAAATAAAATTCAAAAGAACAACTGGGTTAAATTCCCTGGATGTAGGAAAGAAGGAAATTGAAAATCTATAGGTGTTGGAGAACAACATAAAGCATTTTCCTGTCATCTTCAAAAAAGGTTTATTATCTGCCTTCCTATAGCATTTAAAAAAGTCTCAAGACAAATTATTTTAAAGCTCAGTTTTAGAAAGCTAGATAGCCAGCAGCTTTTATACTTCTTGATTTGGAAACAGCAAATTGAAAAACAGTATATACGTAATAGCTGACACTTGTCTGGTTATGAGGCAACTGTTATTACCAGTTGGACAAATACCCTGTGCACTCCCTGGTCATATCAGTGCTGCTACACCCATATGGTGTTCTGAAACCTGAGAGATTGTTCAACAGCATATAAATAAGTGTCAGAAAGAAATTAACAAGGTCTTTGTTTTTTTTGGTTTTTTTTTCTCCCAATTGAACACCAACAACAGCATTCTGCAACAAACCATTATTAGCACTGACGTTATAGTAAAGATCTACTAGTATGTCAGGACTAAAAGAAGGAAGGAAGAGAACAAGGAGACAAACATCAGTCTCTTAGCAAAGAGCAGGACTAGAATGTCAGACATGCTATGGACAGGAGTGTCATACACTGCCAGATGTACTGAGGAAGGCAGCTGTTCACTATTGCTGTCAAAACTTGAGCACAAAGCATTGGGGTAGTCTGAACACCAGAAGCTCAGTACTAGTGGAAAATGGAAAAACAGGTAGTATTTCTTTTTAAGTTGTTTGTTTTTGTTTTTGTTTTTGTTTTTTACTGCAGGAACGTTTTGGAGCTAAAAAATGAAATGTGCAAGTATTGTAAGAATCAAGAACTTCTTGGTATATAGAACTAAAATATTCACGAAGTATTTATACTGTGACCACAGAAAAAAGGCATTAAAATTTTTACTTACTTTGGATGGGCAAATTCATCCAGTAGGACAACCTTTTCTATCAAGTCTCCACCAATGGTTCGAACCAAATCATAGAAATCATTCTGAGAGTACGTCTCAGAAGGCAGCCAAAAGGAGATGTCATTGATCAAAGGCGGGTATCTGCTGAGTGGCTAAAAGAAATTAAAAAACATACCTTTATACATAGTTGTGTAATTATATCTATATAGTTATACATATATATAATACAGATAACTATATCTACAACTGTTCTGAACTTATGTAACACACAAAGTACACAGTTTAGAAGCTTTTTGAAATGCTTTTGAAGTGCAAACTGACCTCAAACAACTGAGATGGAAGACTTTTACTATGAAATGTCTTTTAAAAATCCCCTCATAACAACTTTAATTTATTCATTCAGAAGAAAAAACTTGTTTTGTTTGCTAAAATCTGTATTTATGACCCTGAACACACTTTTGCAACAGAGCTGTTTGGAAAGAAGAGATAACGTAAGGTGGTTTTTCACTGGGTAGAATTGCACTTTTTAAAAGCATTTTTTCAGACTTTTTGCAGATTCAAAGCTTCTTATCACATTCAGGTATAAAATTTGTATGTATTTTATAGGATTCTTACATTACACAACATATTTATTATTATTACTGTTGGATTTTTAACAAAGTCTTATAAATAGGTATCTTCTTATTGAAATGTTACAATAAAAAAGACACTTTGGCTTAAAAAGAGGAATCAGTTCATTTTTCAGTGGTTTTTATAGACATCCAAACATCTACAACAACAAAAAACGTATTTCTGTTAACACAATTACTCATATCACAAGTACCACAACAGGCTTTTAAACACAAAAGGGCATCTTTGCTGAGCACATAAAGTGGGCAGAAAGAGAAAGAGAAATTAAACCAGACAATTAACTTTTCAGTTTTGATGAAATTTCCCAGGGCCCTGTGGATTTCAGATCTCACCTGTGGTGAGATGTTTCTCCTTTTGAAGAACAGAAAATGGTAACACTCTCCTTTCATGACCTCTAGGTTATATAGTATCTTACTTCTGCCTTGCATTAATTCCCTGCAGCTGAAAAAACTACTTTTGCACAAGTTTGTTGGAGTCTGTAGGAGAAAACACCTATTTTATTATTTTGTTTATATGTACAAGAGATCCCATGGTTACACCTTGGTCTATACAATGTAATATCTCACTCAAAAGTGTATCTGTGGTTGGGAATGTTTTATGATGGAGCAGTGGAAATGTAAGTGAGTACCTGCTAAAGCAATAAACCCACTAATAAGGCAAGTTTACAGCATTCTGATTTACTCAAATACTGTTCTGTAGAGTGTAAACTAGTCAATAAATATCTGATAAGGAATACAGTGTAAGTTTTAAATTAATAAGTCCTCCCAGCAAATAAAATTTTGAATCGCTAATGATTATTGAACTTGTTAAAGGGATAAACTTGTCAAATGAATTCATATCCTGTACATCAAATTAAAAAAGGAAACTTGCACACCAAATCCATTGCAAAAGAGCTTTTGATAAAACACTAATGAATGAAATGCAAATGTCTCTGCTATACAAAAGTCACAGCTACAAATGCTGGAGATGCTCCTCGGACAACAACCTGACTGACACACGTGTGTTAGTGTAAATAAAGTTATAATCCTGCATTAGACCCCTATACTCTCACCTCACTCCTACCTACCACTATATTTACCACTGTTCTAGTTCAGGAATATGCTGAACACCATTCAAAACTTGGTGGAACTAATATGAAACTCACTGAACTCACAGTTGAAGACATTTAAGCATTCAACCAGAATATGTGGCCCATGAGCCTTAGAATGATGAGGCACCTTTTTTCATTCACACAAGAACAAGGACAATAAAGAAAAACAATTACATGTACAGGTAACTCAGAAATGTCCTGTGCTGTTTTTGGCAAGAACTAATTGTCTTCACAGTAACCAGTGTGGGGCTGTGTTTTGGATTCGTGCTGAACACAGGGTTGATAACATACAGATGCTTTTGTCATTGCTGGGCAGTATCTGCACAGAGCCAAAACCTTTTCTGCTTTCGATACTGCCACACTGGCAAGGAAGCTGGGGAACATGGGAGGAGACACAGCTGGGAGAGGTGACCCGAAGTGACCAAAGGCACATTCCAGACCATATGACATCCTGCTCAGTATATAAAGTGAGAAGAAGAAGGGGCAAGAGGGGGTACGTGGAGTGACGGTGTTTGTAATCCCAGGTATCCATCATATGTGATGGGGCCCTGCTTCCCTGGAGATGGCCTGCCCATGGGAAGCAGGGAATTAATTTCTTGTGTGTGCAGCTTTTACTCTTCAGTGTCACTAGTATGGATACAGAACTGCTATGATTTTGTGTGCGTATTCTTGTGTGTGTTACGAAGACTGGAAGAACAAATGCTTAAAACATAACATAAGCATAACTTTTTATTATTAGCTACTAACCTTTTCTCAGTGCTTTGTAATACAGAAAAATCTTTTATGGTAAAAGGCAAGACAATAATCCCATATTATATTGTCCCTTCACCACCTGGCTGCAGTCAATACCATTGCAGTAAGTCTTATATCAACACTAAAGTTAGTATAAGGATAAAATTCCTAGTTCTCGAAAGTATCGATCTGTTTGTTGTAGAGCTACATGAGTCACATAATAGTTTATTAGCTACACCTAAAATGGGAATAGGCTACTAAAGAGTCTCCAACTGGCAAGCCAAAATGAATTTCTGAAATTTGTACTCGGGCACTCCAGCAAATACATACTGTGTTCCAAAAGACCGCTTTGTCATTTTTTAAACCTTTCTAAACTTTCCTGCTCTTTAACAGCACACTGGCCTAAAGTCCATTCATTTTGATCCTTTTTCAAGTTCAAGGCAAATGCCAACCCTGGAGACCATTTCCTTATGAATTTACAGACATTTCAAAGGCTCCCCTTGAGAGAAATATGTTCTTCCCACTAAATCTTCTACTCTGCTGTCATCTCCAGCCACCAGTTCCAGCTACATTCTCTTCATGGCTTAGGAGTCCTGCAGCACAATGCCTGGAGAAGCTAACAGGACACACCTGGTTCTGCAGGCTGTGTGTTGGCTGAACCCTAGCACATCAACCAAGCCTGGAAGCCCTGCTGTTCCTGATTACACTCCCTGATCACCTTCCCAGGTTTTTGAGGAACTGAAAAGAGCTTTAGGAAATGGTAGAACCGATCCTACCTGCAGAGTGCTGCTGCAGGGCACTGGCCAAGTGTGTCAGTGAGCACTGCTGATGCACAGACATACTTTTGGTTCCATCAGAGCTTTGCCACCACAGTGCTACTTTTAAAGGTTCTCTTTACTTTTTGTTTCAAACACTTCAGTGTACTATCATTGACGTTTTTCAACAGCCTCAGAAAATGAATGCTTTCCCAGAAATTACATTATCTATAGGACTCCACTGAACCCATCTTGTAGAAAATACTGCAAATAATGGCATCACATTTTTCAATTACCCAAGGTAAAAGCATTTAGGAGTGAATTACTGATTAAGTAATTCTGTAATTACTATCTAATACTAATACTGATACTGATACTAATACTAATACTGATTACTGATAAAGCATTTAGGCTGAATTACTATAACTTTTTAAAATAATAAAATGGAATCTTATGGTGACCCACCCTCAATTATACATGTCATTACTAGTCATTAATCAAAGTTCTTTCTCTGGCTAATAAATAAGCCAAGTACTTCCTAAAATTGCATGATGGTGATTTTAGTATATAAATGAGTAGTTCGACACCAGTGCTATAACCTGCTCTGCCAGCCTGCCTTGCCTATGCCTAGAAGTACCTGAGGAGTGCAACACTAAAATCACAGGGCTGTTACTCCTTCATATGGGTTGGTGATAGTTTAGGGCATTTCTCATTTCCACCTCTCTGCTCTGCCTTTCTGTTTGAGATTACTGCCCCTGCAGCAGCTGATAAAACAGACACGTGCCTGTTCCTTCACCACTGCAGTTCACAGCCTGCTGTAGCCAGCTGAAAATTGCCCTCTCTCACTGGTTTATGTTAATAATGTGCTGGATGAAGAATTGCAGCTGGAGTCATTGGGGGACAGCTGTCTTAAGCAGCAACAGGATCCACCAGAACTCATTTGTCAGCCTAAAACAGCAAATACTAGGGCTCTGTGTATGTTGCCACACCAGGGCACTACTCCGGATGCTTTGGCAGCAGGAATCAAGTGGCCACCACACGAGTGGTATCTGTGCATCCACACGTGGCAAAGGATCATCAGCTAGGCTGGATTCAGATACCTCTCAGCTGTAAGCGAGAGAAATCCCCTCTGAGGGCAGAACCTCACAAGCCACAGTTAAAACAGCTGACAATGATGCACAGCAAGTGCCAGTGCATAACCCACACAAGGCCATGAAGTGTCTTTAGCCCAGAGTCCCAAAAAACAGGATGGACACCAGCACATTCCACAAATACTCGTTATCAGGAAAAAAAGCTACTTTTCCCTGGATGCAGTAACCATGGGTGCAACATGGCAAGGGGACAGGAGAAGTTTTGTGCTGTGGCTGCTCACTCCATTCCTTCACTGCTGCCAGAGGCAGATGGGACAAAACAAACGAGTGACAAATGCAGCAGAGGAAAAAGCTGTACTTGCATTTTGACAGTGGCAACACAAACGCAAGGTTAACAACGACACGTACCAGAAACTGGGTTAGCAATTCCACAGCAGCCAGGCTATTAAAAAGTCAGCCATGCTTTACTGCCATCACCAGTCTAAGTCAGAAAATTATGAGAGTTGGCAGCATCGTGGCTGCTGAGCTTTAACAGTCCTGCATTGCCCATGTTTTGGAGAAATATCTACATAAACTATACAGTTTTAATGCAACATCATATTCTCATCAAAATGAAAACTACAGTTCTGTAATAACTGAGCCTTTCTTAATATATTCCATGGCGAAACTACATTAATTCAGTGTTAGCACAGGAAATTTAAACATGTAACAGGCAAGAAATCCAAATTTGCAAATTTACAGCAGTAACTTAACCCCCATGCACATAATGAAGTTTCCTGTATCAGTGTGTATGCTTCTAGATTTACACTTCTGTATTTATGACCAGTGTAGACAAATTACAGTTGCTGCAGGGAACACACTTTGAATTTCTTGGCTACCATGGCTTAAAATTCAGTCACAATGTTCCCCATTATTAAAAGTTCTCTGGTCTCCATACCAAACGGATTTTTTTCTTAGTTATATATAGTAAATTCTATATATTCATACATGCATAGACACACATATACACACATACATACATTTTTATGTTTAAATACATACACATCTTCAAAGGAAGAAATGTAAAATTCAAAAGGCAACTATCACAAAGTCTGATAAACAGATAAAAAATATGTTCTGGGATTAAGCTCTTAAAACCAAAGCAAATGGACTAGTCTGGGATCAATGCACTGCTCTGTCCTCCTGCAGGGAGTGGCAGAAGCATATTAGCCTCCACTGATGCTCTGAGCTTTCTGATGAATGAACACAGAACTAAGATCAGCCCTTTTTAGACACCAATCTGCTCACCCCAACAGAGTTTTTAACTTTGAAAAGCTCACATACAGGTACAGGGAACACCATATGTTCATGGGAACATAAAGTGCTCCATGGATTTCAGGCACTCTGCTTGTACATGGACCATTCTGAGTAGAGGAGGTTTTCTTTGTACATGGAGATATTCAAGACCGATCTGGATGTAATCCTGTCCCATGTGCTCTGGGATGACACTATTTGAGCAGGGAGGTGGGACCAGACAACCTGCTGTGGTGCCTTCCAACCCATCCTGTGGTTCTGACATTCTACATCCAGACTGAACAGGGAGGTGCCCTGGGGCCACAGACCTGCCTTCCTAGCTAAGTCTCAGCCTTCAATGTGAGATGACAAACCTGTGGACCAGTCCCTCTCTGCTGTGCAGTGTATGTCACCATGAGAGTCCTGTCCCCTTCCCACCTAAACTATGCCCTATCGGGTCTTGTTGGAGATAACAACTTCTTTCTTGAGCCCCATTTCAGGTTCTCTGAAGGTGCAAAGCAAAAAAGAGTTTAATTGCTTACATTCTGCCTAAGCAGTCACCAGGTAGCTCTCCATATCATCCCACTTGGTCACCTCTCCCAATGCTTGTCAAGAACCTTTGATCAGGTAAACCCCCTTAAGATACAAAATAAATGCATGCACATGTGCACAGGCACAGGAACAAGTGCAACTTTTCTTGCATGCTAAAAGTTACAGCTCATATAGAAGAACCTGCCTGACAAAGGAAAGTAAATATCTAATATGACACTGAAAAAATTAGGATGTGTAAAAGCCAGTGAAGAGATCAACCTTCGTTGATAAGCTCCACATTTTCCAAGCAGCGGGAAGAATGCATAAGACGGCTGGTGCTGCGACAGAATAAGCGAGTAGAATGCTTCCCATGTTCACCCCAAAGTAATGCTGATTACTAAACCTCTGTGGCCCCACTCAAAAGAGACACTGTGTTCTTACAACGTTTTATTAAAATGCAGTAACTTTATTTTCAAGTCAAGCTCGTTTCAATTTGTAATGAAAAATGCATCAAGTTTAAAGTCACAATATACTTCTCTGGATGCAAATACACATTTTAAACTGACCCGTTGTCAGAAAGCCAAGAAATAAGGCATGGTTTTTGAGATTTTCAGACACAAAAAAGCACTTGTATTGCCACTGAAAGGGTTATGATTCTAAATGATTAGTAAGGAATTGAAAAAAAAAGTCAGGAAAGACATAAAGAAAATGAAAGTATTGACCTAATGCTATTAAAAGCAAGCATGTTACAGTCTACACAGCAGAGGTTTTCCCAGATACTTGTTCCCTTGGGCATTTGGATATGCTTTGCTTCTTGTGATCTGATTATAAAACCCACCAAAGGATAAGTATGACTTATTCCTAAATACCAGTGATGGACTCCACGCTCTGTGTTTAATGAGGCAAAAATTACTTCTCATTTCCACAGAACAAAGTAGGACTCACAGGGAGAATCACCAAAAGGGATGGCTCTCTAATACTCCCACACCACAGCTCCTTACAAACCCCTTTTGAAAGTATCAGGGTGAAGAAGCAATTAGCCTGACGTTTTCCTTCAGCAGTTCTATGTCCACTGTGGAAAAAAATGCATTTTCCTCATGCTTCTTTCCCAGCCTCCTAGCTGACGGCCAGCTGAGCTAGATGGTTTCACAGTGCTCATCTTCCCCCATTTCAATCACAGATATATCACTGCAAAAACAACTAAAAACCAAGAAAGGTTTTTTCTGTTATCGCTTTTCCATTTGAGCAGTTGCTCCCACAGAACTGATGTGACTCCAGTTGGAACTGATGGGACAATCCTTACTATGTCATACTATCTTTGATGGAAAACAAGCAAGCTTCTATCCTGGGAAGGCAATCCAGTGATTTGGAATGACCAAAATAGTAAAGTGGATGCTCACACCAAACCTAGTAATTAACACTTATGACTGCCTTTTGCACAGGCCGTCCATATTTGTCTGTCCTCCCTACCCAAATATCCCATGCCACAGGCAAAATCACAAGCAAAGGTAAAAAGAAGACACAAACCTCAGAAAACAAATTGTCAATTAATGAAAAAAAAAAAAAAAAGGTGTCCTAAACTTCTCTAAAAATACCTGCCATGCCTGCAAGGAACAGGTAATAAGCTGGTGTAAGTCAGCAGAAACCCAGCTTCTCAGAAGATATTAAGAATTTTCTCTTCAGCAGTGCAGAGCACCTGCAATTCCTGCAGAAGGCTTTGGTTGCTGCAGACATTTAGTGTTTGCCATACTCAGAAGTCAGGTTTCCTCCTTTCTGATGGTTTGGTTTGTATATTTTTTCTCATTATGCTTAATAATAATGTTGAGATAAATAGCTCAGTGGAGTAAAATACTGTACCCATCAACAATTCATATAAAAGAGTTATATCTAAATAAACTATGCAAGTATTTGGAAAGAGTCTGCAGCAATATGAAGATGTATTTCTTCCAAATACATAGCATAACAATGGAAGGAAAGTGCATCCAATATTTTATTTTGGCTTAGATGAAAAACCTCATATAAAACACTGTTGATTGTACTTCCTTTTCTGCTCATTAAGTGCACCATAACAGAGAGTTACTGTTTAAATTGCAGAATCTCCAGAACACTTGAATATGATTTACACCAAAATAAGCAGGCATTATGAATCTTGGGTACATGCAACACCTGAAAAAGTCCTTCTTCCCACCTAACAACCTATACTTCTTTTTTCTCTCTCCTTCCTGAAAAACACAGAGATTTCCAATACAACAGCAATGACACTTCATATTTCTTGGCTATAATTTCACGTAGTGCCCTGGACATTGCTATGCTACAAAGGAATTATTTCTCCACCCTTCCCAGAGCTAATCTGTACCATGTCACCATGTACAGAAATTTATGCAGGCAGGTAACTGGTGGTTTTGAAATGTTCTTATGACTTCTGGTACCACTGATACAGCTGGGTTTCCTTCTTGTCTTGGGAAAACTGCCCAAGGGGCAGTGGAAGAGGCTGCCCAGGGAAGTGGTGAAATCAGTCTCCCTGGAAGTGTTCAAAAGCTGAGTGCTTGAGTGGCACCTGGGGACAGGGCTTAGTAGTGAATAGACAGCACAGCAGTGAATTTGGTGACCTATGAGGTCTTTAACAACCTTATGGATTATATGATTCTATGACTTGGCAAAATCCAGTATTTTTAGTTTCCAGAGTAGCCAACTTCACTTCTGCCAATCCCCCGCCCTCACCTCCTCCTCCCTTAAGTACTAAATTGATGCAAATTGCAACCTCCAAAGTCCAAAACTCCAAGGTAGTGTAGCAAGCTAGAACCTTAATGTACAGTACGTAAGCTAGACAGAAACGGAAATAAAAATCTCTCCTTACTTGTCCAACATTCAGAAGAGGGACAAAAGCCTTTAATTTCTTTCTGTCAGACAGACCCTGAGCATTCCTAAAGCTATACTCTTGCTAAAGAGTAGCAACACTTAGAAAAAGAAAACTACAGAGAAGCTCTAAGCTGAGAACAGACCAAGCACAAAAAGGCACAGAAGTGCACTAAGCATTTCAGTATGCAATGACCAAATGTAAAGAACATTTAAATCTCTACAAGCAGAATCTTGGTGCAGAACAGATATTTCTTTAATGTGTTTCCTTATTTTACAAGAATCAGAAAATGGGTTCTCTCTTGCTGATTTAGGAGAACAGGTTACATGTGGGAATAATTATGCAAATTGGATTTAAAACTTGTGCACAGGCAGGAGGATATCATTAATCCTCAAAAGAGGGGATTTCTTCCCATTATTAATTTTTCTAAAACTGCAAAGCCAAATCTTCTGCAGCACATGCACCCCAAAGCATTACTTACTTGTCACATTTTGTTTCAGGCTGTCACTGCAGTAGTTCATGCGTCTCTCACACTAGCAAGATGAAGGAAATTGATGATTGGTATGATAAGAATAATACAGTTCTTTCCAACTGTGCCTTCTGTTGTTTGGCTATTTTCTTTAGCCTAATTCATATTCTGATCACAGAAGTGGTAGCTGAAAATTAGGGGTTTTTTATTAACACCATGTACTTCAAAAGGTGCTTCTGTTCATGCATACACACACAGAGATTGTTCTTCCCAGCCCTCAGTTCCTAGGGACACTCCACAGCTCAGCTGCAATGTCTAATCATGCTACAGATGATGACTGTAGAGGCTTAGGCATGATTTTAAAGATCACTTTATCAAAAGCTCTTTGCAAGGTGTATCTTTTACATGTGAAACATTTGCACCAGTGTTAAAAGGACAATCAAATAAACTCATGTATAACAACTCCCATCTTTTTGGCTAACTCTGGAAAAATGAATAAGACCTTATTTCCTACTAGTTTTAAAATTTTTTCCCCCCTTTATATTTCTGTGGTTGTGTGTGCACACCAGTACATACTCACACAGTGTGTGCTTGGACACATTTTAAACAGAAGTTTATTCTTACACCAAATGCATAACATATACTCACAAAGACATATTTAACTCTGCTACAGGCATGCACATATTCAGACTGTGGGAATTACCTAGGACTGCCAGCCAGAAACCAGGGTCCCATTAGGTAGACAGTGCACAAAATGCCAATTCCTACCCTGAAGAATTTTCCACCCTAAGGTAGTTTGGAGAAGAGATGCCGAGGCAGAAGGTACAAGACAACTACAATTGTAAACAGCATGGAAAACAATTATTGAGTCACTGCTCAGGTCAGGGCCGAAGTCTAAAGTTTCCTGTGCCATCCTCCTGACCAGAATTCAATTATTCACAGTGTAATTAAACCAATATTGGAAAACCATTGGAAATGTGTAAGGGTTACCCTCCTTACTAGCTACATACTTTTGTAGACAATAAACTGAAAGCTCTGAACATATGTGGACTCCTATCAAAACCACTAGCAGCTGGTTCTCATGGCTTCACACAACCTATGCAAAATCTATTGTTATTTTAGATTTCCAGGCTTACTCCTTCACCTAATATTAATTTAATGTGGGTTTCAGCATATATATCACTGCTGGAAATTGCTCCATGGCTTATTGAAGCACTTTGTGTAACCATTATACTTCATCATTTGGGATGCAATAAAGATCGGTTGATATATTCAGCAGCAAAATTACTCATTTGTGAGCTATTTGTTTCAAAGAGCCTCAGCCAGTCAAATTGCAAATATATGAGGTTTAGAGATCAGAGCAAACCACTGTAACATATGCTTTTTGAAGCTTATTGCAGATTTTGCTAAGTAATAATTTAGATAGTATTAGGTGTACTTTGACTAGGGTGCATTGGCTTCTGCCTAGGAAAAAAAAGACATCAGCAGTGAAATGGTTCTAATGACAGTAACTGTACAGTGCAGCAGCATTCATAACCGCAAAATTATTTTTTATCTACATCACACAGGAGTGATGCAGTCAAGGCTCCAGTAGCTTCTTTATTGTTTACAAAAGAAATTGGAAGGAAGTCCCTGGTGGTCTGTTCTCAGTTGCTGGGAATGTCTTTCACCAGTACTGAGGACACACCTGCTGGGTATATTCACTCCCACCCTCTACATTGCCTTCAAAAACTAAAGTGCTGTCTCATCACTTGTGCTGATGCCATGAGGCAACACTGAGAAGTGGAGCAGGGAACCCATACAGCTTTAAGGAACTGCAGAGGAAAAAGCTCCCTGATTCACCTCACAGTGTAGACACAAAAGCAGCTTCTGTGCTACATGTGGAAAAGCAAAGCAGAACAGCACAGGAGAAACAAAAAAGCCCTCTGTGCTTCTCATCCTAACACTGTGAGGAACAAGGCTCTGGGAGGGAGTGGTAACAAACAGCCCAAACCCACCAAACGAAGAAAAGTCTCAACCACTGTCTTTGCACCTGCAGTCAAGAGAGAACATCTGCAAGGTGGATACACTGGTATCCCACATAGCTAGCTTCTAAAATCCCCTGTGGCACTTGCTAGGTTTGTTAGTAAAGCCCTGGACCTCTCACATAACTTAGAATCTATAGGAAACACATAATGACATCCAGGTTTTAGAACTACCTGCCATAACAAAAAAATTTACTGGTGATTAAAAGGTGTGTTAGCACAGACAACTGAAAGTAAGGATGAAACATTTTTGCTCTCTAAACATATATACATATACACACATACTCCATCCACTCTAAACAAATTCCAGCTATGACCGTTGTGTACAAAGCAGAAAACTCCTTAACATCCAAAAAAGAACAGCCCAAATCAGCTATATTGCTTTGAGTCACCACCAGCTAAATCTAAACTACATGTGCTACTGGGATGAGAAAAGTTAACAGCAGTGAACAAGAGAGTTTTCAACTATTCTAAGACTGTGAAAACAACATAGAAACACTTAAAGTATTTCCAAGGAACACAGGTAAGAGAGAGGAATAGAGTGGTGTTTTTGGTAATGAATGTCATAGGCTGGTCTGTACATCCAGCTGTTATCAAGGCAGCTGCTAAATGGATGAAATGGATTTACTTTGCCCTTTGGTACTTCAGCAGACAACACAGTACATAAGACAAATATCACTAACTAATCTAGGCAGAAAGGACTATTGACATTTTTTTATTT
Organism: Cisticola juncidis; assembly: GCA_013400215.1. Classification (NCBI taxonomy): domain Eukaryota; kingdom Metazoa; phylum Chordata; class Aves; order Passeriformes; family Cisticolidae; genus Cisticola; species Cisticola juncidis. The sequence goes on along the minus strand of VXBR01012236.1, from coordinate 377,189 downwards.
ATTCATTTTATTTACTTAGAAAAGTACAAGCAGAAAGGAATTAAACTATTGCTGATTTGTTCAGGTTCAGTGGGAGGATATCAGTAAGACTAGATTGCAGTGGGTGGGTGGAGGGATGGAAACAGGGTACGCAAGAAAATCTGCATCATTTGTATTAACTCAGGAGGCAGCAACTAGATTGTTCGCAATCATATCCCCTGTCAGTGCTTATTTTTACCAAGAGTTTCAGTAATATGCTTTCAGGCACACGGTGTAATTCTTGGGTAGCCCCATATGGGGCCAGAAGCTGGACTTTGATGATCCCTGTGGGTCCCTTCTGGCTCAGGATATTGTGATCCTGTGATCCTGTGAATATCATCTCAGAACAGCCTTCATCATGAGGCTGGGTTCTGACACACCAAGTGTTTCACAAATACAGAAGCAAAATCAGAAGTCCTCCACACTCATCTCAAAACTGAGGATAGTACTTTAAAACAGAGGGTAGTACAACTGGTCACAATTTTTGTGCTCCTTCACACTTGTTGATCTTTCAAAAGGAGATCAAGAGTAGATGTGTACAGTACAAAACCCAGGAAGACTTCCTGATTATCTAGAAAAAGACTTCTGCATCAGTCTCAACAGTTTTTACCATAAACCTACTCTCTTTTCCCATGTCCTTCTTCCCTTTTCATCCCATTCCCCCAATCTGCTGAAACTTTAATTTAAACCAGACCTTTTCTTATTGCCCCTAATGCTCAAAGTACAGCACTTCTCTCTTCTATGTTCCTTCCACTTTGTCTTATATGAGTGTATCAGTGCTTTGACTTTTTTTGTATTCGGTCCCATGTGACTGTCCATCCCATTTCCTCACTCTGAGCCCCTACTTTCTTCTTTCCTTACTGTGTTTTCAGCCAATTTTCTTGAGTTGAGAATGGGAATTCAAGTGCTGTTTACCTTGCAGAGTTCTGCTTGTTGGCTTTTTTTACCCAAGTGTTGATCAGTAAAACTGGCTTAGAACAAAGATTTTGCAAATTGAGTTTGTGGTTTGTCAGATTAAACTCTTCTTGCTTCTAACAGTCATTTTGAAAGTTTCTTCTGCTTCAGCCCTGCAAGGTGCTGATCACTCTCAGCTGGATCCCAGGAAATGTGGAGATCTCTGACCTGAAGCTATTTAGGCATTTGGGTTATGTTTGACTGAGCACAGGAACTATCCATTGATTTAAATGGGACTGCTCACGAGTTTAAAGCTCAGCATGTGCTTCAGTACTTTGCCTGGCTGGGGCCAGAGGGCTCAGGTTCCCAGAGCTTCAATACCAGCACTACCCACAAATGATACAAGACAGAACATCCTGATGAGAAGACTTGACGATCAAGTGATTTCTAACCCAATCGTGCAGCTTAGTGCAGCATCACTGCAATGAAGGAGGTGTTTCTGCTCACTTTCCATGCGTATCCAACACCAAAAAAGGAGTTCCACAGTGCTCTGCAGAGCGTACACACAGACCTGAGATGATATACAGCACCGAAAGGTTTTACTGATGGTCACTTAAGATGATCTATGTAAGTCACTCTTAGATATTCAACCTTCCAAAATCATGGCAGTAAAATGTTTATGCTACAACATCATCAATCTATTCTCTATTATACCTTCACATGCAGGCACACACATTATATATCTTCAATTACATTAAAACTAATTAGACAATAAGTCACAGTTGAAGCTATACCTTATTTGTTAAAACATCCAAGTTAAATTTACATGCTAATGGTTGCACATTTGGCTTTAATAAATGCACTATTAGAAAATGAACATAATAAATGAATAACCATTTTAGCATGGAGTTACCTAATCTTGATGAAAAATATCTGAAAATGCAGCAACCAGGAAATCTATTTAATTTTTATTTGAAAATAACGCTAATCACAGACTAAGGAGATAAATATATATTATATGGAATAGCATACTAATGATGGATCAGACAGACCCACCCTGTGCATTGCATGCAATTTGATCAAATTGGTTGAAATAGATAGAATATATTCTAAATGCTCTCCTTCTCAATCATGGAGTAAAGAATATAGACTAGGATGGTTTAATTTGCTGAAGTTTCCCCTTACACTTGACAGTGCATTTTATTTTCAGCATCTCCTAAAAGCTTCAGGACAAGCTCTGTGTCTCCCAGCAACAATCAAGCTTGTGCACAAGAAAGATGCACAGGCATGACTACTGTCCCTGAAAACTGAAAAGTGCACAGTAAGGTAGAAAAGTTGAACTAATGGTGGGAACAAGAGAGCTCACACACAGAGCATCAGTGAAAACTGGGCTACTGCATAAATCCTTTGTCATTAGAGCAGGAGCTTAATTCCTATGGCACACTGAGCAAAAGAAAATGGGAGCAAGCAGGCCCAGCCTTTGCTATCTTGCACAGGAGGAAGAGGAGCCTGCTTTGATTTTCTTTCCAGTATAATGAATCATTTCTTTCCACACAATTATGTATTTTTGATTATGCACTTTTCCTCATCTCTGCTATCCTTCACTGTTCACTTTTCAAAGCAGAAAGAGTGTCCTGGATTAGGGCCACACACACCAATCTGGCTACAGCTGTGCAGGAGGTGAACAGTGTCAATTCAAGTTGTTTGTCAAGTCTCCTCACCCCACTGCCAAAGGCTACTATCTCCTCACGTCTCCCAGCAGAACTGTGAGTGCCTTCCTTCTCTAAACGTCATTTCATTTTTGTACCTTTCCTTGAGAGTTGTCAGCCCATGGACTTTTTTTTTCTTTTGTAAGAATGCTGGCTCAGCATAAACCAGAAAGGGATTACATGGAACTGTGCTCAGGGCCCTGACAAACAGAGATATCACAGCGGACTAGATCGGAACCAAGACATTTGTTTTATTACATTGTGCCTTGCAGGTCCTTCCTGCCCTGTCCATCCTCAGCCTTTCATTTCACAGCCTGAGCAGAAGCCCTACACAAACAATTGACAGCAAGTTACCAGATCCTGATCCCCACACTGCTGTGATTTATGTCAAACTATAGCTGGAGTGATTTGCTAATCCAAATCCAGGCAATAATCTGATCTGTGGGGAGAAGCACTCTAACACTGCTGTGCTGAGTGGCCACAGTGGTACAAGCACTGTCAGCTCTTCCCAGCAGCTTTTTGACCTGTTGAAGCCTGTATACATGTACTGAGCAAGTGATGACACAAGGAAAAGTCTGACACAATCAGGCTGTTAAAAGGCATAAGACATATATTCTAAATCCCAAGAAAATGCTCCAACTAAATGAAGTTTTTGAGCAAGAGTATATTTAGCCCAGCTAAAGCTTACTGCTATGCAGTGTGGACTTCATGTATTTGAAGAACATTTTAATCAAGAGAAAGAAAAATATTTATGTTGGTGGACCGTATTCAGATTATAAGAACGGATTTGGGGGAATACCCAAAGGTGGAGAGGTCTCTCTCAGTGAAGCACACAAAGGATGGACATTTACCTGGACCTTCTGAGCCACAGGATTCAATTTTTGTCGTGAAAGGCTCCCAAAACACTTGGTCTGTCTTTGTTCAGTTCAATCAGGCTGAAAAGTACTGTATGGCCTTGCATGCAGAAAATCTGACACTTTTAAAATATCCACTGAGATTTCTTACAACATCAAAACTGGAAGACAGGCTAAAAGTTTCCTTTCAAATATCATATGAATAAACCATGTGATTCATTAATTATGACTCTTTAGCAAGTAGACAGGAACAGAAGGTCTACTAACTTGGTTTTACAGCATACCTGAAAAATAACATAAAACAGAAGAAAAAAGTGGAAATTTTATGGTAGCACTGGAGAGTATTTCATAGTAGTTTCATTTGAAGGGTCATTAACCCTTTCGAAAGCAATGCCAGTATGTACAGCAGAAAGCTTGAAAAAGCTCAGTGTATGATAGCAGATTCTCTTATATTAAGATACAGAATTGAAAAATGTAAACTAAGAATTGGGGAGAATTACCAAAACTGAAGATGAAACATCCAAGTTGAGTAGGTGCATGTATGTATTAAAAAGGAAAGGGGAAAAATGACAAGAAAGGGAAAAAAGGAATAAAAAATAAAATAAAAGAGAAATAATAATTAAAAAGTCCCTAAGCAGTTCTTGATATCAGAGGAAAAAAATCTCTTTCTAAAACATTGACTATACCCTTTTTTTTAGAAAAGAGAAAGAAACAAAATTAAGGCTATCAAACAGCACTAATTAAAAAAAATCACTTTTAGCTTCCTAGAAACCATGTACCTTCCTCTGAGCTTATCCACAGTAAACTGTGCCTTTGACATCTTCAGACTGCTTCACTACACCTGACTTACCTAAAACTGAACATGAAAACTACATGCAACTTCAAGAAGCCAGATACCCAGCCCTCTCTTTGACTTACCTTCAACATCAGTCCACAGCACTCCAACAATCTGGGCCTTTCCCCAAAAGCCCAATCTACTGCTAGTATCAATTTAAAGTTTGGATTCACAATTTTAAAGCAAGCAAGAAATCTCATTTTAGTTCCATCAGATTGCAATCATAAACCAAGCCACAAGCTCAGGATCAAAGCCAATCAGAAAAATTGGGGCTGAAAAGGAGACTTCAGCATTTCTTATTGAAAAGAACAACAAACATTCTGTAGCAGATCAAGGAAACCTACAAGCAGATACACCTTCAAGAATGGTAGCAAAAACCCTTCTTTCTCTAAGATAACTAACTACAAGCTGAATGCACTAATTCCAGTTATCACCAAACAAACAAATAAAAAAATCCAACCAACCAACAAAAAAATCCCCAAACCCCTACACAAACCAAGAGAGCCAAAACTATCCCCCAAACTTATCTCAAACAATATTTTGACGCTACCAAACAAGATACGAGAGAATTGCCATGAATTAAAGACAAATGGATGGATACTGCCATGTGGAGACTACTCAAATGTCATCTATCACTGTTGATTTCCCCTTTAATAATTACAATTCTTAAAAAAACATAATCAAGCTGTACACAAAGAAACCAAGCAAAATGGCAAAAGGCAGCTGCAGAAAGTATTTTACTGCTTTAGCGCTTCAGATGTCGTCAAGCATCTGTGTCAGCTCAACTCTCCCAAAGACCAACTGACACCACCTGACTTGAACCTCCCCATGCTCCTGCTGAAGAGCATTTTGGAAGCAGCATTTCCACTCAGTCCAGTCATGCCTGATTGCTTTGTAAGTACAAAAAGCAAGACGAGGTTGCTAACTTCAAAAATCACCCCAGCAGAGGAGTTACAAAACAAATACAAGCTGAGCCTGCACTGTCCCCTGCAATAGCCAAGAGAAAAGAGCTGACATTGAAGACAGCAAGGCACATCCACAAATAATTTGCCAAAGGTTTACATTGAAACTCACACTGACATCGATGATTGTAGAGTGAAAACAATGGGGCAAATTGAGAATGTGTTATGATCTTTGAATGTTTTGCATCAAAAACATGTTTATAATGAAACAATCAGGGACACAACTCAAGGACATAACCAAACCATAACATAACCAAACCACAGGCCTAAATCAAACCCTATTCTGGATATATTTAGAAGTTAAATATGTGCTTAAGCATTACTCAGAATAGGGATGTTGACTGCATATCAGCAGAAACTTACAACATTATCTGGTTGAAAAAAATGTTATTATCAAAAGCTGGATTTTTACTGCAGAACATCAGAGAATCGTGATAGCTGTAAAGCTGCTGCTTTAAAACCTAATGTTTTAATGACACAGAATTTTAATTAGGTGATATTTACTAGGGATGTGCATACATCACAGTAAATTATTATCATATATATGTAATTTTACCTGGAACTTTATTTTTTGCCAAATGTGAGGCCCAATAAATTGTTTCAAGAAGCGTTCATCTTCACTCCAGAACAGTCGGATGTCAGGGATATCGTACAGGATCATGGCCAGCCTCTCCAAACCCAAGCCAAATGCCCAGCCAATTTTATCCTGAGCACCAGCTGCAATACACAAATAAAATAAAAATTCAAGAGCTTAAGTTCACAATGTGGAAAATTACCGATAAAATGTTCACCTATTCATTAAGAGGAAATAATAAAAAAAGGTGAAATGGCAAAACAGAAAATCTTACAAGTAACTGCCAAATGAATGATCTACAGGACAGATCCTACTTAAATCAAAAACTGCAGCAAGACTGAGCACATCACTGTGTCCAGGAACCAAAATGGCAATAAAACAAAGCCACAGCCTTGACAATTTGTGTCCAAAGTTCCAGACAGGCTAGAGAAATGCTTCATAATGCTATACATCATTTTATATATATACATCAGCCCTTTACTATGCTTACATCTGAGCATTTCCTCACTTGACTCTGCCGTGTTTTATGAGACACATAAACATGAATCCCCTGTTCAGAGCATTTTCCTTGTCTGACAGACCAAGTCAAGCCTACAGAGAATTAACATCATTACCAACATTTCAAAAGACCATAATCGCCTCTTTTGAGGCTTCTGGGAGAAACAGAGCAATGGGATGTGAGGCACTGTTGCATTAGCATCATACCAGGGAAATCCTGAGCTGCTGTGCCTGGAAAAGCCACTGCTCTCACATAAACAAGTCTCTTTTATGCAGCACTAAATATAAAAGGATAATAATAGTTAATAAATAAAAGCTGTACATATTAATGATGCAACATTTCTGTCAGGAAAGTAAATATTCATACCTTCCTTCATTTACAGGGCAGGAGCACTGGTTCATTCAAACAGGGATCTTTCAACACAAGAAACTAAGTCTATGTTTAGCCATCACCCTACTGATTTTGAAATAAGCTGAGAGCCCAGAAGCCCTGGCAAAGGCTCAGAGCTTTTTAAAACTTAAATGCCTAAACAAACACACATGCTGAAAGGACCTGTGCACGTGTGAGAGACTTGACTCCACACCATCAGCACTTGCAGTGAGCTCCTGAGTCACACAACATCTCACAGGCATGCACTAGGGCCACAGCAGCCTCAACAGTATCAACATCAAAACCAAATTTTTTGGAAACTTTGAACTCAGCAGCTTCCCCATCTTCACGCAGGAGGCTGGAAGCACAAGTCTTTCTGAGCCTTGTCTCAGAAAGGAAACAGCTCTTGTTACTTGGACACTGATGACAGACATCCTGAGTTATCCTGTTGTGTTCAATGCTGAGGCTAAACGGGCCTGAGTTCTGTTCAAGTAGAGGGAGGGATACCAAGCTTGGGAAAAGAGACACACTCACAGCTTCAGTTCCATTAATTCACTTGAACCTGCCTATTTTTCTGGAATAACAGGTCCTCAGCAGAACCTCTCTGTGTCTTACCTGCTGCATCAGCAGTACTGCACTGCCACAGGAGTTACATCAGCTCGTAAGAGTACTTCAGAGAGGAGTCAGGATATTCTGACTGTCTCTTCTCGTGTGCTCAAAGGCAAAATTTTGCAAAGCCATTTGAAAGCGGACAGTTCATCAACTGAACTAGGGAAGTCCTAGGAAATAGAGGACTGGGTGTGAACTCAAAAGGTGCCTCATGGCAGAGCTGCCAAAACAGTGCTTAGACCAACCAGCAGATTATGAGCTAATCTGACTCTGGAAACCTACAATCCACACTACATTACATGAAGAACTGCACAACTTGCTCCTGTTGATTTTTAGAGAAAGCAGAGTGACTCCAAAGAAACTGACTACAAACTGAAATTTGTATTTGGGTGGGATTTTGAGCTTTGATTTTAAGTGTAAATAAACTGTTTCTCTTCCATGTTGAAAGTACTATTTCTTCCCATACACCACTATATTAATTACATTTGTATGATGGTGAAGAAGGGAATGTAATTCATTGCAATGGTGTTGCATCTTCAAACTTCCAGCTTGCCTTTCCTAGATCAGCAACTCCTGCCTCAGTGACAGAACTATTCATTTCAGAAGTACCAGACTTTCACATACATATGGGCATTTCTGCAGACCAACCCCCTGCTCCAGAGGTAAAGTAAAGGACCAGAAGCAGTATCCATGAAGGTCACTGCTTAATCTCAACAGAAGCATTAAACCTGAAACCTAAAGATGCCAGATTAAGCACTAGCTTTATTAATTCACAGATGCTCAATAACGTATACATGATCCTCCTTCCCCATATTAGTGATGATTACTGGTAGATCAGACAGGAAAAAAAAAGATCTGGCAAAAGTTAAGAACAGGTGTACATTCTGATTAGCAGAGCTTTGCATTTAAGACTTGGGTTTTTTGATATGAGAATGGTAACTGTAACACTTTCACTGTAGCACTTTTTTTCCTTATTGACTTGCTATGAACTTGAACTTCCAATGAATGTCTTGCTTTTATAGCAACAACTTCTTTTCTGTCCTGGTTTTCTTCCTTGGTTTGCTGGGTTTCTTTTTTAGAATGACTGGGACATATCACAGGTTTCTTCACTTCGTAGCAGGCAAAGAAATTCTGCTATCTGCCTAGCATCTCAGAGCAGTGTCATCTGAGCTATGATTAAACACCTATTCACCAAACTGAACTTGTCTTTTGGATGATCCTTGTACAATTATCGGCCTTCAAACCACAAACTTCTCAAACGTTCCCAGTGAAAGCTGTATCAATGAAGAATTACCTCTACTCAGACAAAATAATTGAAAGAAAAAGGAAAATTCAGATTAATAAAATTTCCCCTCAAATCAGCCCTAGCAAATCTCTGCACTCAGAATCTTCAGTTATTTTGTCTCTGAGCTCTTCTCCAACTTTCTATTTGTAAAGCTCCAAGCTCCATTGACTTAAGTCATTTGAACAACTACCTTGGGGGACTCAACAAGATTAATGCTTGCCTCTAAACATATTTCTGACAGGAAATGATCAGGTGGTGTAGAAATCAAATGAGCCAGTTATCATCCTGTTGAGTGAAGGAGCAAGCCATAGCTTACCCAACACAAATACATGTTTAAATGCATCCATTTTTGGCAAGTATTATGCATAGAAGTCAAGTGAATGTGAGTCAACAAGATAGGAAGAGTGAACACAGCACAGTGTTAAATGTGGCAAAAAGCAGCTTGAGGTTCTGATGAGGAGATCTGGCCAAAGCAGCAGATTCCAGGGACCTGGAGGGGCAATCATAGCATCACTGCTTGAAATAACACAACCCAACAGATAAAGCTTTTCTAACACATGAGCTTTCCCCAACTGGCCATCAAAGGTTTTCACACTGCCAGGCTCCCGCTGCCTCACATGAAAAATTTGACTCCCCACCAGAAGAAAATTGCTGGAAGCTTTGCTTGTCAGGTAGCCAAAGATGGAGGAGGAAAGGATAAAACAATTTGCATGGCTTTCCACACTGAGGGCTAGGACAGCCCAAATCTGATGTCAGAAGGTTGCATCATTGCAGCTCAGTCTTACAGAAAAGCTCAAGAGTCCTTGTCTTCCTTGATAAGTGATATCTATTTGTCCTGGACTTCAGCTTCAAGCCCAAGGTGAATCAGTTTACATGTAATGTAGACCAAGCAAGTCATTCTCCAAAAAGCAATGTTGAACAAAAGTTAAATTTGCTCAGTCAGGATGGGAATCTTCCCAATTATTCACTAAGGCATAAATAATGACCTGCCAGAATTAATGGATTATATTGCCCTGAATCCTCAGAAAAAAACAGAGACAGAAACACCTTCTCAAGGAGTGTCAGGCAAGACATTCTGCTCTGTACAACAATTTTAAGACATAATTTGCAACACAGTATTAGTAACAGGTTGACAAAGCTTTTCTGGTTTACATTCCAGTCATACTTATTTTTATATTGATACTGGCTTTTATTTAAGAATTTTTGCTACTTCTGTAAAACTGCCAATAAAGAAATCTTTCTTTCAATAGACCCTAAATTGGGTCTTCAAACTGTCATACTCAGCAGTTACTGAGAAGTGAAAGAAATTAAATTTTGATCTTGGATTGAGGCAAAATCATGAATACACAACAGCCTGCCGACAAGGTGCTCTCCACAAAATGCACAAAAATTAATACATCCAGAGTATGAGTTGCTGAAATCTGGGATGAGTTCCAGAAGCAAAACCTGAATTTGATCTCTTTCTTTCAGCCCAAACTATAACTGTTAATGGAGCCAATTCCAGAACTAAAATGGTGGGAAGAAGGGTGAACAGATTCACAAGGGCATTCGGATGACACATCATGTTTTACAAAACAAATCAGCTTTAAACTGCATAGAAAGTAAGTTATAGGCATAATGAACATGCAATTTGACACAAAACACCACAAATTCTGGAAACAAATGTCAAGGCCCAGATTTGAGTTCTATTTGACTAATGGACAGCTTATGAATCAGGCTTTGAAAAACAGATTATGTGAAAGAAATATTTACTTATTTCTAGAGACTAGGAATGTATAGTTTACATTACTGCCACAGCAATGGGACAAATATGTTTACTTGTGTTAAAAATAAGCGATTTTAAATTATTTCCTTAGTATTTCCATAAATTATTTCAGATAAAACTCCCATATGTTGGGAATCAAAAGTTTTACATTGAAAAAAAGTAATACGAAGGCATCAGTCTGAGAAGAGTTTCTGAAACTGCAAGGTCATGTGGCTGGCATGTCAAGTGACTGAGGCCAAAAAGCTTACTGAAGTTTTCTCTGAACTCCTCTCCACTGAAAGCAAAAAACAAAACCATCACATTGTTCTCTTCTAACTCAGTTAAATTGATGCATTCAGGCCCCTGGGTGCAACTCAGTTTAAAATTACATCCTAAAATGAGGACTTGGCATTCAGACTATGCATGCTAAGAAAGCCACTCTTCAGAATTCAAGAAAAGAAGTAAACATTCAATTATGCCCATTCTATGGAAAGAGAACTTATCTTTCTAAATCTCATGTGTAGAATAATTTTCTAGCAGTAATAGTCACTTTGAGACCACAGCTATGTCTCCTGGGTCAGACTGATCTTTTCTGTTCTCCGCATTTGAAAACTAAGGAAAAGAACTTTAAAGGCTTTGAATAAGTTTTAATAAGTATGTTTATTTTTGTTCTATAACCAAAAGAGCTATCTATATACTAAAAGAACAGCCTGCCTTAAAAAATCTACCCAGGGAAGCCATCCACCAGATTCTACTTTCTTCTAATATGTAATTAACATTCATTCTACCACTTTACCAATATTTCAGCAGGCCAAGTAGCTGGGAAGAAAATATTTCTGATAGGGAAAAATGGATGACCAAAGCAGAAGACGACAGGAAAACTACACCAGCAAAAGGAAAGAATGAACCAAAGCAACAATAAGGAGGAGCTTTCCGCATTTTTCCCACCTCCAACAGATACCTTTAACTTCAATTTTTTAATCTTTTTGCTTCTGAAGTTATTAATTTCTCAGTTCTCCTTCCTTGCTCCTTTCCATCTTCCTACTTTTGCTCAAGTCCATCTCTCTGATTCCTGCAAGCCCTCCTAAGCATTCCCAACAGAATCAATGACAAATCCACCATTAAACAGAATCTTACTTAGAACCCTGGATATTTTTTCAGAGTTCATAACCATACACTGCAATAGCATTCTACGCTTCAAATTATGTACAATAAAGTATCCACTTAACTCCCAAGAGCAATACAAGACATTAGTCATTAACTATTAAAACTTAATTGGTATATGGTTTTCTTTTTCTCTGTATTTCAGCCTGCATAGCTGAACAAATGGCTTGCTTAGTTTTTGAGGTTTTTTCCTTATCCCTGTCTCAAGGCTGAACATTTTCCATGGATGACAGTGCAATTTGCTGTCCTAATTTATGTCACAGCTCAAAAAATTAATTGACTCATTCGGTCTTTATCCCCTGGCTCTGTCTGTAGGCTACAGGACTGCTCTTCTTGTTCTTTGGATGTAAAAGCAAACTCCAATTCCTTTCTTTATGTTTTGTTCATTCAGGAAAAGCTGGATTTTGAGGGTTTGGGCCTTTTAACATCTAATACTGGTAAATCTCCCTAGACACTGAGGCCATGGAGATTTGAAAAAGTAAGTGCTATAAGAAACACATGAGGGGTTTCCACTTGAGAGAAAGACCAAACCTACAATACAGTTCAGAAATTCAATTATGAATCTCATTTTTTCAGTAGTACAGCTGAAGTACAGCTAGACAAATTCCCTTCACATATATTCACTGCCCCCAGATGCAACTTTCTTGGTAAAATTTCACCAAAGTTGATTGCTTAGTGTCTTAAAAAGTGGCCTTTTCTTACAGAACAACAGACAAGAACACAAAGATCATCACAGTGTGGGACAATCTGCATGAAATTAAGACTTCCTCAAAAGATACAAAGGTAGCAGTTCATCTGTCATAGCATGGGACACTGTTCAGCATGTTTGATATTCCTGTCCAAAAATCAGAACAGCCAGAACACCTGTATGTATATAAAAAGTTGAAATATATGTTCAGCTGACAGCAGCACACTCATGATTACTCTGAAAGCATGACACTGCACAATAAATTCAAATTCCACGGGCAGGGACTGATATCACATTTCGTTTTTCTACAGCATGTACCATAAAGAAGCCTTGAGCTTATGACTGGGGTTCCTTGGCTTTACAATATATAAAAGTAATAGACAGATAAGGTTTACGATTTAGCTCCTCTGCCACAAACTCATTCTTGGGAAGAAAGTCATGAAAAGCCTTATGATCACTTAGGCATCACTTGCCTTATAACTGGAGCTGGGTAATAGTCCTTCCTTTCTAGAATGATTTAGGTAAGACATAATAAATGTAAAACATTGAAGTTCAAAATCTTTCTGTCAATAGTTCTTCAGTATTCTGATGGTAAAGCTGAAAAAAGATTTCATACTGAAGTACAGCATTTATAGTCTAACTTCAATGAACTTTAATGAATTTCACTACAAGTGTTTTGTATCAGCTCTGACAAGGTTCTGGGTACACACAATTTATTTATTTTTAAGAAAGTACAACATAAAAGGTCTGGGTGTATTTAAATGTATTGTCACATAGCACAGGATCATTGTTCAGAAGCACTACTCCCAGTTTTCATTTCTTCCTACTAGAGAACTACTCCATCAGCTCTGTGCTATACCAGTTTGGAGGACATTTCTTACTTTTGCTCACAAAAGGCTCTTCAAAGAGTGGCTTCCCAACCCACACCTACTCATTGATGCCGCATCTTAAAAAAAAATTGACCACTGCATGTTCCTGGACAAAATATTTTCTGTCAATAGGTCTCATGCTATTAAAGACATAGATGTGATTTAAATATGTAATTACAGACATTAGAACATGGGATTGGAAGACAATGTCACAAAAGACCCTCTTGCATTTCTCTCTATATTGCTCAAGTCCAGTATTACCAGCTGCCATTTGTCAAACCTGAACACCTGCAAATACCTTTATCTGTACCTGTAACACAGCTTTGGATGCTGAACTGGTCTTCTGGCACATTTTGTACACAAACATGCATGAAAGAGATAGTATGTAGCTGTAGCAGGACAGACACCTCAGGAGACTCAGCTCTGTGCCCCAGGAACAGACACAGTGAGCCATGACCTGCTCTTCCTACTGGGCCTAAAACCTCCTGTTTCCTCTCTCATCTTCATGTTCCCAGGAACAACTCAGATGGAACAGCACCTGAACTTACAAATTAGTTTCTTTAGCTTGTAGTGCACTACTTGGCTTCTGTGAAGCAACAATCCTTTGAAATGCCTCACCACGTAAAGGACTTGAGTTGTGCCTAATCCTACACCTGCTCAGTGGCACTGTGGAATGGCACTGCTGTGTCCAGAGCTATCTGTTCTGGGGCAGAAACTGAAGGGTTTCACTCAAGGCAAAAGAGTTACAATTTGATGGCCATTAACATTTTCTCTTGGGGTTTGGGGAGGCCTCCAAGCAGATGCACAGGTACCTGCAAGAAGATGCTGAGAAGCAGCATAATTCTGGTCAATACTGTGGCTACTTAACCATTACACATTGCAAGGTATCCGAGCTAAACCAGATTCTTCAGTTCTGGGAGAGAACTGGGAGAGAATACCACAAATAATTATTCACGCTATCATAAGAAATGCAGAGATAAACACTTTCAGACATGTAAACCAGATTAGATGAATTTGACCCTATGTATCCACTTCAGCTTCAAGCTTTACTATGAAATAAGCATCGCTATATAATTACAAAGAAAAGAACAAAAATCTTTCATCTCAGAGTAATCACCTCGTGTTAATATCTTTTAGATTTTTCTCTCTCAGATTTCTTTCAATTAGTTTTCTCATTTCTAGCAACTTCTTTCATTATTTCAGTACTCATATGACACAAATGCAATAGAAATTATGTTTCAAGTACTCCCCAGTCCTTATTTTCCTCTTCCTGCACTGCACAAAGTGTCTATAGACACTTCTAAAAAAAAATTAAACTATACATAATTTATTTCAAGTCATGTAATTCATCAGTAATACTACGGGACCATAGCCAGACTTCCATGCTTTTCTTGCTTATGAGGAGAACATTTAAGTTAGTGATTATCTTTAAAATTAAGCTACCATCTCCATATGAAGTAGGTGACAGAAAATGTTTAAGATGAAGTAATTTTTCCTTAAAGTTCAAAGTAACTCTTTTTCATTTACTTTCTGATTTGTACAAAATTCATGAGTTCTGGCAGCAGTACTTTTTTTTTCTCTGAAGTACAATGATTTTGTTAAAAAGTGACATAAATTGCATTAAAATTTGGCATCAAGTGGTTGAAGGAGCTTCACACAATACAATATTACCAGCTATTGGAGATGAAAAAATATAACATTGTAAAGTTGCATCTAAACTATGTAAGAAAAGCTTAGGAAAAGACAGAAGAAAAGGTTTAGCTAGAAGTCCTTGAAATAATTTGTGGAAGCACATTCGCTGTTTTTTGCAAAGACTTCTTGCTTACTCTTGCCATGCAGCTGACAAGATATGTAAAAGATGATGGCAACAGATACACAAGCAAGTGAGGGAGGGGGTGCAGGATGGCCCTGCAACTACCCTCTGCCTAGGTATATGGACTCTATAGAACAGTTCACACCATTTCACAAGGGCCAACAGCACAAAACAGACCAGCTCTATTTAGCTGTGAACAAGGAAGGATTTTCCTTAGAAGAGATTCAAAGAAGACAAAGACTGCCACATAAAGCACTCAATCTTTCACAGCAATTTGAAAAAAATCCCCATGTTTCTCCCACTATGTTCATATAAATTCTCAATTTTGTCTAATATTTTGTATATGTAATAGAGGTATGTACACACAGAATTACTCTACAATACTTGTAATTATATTACACTGATGACTCATAAGAATGTGATGATATACAACAGAATACTTCCATTTTTCAGTTTTCAATTTAAAACATCCAGAAAATGGCCCACAAAAGTGAGCCTTAACACAACACTTGGTGTTTCAATGAAACATTCAGATATTCTGAAAAAGTAGAATTAAGGTTGCCTGAGGAACACTAAAATGCTCTCATCTTAGCAATACATTACGACGCTGTCTGCAGTGAGACAAACAAGTATCAATCTTTCCTCGAAAGTTTGCTCTGTTCAGCACAGAGAACAGACAATGGTTAATGGTCCCTGCTTGCATTCCTTGTGTTGCTGAACACATACCCCATGTGCTTCTCGTACTCAGCAATACTTGAGCCGAGCTCTGAAGACACGTTCTTTCTTTTATGAGCTTCCCAATGAAGCATTTGGTTCCACAATATTTAAATGTTTGCAAAATATTACACTTCCTGTTTTTCTTCTTCTGCACGTCTTTGTGAGTTGGGCAAGTATTAGTGCCTCCTGCATTGAAGCTGGAACTTGAGCACTTTGGAGCTTGAGGATCAAAAGCATCTATTCATTTTGCTCCCAGTCTGACGTAGCTGGGGCCTGGTGTTTCTGAGCACCAAGGATGTCATGGGGCTTAATGTGTTCAAAGTACAGCTCCCTATTACCACAGGTGCTGCTGTGAGCATTGACACTTCTGCAAATCAGACTCCATGGTCTCAAGTCAGGCACTGGGACAACAAAAAGCACACAGTGAGTGGCCACATGCGAAAAAATTAAGTTCAAAGATGTTGGTACACTCAACTAAGAACTTTTTTACTCAGGAAGGAAGAGATGGCAGAGCAGCATTCAAGGGCACAGACTGCTTTCCTGCTGTCATTAAAGGCATCCATTTCATGCTCTCCAACTACTGCCTTAGTGAGGCAGATACTTGCAAGAGCAGTAACCTCCACCAAAGCAGTTCAAATTCATCCACAGAGGAACAATTATCCTGGAAACTGAATCAGATAATGGTCCTTCAAGGGAGAAGCAGCAAACTCAGCAATGTCCTTTACTTCCTAAACACTCCTAACCTTCCCTTGCCCTGCTCTGCCCAGGATGTTGTAGGATGATGAAGGTTTCTCTCTCTGTCTCGTTGGGACACAGCACTAAAGTTTCAAGGGAGCAAGTCTCCTGTGTCCTGGGAAAAGACACTTCCTGTGTGCCTTTTGGCCTCCCCCCAAAACAACAGTCTCCTTCCAAGCGCACACAAATCCGCAAATAAGGTGGGCTAAAGACATAGTTAGACTTGACTAGAAGTTGACTCAAAACTACAGCAGTATATAATCTGAAGGCCACAGAAGTCAACAGGAAAAAAACCCAAGCATGAAGACGTCAGTACAGCTCCTTCCTCTGCAAACATCGCCTCATTCCATGCCCAGAACAGGGGCACGGAGGACAGACCTCTGTCTCCATCCCACTGTCTGCAGGGATTGAGAGATGTGCCCAAGTGGGTTTTCTGTCCATGTCACTATCACAGCAACTCAGTGGGAAAGATCTGACCTTCACTCAGTGAGTTTTGTGTCTTCCTTGTGGACTATATAAATGGAAATATTCTGATAAGCACAGAACATAAATGAAAGGATACTGTTTTGATTAGATGGTATTTCAATTCACGGTTAAAATATTTAAATGAATTATCACAAAAGGCTATTTATCTGCTTTTCTTTCTGGAATATAAGAAGAATAATTTCTCTTGCTCATTTGAAGAACTGCATTTTAAGGTCCCTTATTAAAGAGATTCCTTTCTCTAAAAAAGTCACTAGTTCTCTAGATAATAATCCTTTTTCACAGTTGGTAATTAATCTCTTGTTATGCACTGAAGTTAATTTTGTAAAGGTAGTGCACCACTGACACCTAAAGAAATGAACGATAAAGGAAATGTTAGACCCCCTAAATCTATAATTCCTAAGTAGTGACAACTAATGAAATAGTATTTTCTACTGGAATCTTTTTTTAAGCACTAGATAAAGGGGATGCTGTGCTTTTAGGATTAACTCATATTACCAAATTGAGTCTTTTATAGCTGTCAAAAATATAATTAAAAGAATAATCTTTCTACAAAAATAAACATACAGATAGTACATAATTATATCTTTCTTCTTTGCAGTTTGAAAATTGACAGCAATTGCTATAGAAACTCATAACCAGTCTAGTAATTTTTGCCCTTCACTCATGTAGAGAAGTCCATCTTGAGTATCAGTCCCACTTGTCAATAGAGGAGAATCTGAAATAAATTAACATTTAGTTTTACAGGACAGATACTAATTGGGTTGTTATTTTGTCACTGTGTAAATTTCCAGTGACCTTTCCGAAAAGAAAGAACAAGTCAATAGAAAATGTTTCTTCTTGACTTTCTCCACCCCCATTTTAATTCATTTTTTTTAACGGCCATCTGGAGTTTCTTAATCCCTTCACAGAAATACATAGTTTCTTTCGTTGTTTTTTTTTTATTTTTTTAAGGTAGAAAGAATATGCTAGGAAGTTCTGTTCTTTTCTTTTTTTTCTTCTTTTTTTTTTTTTGTATTTTGTGTTTTACTCTAATGGAAGTTTCCTAAGTTTTTTACCACAACTACCATATTTGCAGCAAATAACATCAAGTTTTCCAGCATAAAGCAGCCTTAGATCTTGCTTCCCTCCTCTCTCCCTTGCTCAGGAAATAGAAAAAAAGAAAACGGAATAAAACAAAAATGCAGAGGGGTCACTTTTCAACAGCTGATGCACATTTGTTCATCTTGTAAAGAAATACCTGAACACATAATCAGTTTATCTACATATACCCACTGAAACTCACTAAATTACAACATTTCTAAATATAAGTTATATCAGCATAGCTGTGGATAAAGACTGAACCAGTTCAAATCCTATTATTCACTCTGTACTCTACCACCACAGGCTCTGAACCCTTCCCTCTGCTGGGCAAGGGATCTTGCTAATATTCAAGGCAATGGAAACCCACAGCTCTTTTAAAAAGTGGCATGACCAGCCCTAGGAATTCTCTGCCTCTCTCCTGAAAGCAAAATTGGATGCACATGCACGCAGCACGGGAAGCAAACAGGAGGAATTAAAAGTCTGAGCGCAGTTCCAGAGCCATGACCTCACCAGGATTACAGACATGGCAGGACAGCTCACTCCACTGCAGTGATGGATGGGCACAGGCTCTGCTGGGAGCAATTGAAAACACGACTGAACAAAGCCCAGGGCAAACTGCTCTGTCTGGACTTGTGCTGAACAGGGGGTCGGACCGTGGAGCTCAGGAGGTCCCCTCAGACACACATAATTTGGTGAGGACGGTTTTCTCTGTGCGCTCATAATTCTTTATAGGAAAATCATGTTTGATCTTTGCTTAGGAGGAATTTTCAGGTAGGAGAAAGCCCAAAATAGTAACCTCAACAGAAAACTTCATACATAGAAATTACACACAATTCCAGTGGGCTTCAAAATAAAAGGAGCCTGCAAGGCTTTAACATAACATTTAAAAAAAAAAAAAAAAAAAGGTAAACATGGCAGTGGGATTTTTTACATTTTAAACTGACACACCCCATGGTCATTTACATGCAAACCTCCTGTCAATTCTTTCTGCAGTGAATGGTTAAGCACGTAATTTGGAATTTCGTATGGCAACATGCTTCAAACACCACATTTACCTTACCTTCCTCATGAAACCACAATCAGAAGGACTTCTAAAAATGTCACTTGTTATTTATGGAGCACTTCATCATTTCAAGGCAAAGTGGACAAAGAAGTTAATATTTAACACAGCTCTTGGGATTATGGCACCATTTCACAGATGGGAGAGAGAAGAGCTGCACAATTTCCTTTAAGAAAAGCTGATTTTGGGTGTCCATTCCTGGGTTTCTGGGGATTGTGAGACCTAACATGTTCCTGTCATACAGGTTATGCAAACTGTCTAATAATTTATCATACATTTGAAGAACTCTTTGTCTTGGAGTTAGAACCCAATACTTCATAGGCTTTTTTTTCCTAAATGAAAACAAAACTCCACACAAGGACTCACACACATATATATTGTAGAATATTGCAGTGAGATCTTTACAGTCAACAAGATTTTAGGGGTTCCCACAAGTTACTAAGGATACCATATGTCCAATTACACAAGACACTGAATTCTGTGAAGGATCAGCTGACATGGTAAAATGCTGAGCTTCACATCCTGTGAAATCTGTGTGGTTCGTGAAAACAATGTCAAACAGTATTTTTTCCTTTCTTTCCTTAGATCTTTAGAAATAATTATTTGGATTTTAGAAATAATTATTTAGATTTTACTTTAATATTTTGGAAAGTGGAAGCCTGTGCCAAGAATACAATACTTCCTACCATAATCCTCATATAAATCACTCAAATCAAGTAGATTGTGATAAAAACAAACAAAAATTTAATTGGAATTAAATATACAAAATAATAGGAATTACTAAATCAACACACAGGTAAAATCATCTAGACCAAAGGGGATTACATGCTGCAACTCCTCCATTACTAGTAAGGGATTGGAAAATTGATAATGCAAAGCAGAAAACTCCCCTGGAAGGCAACCTCACCATCTGGCTTATCTCAAACCCAAAGGGAATTAAACAATAAAAGATAATAATTTTCCAGCAGTGATGGAGCAGTGCAGAGTGGGGGGACAAGAACCAGGCACAGCTGAGAGACTAATGTTTATGAAGCATTTTTGTAACACAGTTCTTTATGTCTTCTAGCAAACATCAAGCCTTAGGGAAGTGCTACGATTAACTTTGTCTTATAAATTATGAAATTGGAAGTATACTAGTCATTTGCTCAGAGAAACCAAGTGACCAATTAACTAAAGGAACACCACAGTTCAGTGTTATTCATTTCTAGAACTAATGTCAGAATCACAAAAATATACTTCAACAGAGGTTTCTGTACTCTGCTCCAACTTTGTGAAACTTTTGAGCTTCCAAATGTATTAAATTCCACAAGTTGATGCTGCATTAACTGAATCTTAATTATACAGTTTTAAATTACTTCATCTAATCAATAACCTACCAATACTGTTTTTGAGGAATTTGCTATGACAAACTGAAAACAAGCAAGAATCCAGGATTTGGATTTAGAATTCTTAAACAGTCCATTTTATCAGAAGAGACTGTAAACTTCCTTACTAATCTCAAGATTAGACATATATTGAAAAGATACACTTCATAAAATCTATGATTGCACGTGTGCAGTATACTGTCTGTGTGGGACATTAAGCATCATCAGATTTTGCCTTATCAGCAAATGGCAAAGCATTCCCAGCTAGAAAGAAAGATATGGAATATTTGGTTACCACATTTCTCTACTGCAGGTTTTCGTCTTATACAAATGTTACTGGTTATGAGACAAAACAGTGAGATCAAGCCCTCCTCAGCTGGAGCACAGAACTGGATAACCTTCATCATCTTTTTCATTAACATACTTCTAAAATATGCATGCCTCTAAGAATGCAAACCACAAAATCCTATAAAATTCTTATAGTTGCACAGGTATGACTTAACATTAAATTATTATAAACACAACAGAACGATCACAATTTCATTTTACTTGTCAGTGTCTAAGATGTATTGCACACAATTTGCACATAACTGTAAGAGGTTTTTAGCTTTTGAGCAGTTTTCATCATGACTGCCTACTTTCCTGAACAATTTAAAATGTCATCAGCCTTTAGAATACAAACAGATTAATCAGTGTCCTTTGGTAATTATCACATGAAGTTTGCATATAAGTTAGCATAAGCTTTCTTTCTACAAAATATATCTAATTCCCTCTAGTCAAGTAAGATGGGATAGGCTCTAAGACATAGCAGTCCTTGGCTGAATATAAATCCTTCCTACTTTTTATTGTCACAATAGAAACATAAGTTCTTCTGCCAAACTCCAAGAAAGAATCATCACTAGCAGCAGATTTTGGTACGTATTCATTTTGGCTTCTCAAAAATCAAATTAAATCAACAGAGCTTGCCTATGCAGAAATGTATTCAGATATTAAAACTAGTATTTGTTTTTCATAGGGAAAAAAGCTATAGAAAAGAATAAATCCTCATTTTGGATTTAAAATAAATTCTCTACACATCTACGCAACCTAGAATCAAAATAAATAAGCGTATGTATTCATGTGAAGAAGCTTTACTCTGAAACAGGCTTGCAGTTTATGTGCAATTGGCCAGAACTGGAACAAGCAGGAAGGGCAGAACAAAAGATCCCCAATCACAAGAGCACAAGATGGAAAGCAGAAGGAGAGGTAAAAAGGAGGAAAAAACACCATCCCACAATTGCACAGACTGGACTGCATAACAAGCTCAGCTGGTGTGAATTAGTATAAAAGCTCCTCCAACATCAGTGAAGCTGTGCCAATTCAGACCAGATGAGATCTAAGCTGTCACTAGCCAAATGGCAAAAGAAAAAAAAAAAACAGCCCAGTTCTTATTTATCTCAAAATATACTATTGGCTTCACTGCTACTGTTCCTAGTTTCCTGTAGCATAAGTAGGAGAAAAAACAGAAATATTGTATTTCCACAGGCGTGCATATAAACATCTACTGAGTGCACAACCCATTAAGCAATCCAACACCATCCTGTGACAACACTTCAGATCAGATGAAATTCACCTTATTTCAGATACACAAAAAACCCCACATAAAGTCAGCACAGAAAAAGAGCTGTAAATTTTATTAGAAGCCCTATGAATGACTTTGGAAAATTTCACTCTTAAAGAAACTAAGAAAATTTAAAGGTTGTAAACACATAGAGGAAACCAAGAAGACCAAAGCCAGGCCAGCATCAATGCCTTCTCCAATACACAGAGATGAAAAGTTTGGACCAGCATCTGCACTTTCTTCCTGTCCAACTTCTCAACAGAGTCCAGCCATGATGCAGTTCTGCACAGCTGGCATTAACCTAATCAGAGAACAGAAAGGAAGCTGAACTCAGTAAAATCACTGGTTCCATTGTTCATGCCTTCTTTTACCTTTAGTTGAAATTTACAGTACATTCAGACAATCCTTTCAGATGAACAAAATTGCCCTTTACTCTCCCTATCTTGCTGACAGAGCATGCAAGGTTGTCTCTGTGGTGCACAAAGGCTAGAGATACCCAGCTCCCTGAACAAGTTAATTCTGCTTCCTATCAGATTAACAGGAAGCTCCAGAAAAAACAGTTTATCCCACTTTTTTCTTGTCGAGGTAAACTAGCCAGCTCTGCCGCAGCTAGTCTGTGGGCAACATATACTGAGGATTTACTCATCTGCCAAGACTGCAGAACACACCTGCCTCTTCCAGTGACCCAAAACCTGGTGTGCTATTCCCCAGACTTACCAGAGAATCACAATTGTGTATTGATCCTCTCAAATTTTTGACCTCAAAATTCACACAGACACACTATGATAGGAAAACTGCAATGTCTGCCTTTATCAACCTCTCCTCCCCTTTGAATCCATATAGTTAAAGTAAGAAAGGAAGGTGAATTTGCACAATTGCACTTCAGGCAATGAGCACAAATAGTTATGAAGATGTACTGTTGCCTGGCCTTAAATTGGTCTGCACTTCATGATCATGAAGACCGTCAGAAAAACCGAAAGACACCAGAGTGAAATGCTGACAAAAACCTACATGCAAAACATCTTCCACTCCTTGCAGACACCACTGAAAAGAACAAATGTTCTCGTTTGCATTGAAAAGTTACTCTGGCTTGTCCACATGTGATAAGAAGGCACACAGTACTGGGAGGTGATTAGAGGAAAAAAAGCATCATGCTGCAGGAAGATTGCTGATAACATCAATGTTGATACTCTTTGACTGAGGCAAGAAACATACACTTGGGTCCTCAATATCACTACAGGGCTCTTCCATGTATTTTCCATGGTTGATACACTTGCTTTTTAACTCTTCTATAAATTCAATCCAATAATAAAAAGACAAGAGCACATCATCAATAAAGATTTAAAAGTCTCCCGAAAGCTTACACCAGTCTCTTAAGGTAGCATAAGTGTAGGTTTCACTGCTGAAATAAAGCCACAAGGCCATCACTCACGTTGTTAAATGGTGCTTGTCAAAAAAAAGCCAGGGCTGATTATTTCAACAATAGCAGCCAAATCCATCTGCTGCTCAATGACCATCTAGAAATCACTTACAAGCTTCAAAGGTCTGAGTTACTACTGCACATCCTCCAGATATGTACACAAAATCATTACTAATCAATTTTTATTTTGAAAGAAGTTTTCTTTGGCCTTCTAACCTTAAAGCTCAGCTGAGTGACAACAAGGGGTTTTGGATGAATTCAGAGTAAAATTATGCTAGGGGGTACTTCTGAAGCAAAGAGCAAACACATTGCACCCACAGCTTAGTTCTGATTTTGTGAGAGTTGATTTTACTGTTCAGTAAAGTGTCTTCCATCAGGTGTGCTTTTGGGAGAGCACAGACAGAACAAAAAGCAGCTGCACATCACAGAAGCTCTGGTTTTGTAAGCATGGTAGTTTCAAAATTCAGCAAATGCTCACTTTTGGACTTCAGTCCTGTAACTTCAGCCCTGTAAACTAGAAGTGCCCAGTAACTGGGCATCACTGAAACTGTTGATGGGCTGAGAAGGGTAAGACTACAGAAACCTTGCAGAAGCAGGACCATGAAGATTTATAATTATCACATCCAACAGCAGAGCTGATCACAGTGGAACATACAAATATCAAAGCATCAAAGGAACAAAAACCTCTTGAGATTATCTAGTTCAATAGCCCTGGTTCAAGCTTGGCCATCTCAGGCTGCCTGCCCAGAACTGGGTCCAACTGGGTTTTGAGTATCTTTATGAAAGACCTCAACAGCAGGCAAAAGCAAAGCATTACTCTACACAACTCTCAACTGCTCTTCCATACTATCACAAAGAAGAGACAAAAATATTTTTAATCTATCCCTCCTCACAAAATAGGCACAAACTAAAGTCTCAGAAGAATAAATAACACCTGTTTTGGATGGGTTAGATAGAGAAAAAAACAAGAGCAAACCTGCAGGTAACCTAAGTCCATGGATTTATAAGAGACCATGATAAATGTGTGTTGATTATTTGCTTAATACATCTGGAATGTATTTCCTCATTTATGCAAGATGATAGTATTGGGTTTTTTCCGCACAAAGAATGATCCTCCACTGGGACTCATAAAGGCAGTAATATTTTAGGAAGCTACTATTACACTAAGAATAGTTGAGATTGTCTTGCATTTTCTTGTTCACAGCTTTATAATTAACAAAGTAAAAATGTAGGCTGTTATTTTTGATGGAAGTTTCCCCAGAGAGATCAAATAATCTACAGCAGCAACAGCTTTCTATAATTCTGAATATAATTATAGGAGTTAATTTCTTCTTATGGTGTAAACAGTCACAGTTAAGTAGATGGGTTTCATTGATTGCATTTCTAAGGACACCTGCACAAAAGTTGGGTTGCTGTTTACCACATCTTAGGACTGTTGTGAAAGTAATACTGATAAAAAAACTGGGGTTCCACAGGGTCCCATCCTTGGCCCAGTTCTAGATACAAGACTTGGAGGAATATGAAGCAAGTTTGCCAACAATACTAAACTGGGAGGAGCTGCCATCTCCCTTGAGGGCAGAGAGGACCTTCGGAGAGACCTCAACATACCAGAGAGATGGGCAATCACCAACCATATGAAGAATAACAAGGGGAAGTGCCAGATTCTGCACCTGGGATGGGGCAACCCTGGTTCTGTGAATAGGCTGGGGAATGAGAAGCTGGAGAGCAGAGCTGTGGAAAGGGATCTTGGAGGCCTGGTTGTTGGAAAATTGAACACGAGTCAGCAGTGCCCTGGCAGCCAGGAAGGCCAACCCTGTCCTGGGGGTCACCAGGCACAGCACGGCCAGGCTGGCAAGGGAGGGGATTGTCCCACCCTGCCCTGCTCTGGGGAAACCTCATCTCGAGTGCTGGGGGCAGGTTTGGGTGCCACACTATAAAAAAGAGAGTGAGCTGTTAGAGGGCATGCAAAGGAGGGCCACAAGGATGGTGAAGGGCCTTGAGGAGAAGCCATGAGGAGCAGCTGAGGTCCCTTGGCCTGTCCAGCCTGGAGAAAAGGAGGGGAGACCTCACTGTAGTTGCAGCTTCCTCGTGAGGGGAGGAGGAGGGACAGGCACTGATCTCTGTGGTGACCAGTGACGAGACCCAAGGCAATGGCCTGAAGCTGAACTGGGGGAGGTTTAGGTTGGATATCTGGGAAAGGTTTTTTATCCATAAGATGGCTGGGCACTTGAACAGGCTCCCCAGAGAAGTGGTCACAGGACCAAACCTGTCTGATTTCAAGAAGCATTTGGACAATGCTCTCAGGCACATGGTGTGAGTCTTGGGGTATCCTGTGCCAGGAACTGGACTCAATGACCCTCATGGGTCCCTTCCAACTCAGCATATTCTATGATTCTATGAATAATTCATGCCATATTAACAATGCATGTTTATAGTTAGGGGTACTTTATACCGACATTACAATGCTGTATCTGGCATCAACACTGCAAATTTAAGGAATGTTAATCAGAAAAACGAGGACTGAACAAACCTGTACCCAGAAACATGGTTTTCTAAAATTTGATCCTTTTAACCACAGGAAAAAAAAAAAGATCTCTGCTATGCTTAGTGGAGCTGTGTGATTACATACACTGCAGTGGATATTTACAGACAGATAGATGTCTACACACCACACACACACAATCATTCTGAACTTGTATTTTTTTGAGTTTTAAAGAAAAAGCTTTTGCAGCCAAAATGGCTGATAAAAATAAGCACCTGATGAAATACACTGAGAATCAAGGCTTAGGAGGGGTGCTTTAGAAAATAACAGTACAGTACAATAGCTGAAAGGAGCAGCCTGAAGAATAATGCCAAGGACAGACAATACTCATCTCCTGATGGCCTAAAATAACACTAAATATTAGCCCATGCCTCAGGCCTTCGAGGTATGAAATGAGGCTACTACAGAGAAAGAAAGTAGTGCCAGCACTTGTCCCTCAGTGCTGCAGGGGCATATGTTCCTACACCATTCAGGACCAACAACAAAGATGTCCAACATCATCTATGGTTGCAGACACCACAGAAACTCCTCTCAGCCTGTATTTCTTCAAGAATATTGAATTTTCTGTCTTAGCCACACACAGCTAAAAAGCTCTTTCACCACTACAGCTCTTCACAGAGAAAAATCTTCCTATATGTTCTATACCCTGAACATCCTTCCACCTTGAAGTTGTATCACCTGCCCTTCTCCCGACTCCTGCACTTTCTCTCTCACAATTCATCTCACCTAAACCCAGACTGTTGTCTGCAGAGAGGTGGCACAAGCTGAAAGCACAGATAGTAGTTAACTGTATATTATTAACACTTTTCATTTTGCTTGATCCCTCTACTCTTTGGCAAACAGGTAAAATAATGAAATTGGGTAACAGAACAGCTATCAAGACCACCCAGATGTATATAAAAACCTACAAAAACACATACAGCTCACACTCTTTAAAACGTAATACAAAGTCTAGATACCTGACAATATTTCAAAAGAAAGACAAATTACCTCTTGTTGGCATTATTTTTAAAGGAAATTTTGGATTTTGGCCCCTTAGAAAGAAGTATCTTCTCATTATGGTCATCAGTAGCAGGAATGAAAGATTAAAAAGTATGGCCTTCTGACCGCTACCTCTTTTACGTATTAATAGCTAAAAAATCAAGAGCACATAAGAATGAGATGGTACTGTAGGATTCCAGTTACATATGTCCAGTAATGTTCAATGCAGTTGCACTGCATTACCACTTAAGCAATTAGTCATTACTCATTTTCACTACTCAGTTTTATCACCACGCCACAGACACAAAAAGCAAGATTTTCTTGCATCAGTTTCTTCTGTTGGAAATGAAGGAAGCATGTATGGTTCTGTTCATCTTTCCTATCCTGACTCTCATTTGGGAAGCAGCTACAAAAACATGACAGCTTCAAGGCTCCCTCATGTTCTCATCAATTTCTGGCACAAAATTTGATGACATGACTAAACATAAACATTTCTGATAGGGTCAGGTATGGAACAATCCAGAGCAGAAGAGAGGTGGGGGATAACCCTGTAAAACAATAATGCAGAGAAGATACTAAAGCAAGGCAGTCAGATTCCACCTTGATTTTACTCTTGGGACCAAATATAATAGATAAAGAAGAGCTACACTCTCATAAGCATGAACTTACTTGCTCTATTCTTCTGTGACATGAACGCTCTCTTTTCCCTGAGCTCCATTTAGGACAGTGGCCACAGAGGAGGGCGCAGTTGACAGGCAGCACTGTATTTGCAAACAGATCCCAAAGATCACATATTCAAAGGTCTGATCTCCCCAAGTACTCTAGAAGAAATACATTGATGTTTCAGATACTCTTTTGTTCTGCTTAAGAGTAAACTTGTAGGAGAAAAAAAATCATCAAAGGTCAACAATCATCAGATTTTCCCCTTCTTTTATTCAATTGGGAATATCTATGAGCAAAAGTTATAGTGCAATGTTCTTGCATAATGTGTGAATGTTTCACTGCAGTTATGCTTCTGAAACAGTGTGAGTAAAGAATGTGAATAAAGAACACAAGAGGAGAACAGAGTATTTGGCACACACCTAAAGAAACCATCATATCAAATTCTGAATCATCTATAAAGGAACTATGCTACACTGAAAAGTATAATTATAAATTTTGCCTTAATTAAAATGCTCTTAAGAGTATAACAGAAAGTATCTGTGCTCTTCTGTTGACAACAGCTGTGCACATTACAAAGAGACTGGAACTGATGTGCTCAACCTGCACAGTTCAGTACATTTTGGTCTTCTTGTTAACCTGCTATTCACAGTTATGTGAACAGCAGGTTTGAAGGGTTTGAGGCATTATCATGCAAGGCAACCAGCAACTGAAGAGTATCCAGGATCAGTGGTCATTCATACATTCATTGATCCAATAATTCAGCAGAATACACGAAAGCACAGATGTATTCAATAATAACATTCACCACAATTTTTGTATATAAAAAATGGGCACCAGTAGCAGGAATCAAAAGACTGAAATCTTTCTGAAAGCCTCAGGGCTTTTTTTTTTTTTTGCCTCTGATACTGAAATGTGGGTAATTTATTATACACAGTTTGGTCAATATTTACATGAAAAATGGAAAAAATGCCATCTTGGAATGATTCAAGAAATAATTTTGCTATTCTACCATCCTTACAAAACTGTCACACAACATCAATACTGTCAATCAACGGTGTCAAATTTGAAAGCATCTCTTTTTTTTTTTTCTGATTGGTTAGTACTACTGCATTTTACAGAAAAAGGTTATCCAGGTCATATTTCAAAGATGACTGGCTCTTAAGATAATCTGAAACTTCAAGCAACAGAGAACAGAGACTGTTCAAGAGTGTAGCCTGCAAAATAAAACCCTTTGTTGAGAATACAAGGCCTTTTTTTCAGTAGGAAAAAGTACAAAAGCTTACATTCTTTAAATATATGTTTTGCCTCTTAATTTTACTCCACAAAGCTGCTCTTCAGCACTGAGAGCACGGCCAATAATTTGTTGTTACAACCTGACTTTCCAGATACGGTCTTGCTTTTGAACTTCTAAAAGTGCTCTAAATTCCCAAATACTCTTGTTCCACTTTATGCAGTCTGTTCCATTTTTGGAACATATTTACTAAAAATAGCCCTAATTAGAATTATATAACAGGAATAAGAAAAAAACCCAAAAATTCAAAAGAAACAGCTCTGTAAATTTTGGGCATTGACTGAAACAGTATAGCTGATCCATCATCAATCTCTGAAGCAAACTGCCTGATCAGCAACAATAATTTCAGAATCAATTAGAAACTGTTTTTTTAAATTAAGTATATTAACCAACAGCACTGAATACTGAGGTATGGCAAGCTATGGAATAGGAAGATAAGGGGGAAAAAAGAATCAAGCATCTAGCATCATGATATAACATCTTTCTCTCTTTCCCACCAAAAATCCATACTGTGTTGCCTTTTCCAAGAGTAAAGAACTATGCATCCAAAGAATTTTCACACTGTCTTAATTGACTTGTGTAAGTGCTTTATTTTTAGCCCTGACAAAGTGGTGTTTAAATTACCTATTGACTGGATAGAAATTATAAGACTTATAGTGTGAAGGTCCAAATCTGCTTGCACTCCCTCTGACAACTGTATACTAGTACTACAACAAGTTTGCCTAAGTATTCCTCACTACATAATAAAAAAAAAATCTTCCTGATGACAGGAACTATAATTTTGGAGCAAAAGAACTGCTAACCCTTAGAATTTATTCTACTTGTTGTAATTGATGACTATCATTTTGACTTATGTAGATAAAACTGTGCCAGAGTGATTGGTTACTTGAACAACAATCCTTTACCCCTATTAAAATCTTAACCCTTAATAGTTTCTACAAATTAATTACCACAGTGGGGGCCATGATTCCACTAAGGTCCTTCTTTCAAGGAAGGGTAGAGAAGTAGGTCATCCTTCATTGTTCTTGTCTTCCCCACCCCCTGACATAACCAACTTTTCTCCTGCTAGGATCACCTATCTTTAGCTCCAGAAATATGTCTTGCACAATTGAGGATGGTGGTCAAACATCTTCCAGTCAATCCACTTCCAAGCCTGAAACTAAAACTGAATGCAACCTGACTCAGAATGCAAAAAATGTCAGAGTGCAAGTAAGTCCTAAAGAGCACCTCTGTGAGCAGACACATCATACACGGAGTCCTTGTAGATCCCTTCTTATTTCAGTCATTCCTGAGTGAAAAGCATTAGGTATCCTCTACTACCTGAAACCATCTCCTTCACACAATGGCTACAGTGGGAAGAGACCTCCGGAGATTGTGTGGTTAAACCCTTCCTGCTCAGACCAGGGTCAGTTTAGAGCAGGTTACTCAGAACAATGTCACACAGTTGGGCTTTTCGTATCTCCAAAGAGAAAGGTGGAGTTCTTCCTGCCACAAATGTGGCATCATGCATTAACATCCTGAATTACCCCCAGCAGTGTGACCAAAGTCCACCAAGTCATGAAATTACGGCAACTTGAGCTGGACCAAGGAAACGCCCCAAAAGCATGCTAGCCTACTCTGAAGAATAAATGTCTTGGAACTGCTATTTGATCAACTCATGAAGTAATCTGGAGAGATAAAAATAGAAGGATCAATAAAGACAATAATCTGTTCTTGTCAGGTAAACATAGAAACATGAATAGGAAGAAGTAGAACTGTAAAGAAGTGAAACAATAAAGCAAACTCAATTCTGGCTGACAACTCTACTTCATTTTTTGTTGTCAGAACACGATATCTCCCATACTCCTAAAGCTGATGGCTTGTTCTGGCAAGTGTTCTCCCTGATGGAAGACTGCTTCAGAAAACTATGTCTTGTTCTGGTTATAGTCAACAATTCATACCTTTACTGAAGAATCCATGGAAAACAAACAGGAGATCAAAGGAAATCCTTGACATCTTTTATGATTGTCTTTGGAGTTTCAGATCATGTCTCTCTTAATTCCCGACTAACTCTGGAAACCTCTTAAAGTAATGACTTTGCTGATGGCAGCATGTGTGAAACTATACTAAGCTTGAAAATACATCTCTTTGATGAATGAAAGGAGACCCTGAAGTGCTAATTCCTCCAGCATTCTTTCCTGCTCATTTACCGTTTCTCAAGAAGCCGACTGAAGAGCAGCTATGAAACACCGAGTTGTATCACTCTGCAATTCACATTCAGGAAGCGCTTCTGGGACAGTTCGCTTTACATGTTCTGATTATTTTATTAACATAAACCTTCTAAAAATTAGGCACAGCCATTAGAACCCAGTTTCCCTTTTCACCATTTCCTGAATTTAGTTGTGACTTATAAATACTGTATGTGGGCTCTCTTCAGTAGGGGAGTTCCTTTGCAGCTCCAGTTCTTTGGCAGTACAAAGATAACTTCATTTGCCTGTGGTAATGCTTTTATAAAACATCACTTGGAAAACTGAAACTTGCACCTACTACACTGACTCACTATGACACTCTGGAGTTGTGTAATGAGACTGAAATGCCATTAACCACAAAAAATGGGAGTGAAGTCCACAGGGTCAGTCCCAAACTATTTCACTCATTACCATGCTTTATC
Source organism: Cisticola juncidis (assembly GCA_013400215.1). Lineage (NCBI taxonomy): Eukaryota > Metazoa > Chordata > Aves > Passeriformes > Cisticolidae > Cisticola > Cisticola juncidis. The sequence goes on along the minus strand of VXBR01012236.1, from coordinate 345,714 downwards.
CAGGAAGCCTACTTGTTAAATCCTCCTAAACAACATATTTGTTCTCCTTTTATAACTATAACCATAGCCCAGTATGACAAATTTGAATGCAGGACTCATTAAAAAATATCTTGAAGCATGTACAGGTAGTTTCATAGATACACCTTTGGTTTTACTCCTTCACAGCTTTTATTTTGGGGCTTAAGTTTTGCTTTTAAGAAGTAAAGGGTCTAGGATGAATAGATGCCAGATCGAGAAACACTTCAGCAGGGTAAGGATTAAGTTGTTTCAAAAAATCTAAACCAGAAATAAAGAAAATGTCTTTCCATGCTGCCAGCTCACTTAGTTTCATCAAATTTTTCCAAATTTAGCCGACTTGTTTTTTTTTTTCTCCCAGATTTCGACATGAGAATCTACAGCTTTCAGAGGTTTAAAAAGTGATGTTTAACTCTTGTCACAGTCTGAAGATATGGCTTAGAAGCAGAACCAAAGAAAAGTAACCCATGCCTAACATTTTAAAGCATGTTTTTAAATTGGCATCATCTGTGATGTCTTGGACTACAACTTGCAATGCTTCTAGAAAGGCAAGTAGAGCTGGAAGCAGCTGTCCGACCCAGGCAGTAAGCTTGAATTGACTAGTTTCCTCCAAACACTAAATATTCAAACCAAAAGTTTTTAGTACCGGGCTACAGTAGTGAGCAAAGTCTGAAAAACTGACATATATTAAAAATGAACAATGTGTAATCTATACTGAATGCAGTATTAAATATACACTCAACTTTTTAGGTTTTGAAATAAGGAATCAACAGTGCCACAGTTTTCTGCACTGAAGTCCTGAAAACAGAGCTGGCTAAATTGCACACCTGGCAAATGGAGAGGGAAGCAAAAAGCAAAACACAGAAACACACAAGAGCTGTGAAGCTACTCCAGATCACATCACAGACAGCATTTCAATGCAGTGGCTGAAACAACAGCCTCTTCCCTCTTCCTAAAGGCCTGCCACTGGGATATTTTCCCAAGAAAAGGGACTTTAAGCACACATGTGGGACAGTGCAAGTTAGTTGCTTGCAGAAGCTTTTAAGAAAATGTTAAATGGCTCTCAAGTGAGTCCAGACATTGCATTCTCTGCTGCTCCAGCACTCAGACCATATAAAGCAAATATCACATAGGCTTTGCCAAAAATGGTTCAAGAATATCCAGATACTGCAGGTGGTTCTGATTGTCTTTATTACTGCAATGGCCTGGTGGAAAGGAATGTCTCATACGGGACTGCAGACGCATCTTCCCGAGTACTCCATAAACAAACTCCAAGCACTCCAAGGAGGTTACAGCCTACATAGATGTGAGGAAAGAAGCATTTTTCAGATGAAGAATCGAGTAATAAAGTGATATAACAGGTGCTCCATAAGGATGGTGAGGCCCTTCTTCCATGTGCTACTTGACAGTGCACCAAGGGCCATTTATCTTTTGGTGCTCCATCATCCTTCACTTTTTAGAAGTGCCTAGGAAGAAAATTTCCCTCCCTTTACAGGAGCAAAACAGCTCCTGCAGCACCAGGGAACCAACTCCCATTAGACACAGAGCATCATGACACTCAAATACCTCAGGACAACTTGCCCTAAATGACCTAAAATCACATTAAAACGCCACAGACTTTCTGACTCTTCACCCACAACACTGCTATGGTTTTTGTGCTATTTTACGAATAACAATTTTCACTCTTGTGAAAGCTAACCTAACTCTTGTGTATAAGCTAAAAATTACTGAGTAAGTCGTGAGGGGACAGAGAATATGGAAGATGCCTTTACTTAGGTGAGCTGCAAATCAAGGTACTATTTGTGTCTTTTAAAGATGGTGCATTTCAAAAAAGGTCAGTACAGTACAAAGAAAATGTTATTTTTGCAGCATTACCTTCTACTTTATTCTTTTGCCATTTCGCATTTGTCCATGCCATTGACATATTATGTTTAAAAGTTTCAACACTGTCAAAACATAGCCACAATCAGCAATCCAAGACAAAAACAAACAAAAATTTTACTGAGATAGAGTTAAAAGATCTGAAAGGATTACACAAACAACCTCTTTGCTTGTTTCTGTAGCTTTGATGATTTGTCTGCCTGGAAAGGTAGAAAAAAGTTCTAAAATAAATATTTCAAAAATAAGTCAAATTAAAAAGCTGAGCATTCAAAGATTTACATTCAGCTTGTTGCTTTGGAACTGCTTCTGCTGAGAATTAAAATCCATAAATTTCAGGAGAATTACTCTTGATTTTCAAGCATGCAAATTAAATAGCTGCATCCAAGATCATCTTTGATCCCTCTGTTACTAAGTATGACTATGTTCTTCATCAAGTACACAAGAGTTTCTGGATCCTACTCTGACAGTAGTTTTAACTTTTTACACCCCATTAAAAATATCAGAAAAATAGCAAATTTGCTTTTTGAAAATGAAGCTGAAGTAATTGGGCATAGTATTTCTAAATTTGAGTCAACTTCAGCAGGATATGGGGAAATAGAAAAAAGAAAAGCAATTTGATTCCAAATGAAGCAATGTCAAACACATTATTTGCTGGACAGATTTCTAAATATTCTATTCAAATAGTCAAATTCTCTGTTCTTGGGAAATATAAAATGTAGTGACAAAAAACAGTTTTCTGATTTTTTTCAAGAACATATAATTTCTCAGCTCACAAACTGAGACAGATTGGTACATTACACTGAGCATTTAAGAGATATTAGGGGAATTGAAAGAATTTTCGATGATGCTGATGACATTAATTTTCAATGTTAATAACCTATTTACTATGATAGCAACTTAATAAGCTTTTAACTGGCAGAACTGGAATTACACTGCAATATGGCATATTAACATTATGAAGAAAAAACCCCACAGTTCCTTGCCCTCATCATTCAAATATTTTTAATCTTTATTTTAGGGAGATAATTAGGAGATATTTTCTCTCCTCTTTCTACCTACACAGGAAAATTACAATCCCATTTGTTAAGATTCAAAATCTACTTGGGCATTGCAACAAGTGCAACTGGTACCTGACTGATACCTTTGCACACTGACAATCCAGAGCAGCCTTTTCTGTTTGGTTTTCCCTCTGCACAAACTACAGATATTAAATATCACTGTTATGGGACGTATACAAAATAGCAAGTCTATCCCTCTCCACTAGAATTTAAGTACTCAATTCTTGCCAAGCAAAACGTCCACCCATCTTTGAAATCTTAATACAAGCAACTTGGCTGGATCAAGTCTCCCACTTTCTTATGCGACTTGCTCTTATTGTTTTACAAATCTTGTTGCAAAAGCTGAAAGTACAAGTAGCATCTCTGTAAGACACTACCACCATCTACTTCACCAACACAGATGGAATGGTCCATTTTACTGTAGACAGCCCATCACCTCTGCCAGCTCTCTGAAATATCTCTGCAACTAAGAGAAACCACGGTACAGAAACCACCATACAAACTACTTTATTTAAGGGAAAGAATTCCTTTCTTGGGGTAATCAAAACCAGCATTTTTCCCTACTTGCTTCTTAGGTGCAACACAGCACACATACCATGCAGAGAATGCTTAGAAGCGTGTATGCCAAATGCTTCCTCTTAAATTGAAAAAGAAAAATCTTTCTTTATCCTGGAAATGCAATCATTTAATAATTTCACAAAGATTTTAAAAAAGTATTTCAAGAGAGAACTAACATGAGCTTGTTCAAAGTGGCTTTTCAGTAGCTGTAACTTAAAATGAAAAATATAAATCCAAGAAACTTTAAAATGTTTGAGCATTAGACATTTGTACACCCTACCCACCTGTTCATTATACTAGTTTATATAATATTAGCTTAGAGTATTTACAATTTTTTTCCATGAAATTTTAGAGCATATTACCAAAGTAAGTAAGGTCATGATGAAAGTTCCCTACCTGGTAAAGCTTGATGTGGAATGTTTCATAATTGTTCTGCATCAGAGATTGTTTCTGAACATATCTTATATGTACCAATGTTATAAATAAAAGATAATTGGCCAACAAACTCCCTTTACCAGGACCTGCTGCATATTGCAGAGTGTCCATACATCCAAGATGGGCACGAGGACAGCTCCCAGCATCCCTCTGGATTTGGGGCAAGGAAAAGCCTGATTTGGTTTTGGCCTCCCTGAGGAAAACACAAAGCACATATCAATCACTGCCCATTGTTCCCAGGGGACAATGGTGGGTCCCAGGGTACTAGTGTTCCCGAGTGATACACCCAGCCTCCAAATATAAATGCATTTCACACAGGTCACTAAACAGCACCCATACAGTTATTTTTGGTCATTATCTACCTGGGCCAGATGTAGACTGGAAACCTGAGTGTGAAAGGCTCTGGACCAAATTATTAATCCCCTGGACCACTGACTCCCCTGGCTCCTTATTTGTTAACCCCCTGATACTTATCAGAAAACTGAGAGGAATCAATACAACAAACAGGAAAGGTGTTGATATTTCGAATTTCATTTTTAATTACGGAAAATCTCTGGCAGGGTTACAAGTCCTTTTTGTACCATAACAAACCGTTAGTCCTCTAGTGCTTGTGGAAAGAAAACAAACACCATCAAGTTTTGACTACACAGACAATGAAAAAGACAATGAAAAAGCCACAGCACAAGGTGGACTGGACGCTGCAGCTTTGTTCCCTGCACAGACACACTGCACTGGTTCCAAAGTACTAATGGAAATTCTCCAGGGCATCAGAACATGCCTGACAGTCCTGTAAGTCTTTCACTCCTGCTGCCTACCTTTGTCCAGCCAGAAATCAGGTTTTCTCAGTTTCTGAGTGGAAGAAGGTCTACAGCATATTTTAGAGTAATCTGCATTATTCCACCAAGGCAAAGGTCTATAAAACTCTGAAAGCTACTGTTGAAGATATCAAAATAGGCACTGAGCTGACCTGTGAATTATATCTTTTCTAACTGCAATATAATTATCCCAATGATTTATACCCCAAACAAGGCAGTTAAACTACTGCAAAGCTATTATTTGAGATGATGAAAAAATAACAAGCTTAGGAAAAGGAGCCATGCATTTTTAGGACTAAATCTACAGCAAGAGTTTGCTTAACTGTTGAAAGAACTTCTTGAGTTGCCTCATGGTGAGCCAGCATCAGTTTCAGGCCTTGTAACCCAAGGGTTATTCATTCCCTCTGGCTCCTGGGTGGTGGGGAGACCCTTGGACCCCCTTGGGGAAGCACTCACCAGTCTCCGTTTCCTTTCCCTCCCTCTTGGAAAAGGTAGATGCCAAAGCTGTGTTCTTGAGAAGACATGGGCACTGCCTGCACACTGCCAGCATCCCAAAGGAGGGAAGCTGTGCATTAGTTCTCTTGCTTCCCCATCCACTCAGAGAGCACATGTGACTCACATAAGGCCAAAGAGAAAGACTTTGCTATGCTTCTCAGAGCAAGCAAGCTGAGTAAGATGAGGCACCCAGGAGGAGAATCAGGAGTTCCAATCATTTTTTTAATGGAGAGGTGCATCTGAAGCTCTCCTTTCTGCCACTAGAAACCTTCCCTCAGTACCATGAGAAAACAATTCTGTTTCACAGCAGCAATGAAAGATGAGGAGAAAAAGAAATGCAGCAGAAAATGAAAGGCTATGAAAGTTGTGGCACAGACGGAATGAGAAAATTATCAGAGCACCTGAGACGAAATGAACTCACTGTAATGGGAAAGGACAGAGACAAAAGATTCTGTAAGAAAAGCCAGCACAGCAGGAGGTGTTGATGCAAATGAATGGATGGGGTCAGTCCCATAAGATTGTTAGCCTCCTGTGACAGAGGTGGAATACACTACATAAGACCCTAAACATAAAGTGTTTAAACTTTCAGACGGAAAGAGACCTATTAGAGAGCTACGCCACAGTTTTAGGCAGTCTGGGTAAATAAAAAAAAGAAAAAAAAATTTCACCACTAAACAAATTACATAAGCACAAGGTTGCAAAAAGAAAAAAGAATTAACACAAATTGGTTTAGCTGTACAAGATTTATCAAGTTAAAATAAAGCATGTTTTCAGGCTACATTCATTCGAGCTTCAATTATATTAAGAAAAGCACTGAAATAATCAAATTATGGAGCCCCAAAAGCATTTAATAATCCCAAAAATGAAGCAGATGCACTAATAAAATTAACATTAATAAACTAGGTCAACACTGAGGAAAGAAAAGAGTGATGGAGGAGGAAGAGAGCTCCACCCAGAGCTGTTCCTCCAGGGTGGCAGCGCTGGCGCTGCGCTCCCCGCGCCGCGCTGTGCAGTAATGACTACAGATGATGCAGCTCTTTGACCTCTTTAACACACACATTGCTCACACTGTCTCCGTAGAATCTCTGCTTGCTGCAGCCAGCATCCAAATGTTCCTTAATATAGAAACCTGTGAGGAAATGCTCCCTCTATCAGTAGTTTATCAACCCTCAGACTAGGAAAGAGGGCCTTTAAGCCTCCCAGGCTTATCTGCAGTGCAGTAGGAGTCTGAAGAGGCGAGCAGAGGACAGTCAGGCTCTCGAGGCCTCCCATGATCTGTGGCTTAAAAGGTAATTTCAGCTTTCCTCACCTTGAGTATAAACACCACCTGCTCACCTTGCCTAAAATTATTAGAGAGAACAAACCTGAATCCAGCTGTGTCACCCCTACTCTGTTGCCCCTTCCCAAAGCTGGGCAGCTTTTTGTGTGAAAACAACTCCACAGAAATCAAAGGAATGAAAGGCAGTTCTCCAGACTTTGGCTCCTGGTGTTTTAACACACAGAACACTACGTACAATAAACACCGAGTGATGCCGAGTGCTAGCTGAACCAGTAAATGCAGTGGAGAGACAGAACTGCTCTGTTCCATCTCAGAATCTGACCCACTCATGTTACAAAACAGATGCATAAATGATTACAGTGATTATGCAGAGGAGCAAGATTATGCAAGTGCTAAGCACTGCTGTTATAATACAGATACACAAACGAGTATAAAGGGGCCTAGGGATGTAACATCTCTCTTTAGCTTTCTTAGGAGGGTAAAGAAAGAATGAGAAACAGGGGGCTGGATAAATGCAGTCAGAGGAAATTATTTAGGCAGGAAAGACAGAACTCCCGTCTTTCTGCCAAGCACTCCCTTGCTCACCTAGGGAAAGATCCAGCACAGCAGCAAAACCGCAGAGGTAGAAGCATAAAGGCAAAGAACTAAACTGTTCATTAAAACTCAGGACTGGAAAGAGCTGACAAGCAGTATAGTGCCGCAGAAGATGATTCTTCTCAACTTTCTGGCACGGAAAAATCAGGAACGACTGCCATCAGAAAAAAAAAAAAGGACAGGAAAAAACCCTCAAGGACAGAAACAAGGCACAGGCCAGTTCTGAAGAGCAGGGCATGGTAGTGGAGATGCCCAAGACTGTACATACAAGTGTGGAAGCTTTCTTGAAAGACAGTCTAACTTTCATTACAAATACTGACATTACAACCACTACTTTTAAAGCCCCCTCCTCAAAATGAAGGTTAATGCAAGATTGCAAAGACTCCAAGATGCCTTTGGATGCAAAACCAGAACATTCAGTGATGTGCACAGAGGAAAAACCACTGGCAGAAACTCTAGCAAGTACTTCTAGAAAGCAGGCTGGCTGCAGGCAGTCTGTCATGACATACTATTATGTGCCAGTACAGAGAAGAAAGGTCAGGACAATCACACAATAACCTAAAAAAAAAAAAGTCAAGAACATTTAAGCTCACGATTACAAACCTTTAGCCTCAGAAGTGAGAGCAAGCTTCCCAGGGGTGCTGAGGCCATTCCCACCTTGTGCACCCCAGCCCTAGGAAGTGCCAAAGAAGCCCATACACCCCATTCACCAGCCTCCACCTCCTCACTGAGAGCTGCTGGGCAGGGAGCCCCAGGCTCTGGGCCCGAGTGTCCCTTCTGCTCTGTGGTGGGGCAGGAGGTCATTGCTCCTCAGTTCCCATCCCTGCCTCTCCCCTGCAGGTGCCTCAAGCACAGAGTGCCTCCTGCTTTTCCCCCTGGCTCTGCCAGCACAGCTTTTGTGGGTGACTGGCCATCCACCAAGCTGCACCAGCCTGTGCCATTAACAGAATGTTTACCTGCTGCCTCCCAGGCAGGCCAGGGACCAGCCTGAAGGAAAGGAAAAACCTGTCATGAAAAGAAAGAAATTGCTGAGGTCAGGGACATTTTCAACCAGCAGAACTTGGCTATGCCACAGGAGCCCTCAGCTGAAATGTCCCCAAAACCCTCAGGGCAGGAATCACCTCAGTCCTGTTCCAAGATGGAATGAGGGATCTTTTAGCGACACAAGAAAATCCTTGTCCCTTCTCTGTTTTCATTAAGAGCATCAACAGGTTTTAGGAGAAAGAAATCACTAAGACACTACTCCAAGATTACACAGTATTTACTGGAATTACAGCACGTTGCCTCAAAGGGATATGAATTTACTCAGGCAACATAACAGAAGAACAGAAAGATACATTTTAATCTTCACCCAGTATTTTCGGTGCTGCTGCTCTTGAAAGCACATATGCCTTGCCTCTTATAGAATGCACAGTCTGTATGCCAATATTATAAATCCACATGTTCAGCTCATTTTTCCCCCACTTTGATGAATAGCTTTAAATCATGCTTAAAATAGCCCATGTTTAATATTATAGAGTGAAAATTCAAATTAAGGCATTTGCAGGTAACTTTGGTAAATTAGAAAAAATGGTGTTCCTATGCTACAAAAATTGCCCAAATCCCCCAATACTGCCCATCTTGAATTCCTCTTGTCCCCTATAGCCTGAGCCTTCAGCCCAGCTAACTACTGCTGTCACAGAAAACCTTCTCTGCAGAAATTTTCTCTATTAAAAGAAAAGCTTGTGGATAAATTAAGTATCAAAGGCAATAGATTTAAGACATACTCCTGCAGTACTGCTTTTACCCAAGCTTTTGAAGATTTCCTTCCCATTCCTCAACTTGTCCAAACAACTAAAAGGTTTGAAAGATTAATGTGACCCCAGACTATTTCTTAGTGATGTTGAATGCCAAAAGCAAAGCCTAAGGTGAAATACAGAGATATAGAAAGACTAGTTTGGACAGGCTTTATTATGGCCAGTTTCCCACATGTCAATTTACTGCTCATATCCTTCTTGCCTGTTTCCTCATAATGATGACTTAAATACCTTGTCTTCAAAAACTACCAAAAATGCACCATCAACACATATAATTATGGCTGTAAGGCATTAAGAAGTAGTTTTCTGGATTTTTAGAGGATGGCATGCTATTAGTAGGCAATTTACACCTATTTTACTGCAAGGTCTTCAGAGAATCTGTCACTTAAGACTGTGGTAAGCATCTAGCAAGGAATAGGTGCACCATAATTTTATTAATGCTTTCATAAAATTGTTTATTTTCCTAGCTTCTAGAAGTTCAAATAACATCTTGTGTGTAGGACAATGCATTTAGTTCAACTAAAAATCACCATATCTTTTTTTTATAAAGTTTTCAGCTGCCAGAAGTATCAATGGATTTTAGAGCATCCCCTCCTCTTAAAAGGACATCTCAAGAATGGATCTAGGAAGGCTATACCAATTTTCCTTTGTCTGAAACCTCTGGAGATAAACTGCATAGGAGAAAACAAACAAAACACAAATAAACAAACATCTTCACCTTCCCCCTCTTAGATGCAGCTTCTACAATTATTTTTGGTCAACAGGACCAAACAGATTGCCTATGCAGTATCCTTACAGAACACCTAAATGAATCAATAAAACCCCACAAACCTAACAAAATATAGAAATCATTTGACCCAAAGGGAGAAGAAGTTATAAGTGGTTTACATAACAGTGTACATGCCAGGACTGATCTCTGGGTATTTTTCACTAATACTTTTATATCAATCAAAAAGTGCAGGGTTTTGTGCTCCTTAAGAGCCCAACAGCCTCAAACTCCTATTAGTTTGGAACCTGAGGGATTTTACATTACATATGTCAGTGAAAGTGCCTCAAACGAACTTTTCAAAACTTAGGTAAAAAGCAAAACTAAACACTATTTTCAGTGTGCTGGTGCAGCAAGCAAGGGAAGACCCCTGGGCAATTCCTGTGGATATGATTCTGTGGCATAGTCAATAGCAAAGCCAGTCAGAATATGGGACAGCACTGCTGTATTTTATAAGAAAGGGTAATTCAGTCACATCAAAAAAATATGCAATAGAGGCAAAACCTGAATGCTACTTATCTATCAATTAACTCAGCTGCAAATTGCAACTTCAATTCTGTACTTTGTTTTTATTAAAGTTACTATTCTTTTCCAACTTTAAAGAGATTAAATGCAGTTCTTTTGTTTCATTCACATCTTACAAAAGGCTCAGCTGCAGAGCTTCAACTTCTCCAGTACCTGCACCTCAGCTCTTTTCTCTAGTAACTTCAACTTCCAAGCAGATGGACATGAATCTTCCTGAAGTCATGTATACACAATACACCTGAAATCTCAAAGCCTCTCTTTCTCATTCAAGTTTGACAGAATTCTCCTTTTTATTGCCCAGCTCTTTCAGTTGCCTTTTTTTTTCCACATTGAAGTATCCAATGCTTTGGGATGATGCTACAGTACTCTGGGTCAGATCATGGTATTTTATAAGACTTCCTTGAGACTGTGTAAGTAAGAGCACAGGAGTGGAAAAGAAGTTCTGTACTCATATACTGTCACACAGGATAATAAAATCATTCAGGATGGACACAATCTCAAGATGTCATCTAATATAAAACCATGTGAGCATTTACATACTCCTGTTTCTCTTGGGCAGATCCACCAAACAGTGGTATAAAATCTGTCCTTAATGATGTCAGTTTTAAAAAGTTTCCTTTTTTCAGGATGTTTTAGAAACAGCATTCATGAAATGTGATCTTTCAACCTGCATTATGGCTTACAACGAAAAAGAGAAGTCAAAACATTTCCTAACAAGACATGATTCAATAATTCAGAAATATCTGTGTTATCACAAGGATTTTCTCACAAATCAACCAAATTCTTTTAGAGGTTAAATTTTGAATAAAAATAACATGTTCAGCTCAAAACATTTTAATGAGAAAATCCATTAGCAGTCACAAACCCTGCCCTGACAACTAGTGTTTGCACCTACTGGAAGCTGTGGATGTTTGGATGCATAGATGTTTCTGCTGATGTTTTGTAGCAGCAAAGCCCTTTGGGGGCCACTTATTCTCCTGACTGTGGGCCTTCCAGCATCATTACATCTGTCAATCCAAAAATTCAAGCCAAGCCTGGCTGCCAAGCAATCAAGAGCATGTGCATACAGACTAATCGATAGAATTCTGACTGTAATTCCTTTATAAACAAATGTAAAATACTAATTTACTCAAAAACTCAGGCTGCAGAACATTTTCCCTCATGATATGAACTTTTTGTTCTTACACCCGCCTGGCCTCCTTAGGATGAACAAATATTTGTAGCTGATAGCTCTGTGAATTATCACAGGGCAAGTAATGTTGTAACAGCCACAAGAATATGATGTTAAAAAGGATGAGAGACATAACAGACAGACCTGTAATCTTCAAAGCAGTTTTACATGGGAACAAACAAAAACATCCAGGCCACTCATGACTTGTCAGTTAATAATGCAATCACTTCTTGTTCTAATGCTGCACTGTAGCACAAGCCAAACATTTATTCTGTGAGTCTTCTAGCAAAACTGTATAAACAACGATACCCCTCCTCCAAAGATGACATTTTTATTTCATGCTGTACATGAATTAATTGAAATTCAAATTCAAATGCTTTCTGCATGCACTGTTGGAAGCTTGTCCTGTCTCCTAGCAAAGCGTGAGCTCCAGCAACCAAACACTACCATGCAAAGTTGTCAGATAAGCTAGGAAGGAAACTCCAAATAAATTATTTTCAAGGCACTGTCTTTATTTTAAGCAAGGAAGAAATATTTCTGCAGTGAGTCCTTAGCTACAGACAAGCCTTCTTCTGAAGGAAGAACTCACGCCAACAAAGTTTCATTTATTTCTAGATATGAAAAAAGAAAAAATGTATAATGAGAAATAATGTCTTCCACCTGAAGCAGTTCTTAGGCCATATGATACAGGGGCTGTAGTGTGACATTACCACTAAACTGAGCCAAAAGTTTATTTCAGTATTTTCTACCTGACTCTACTCTAAATGCCAACAAAGCTGGAGGAGAAGCCAAAGTTGCTGCTTGTGTGGGAGGTGAATCTGCTGCAGCAGCAGAGGGAAAGCTGAGCTGGGGCTGGTAGAGGAGCTGCTGAAGAGCATGAAGAGATAGAGAGGATGAATGCTGAAGTGTAGGCTAGATTTTTCTATATTACAAGCATAAATCAGGACTGGAGAAACCAATCATGATGAGGAGAGAGGGCTGCAAATGTACCCCCCCTGCAAGTGATCAGAACACATACTGCACTTACTGGTAGTGATGAGGATGAGATACTCATCCCCCTCTTATCTTCCCCTGCTCCACATGAGTCTGTCCATCAGCAACAAGGACTCTAGTTTTGGAGCAACTGTTCACTAACCAGCTACAACCAACCTGCACAAACAGACAGGCCTGAAAAGGAAATAAACTACCTACTCATTTAAGGTAAGAGTGGAATTTTACCTGGATAACACCTGGTAAAAAACTGCATTGACTGTTGGATAGAAGAAACACCAGACATTGCCCTTACCATTTTGAACTGATTTGAGAGGACATTTTCCAAGAGTAAGTAGTCAAAAAAAAAAGAGTTATCAATTTAAACTCCTGTTAAATCTTGCAGTTTTTTCACCCTTAGCCTGTAAGGCAGAGAGTAAATGCGAGCACAACTGAGGAAGTGTGTCTTTTCCAGTTCAAAAAAACTGGATAACTAGAGAGGACCAAACTGCAAGACAATAATGCTAAAATGGAAGCTCTGGGAGAAAAAAGAAAGTTTAATAAGATTAAGATTATAGAAATCAATTACCAGTAAACTGAAAATTACCCATCCTCAATAAAAGTCACAAACACCAATTAGCTTGCTTATTTCCAGCAAGTTGATGTTAAAGAACTTTGTTGTGGAATTATTTTTAAAACACAAACATATTACTCACACAGAACATGTGTTCCCAGACAAAGATTTGATCATTAAATGTGTCAAAATAAGATAGAGACCTTCTTGCAGGTTATCACTCTGATAGCAAAATTATTTTTCTCTTTCTTAAACAAAAAATAATAGAAATATTTAAAACACAAGATGAATTTTTAGCAGATGAAAACAGTCTCAGCTTTGGTCCCTTCTGGGATATTTTTTTCCTTTGTAGAGAAGAAAGTAAGCTAGTAATTACAACATGCAGCTCTAAGACCAATTAACAATCTGCAACATGCCCCACTTCTTTTATCCTCCACTGGTAACGCTACAGGCAGCATTAGCTGTCTAATAAATAGGTGAGCACTGCTTAACACTTTGCAAGGTTTCAGCATTTCTCTTCACCCCTGGCATCAATTCTCTCTCTCCCTTGGCTATTAGCAGATCAGTCTGGCAGTATGCAGATGCTGTTCTGTTGTGTGCTCCAAGACACACACTGCCTTTAGGCTCCCTTGGGCTATGAAAGGCAGGTGGCTCATTCATGTTCTGAAGAGAAAGCTTCACTAATGACCTCGCAAAGGTCTTCAAGAGATATTTTTTTCCTAGTTAATCAGCCAGACAAAGAATTTACTTCTGCTTAGGAAGGGTGGATATTTGTAAGGCAGCTATGAGGGAGGAGGAAAGGGCACATATTTGTAAGGCAGCTATGAGTAGAAAAGGGCAAATGTTAAAAGTATTTTTAATATACTTGCATTTCCTGAGAGCTAAAGAGTTCCATGCCCAGCACAATGCGCCATGCAGAAGTATTAAAACTGAATGCACTCTGCGTGTCAGGCTATACAGGGACCAGGTATATAAGCATTGGTCTTTACAAACCCCTGAACTGCACTAGCAATTGCAACTTTTTATGCTTCAAATACACATGCCAAGCACCTTTTTCAAGGCTGTAGTATATGGGTTCTTTCTTGGAGTAATTATGGAGGTGTACAGCTAATACAAAAGCATGCAGGTGAATTGCCTAGTGCTCACTAGTACCACATCATAATGTTGCTACCAGGAAAATCTGTACAGGCAGATCTGCTTCTAAGATTCCTGCTAGGCACTATATGAATAAGCACAAGACTAATACATTCTTTGCCTGTAATAACGAATTCACACCCATGCAAAATTGACTGGCTTGTCATGGTGTGACAGAACGCACAAAGAGCCTGTCTATCAAAGAGCCTACCACCTGAAAATCTGCATCCTACTGATCAGTGTCTTCAGAAAGTTGTAGCATATGCACTTGAGAATCCAAAGTACACACTGACTTTTATACTATATGCTCCTTGCAAGTTCAATAACAGCAGCTTTTCTATAATAAAACCAGATATGGATAAGCCAGGCTTCTCAGTCAAATATATTTAGTTATGCCTATTAACATAAGTAAAAACAAATAGCTTACAACAAATCATTTATCTTTCCTCTCCACTTCTTTAGTCATCCAATTCCACATACGCATTTTAACAAAGGCTAATACTAACACCCACAGTCTTTATTTGGATGTTATCTGTAGAAAACATTTTGATACTTCAAAAAAAATAGGAAGAGTTTATGTGTGCATGTACTCAAATATATAAACACACATAGACACAAACACATGTTTACATACTTTCTATATATTTTGCTTTTTTACAAGCATTTCAAATAGAAAATGATAACTTTGTTCTCAATTTACCTTAATAGAAACTTTATTTTAAAAAGATCGGATTTTGGCTGTTCTGTGTACAATCTGCTCTCTTTCTCTGTTGGCTAAAGAAAAAGAGAACTTTATGAAAGTCAATAGCTGGGAACCTGGTCCTTTACACCAGCTTGCTATATCTGAAAAGTATCATAAGTGCACCATGCAACCCTTGAGAAAAATAAGATACTCTGCCTTTTCACTCACCCAATCTCCACTCCTGTAGATCATATTCTACATTAGTAGATACAACAATGTCCACAGATCATGAAATCCATCTAAGAGATGGTCTAAACTCTTACAAGTAGAACTATTCAATAGACTATATGGAACTGCTCTGGACTACCACAAGGAATAGCTGTGTTGTACTTCAGTCTTTGTTTCACATGGCAAAAAATTGCTTTAATTACCACCAACTTGATGCCCAAAAGAAGATAAGAAAACCGTCTTCTCCAAATAGAGAAACCTTGAGGTGGCAGACTGAGAGAAGTGATCACGACCCTCTACTCTGCTCTAGTGAGATCCCCCCCAGAGTGCTGCATCCCATTCTGGGGTGCCTACCAGAGGATGGACATGGACCTGTTGGACCAAGTTTAGAGGAAGCCACAAAGGTGATTAGAGGGACAGAACACCTCTCCTATGAGGAAAGGCTAAGAGAAATGGGATTGTTCAGACTGGAAAGGAGAAGGCTTTGGGGTGACCTAATTGCAGCCTTCCAGTCCATGAAGGGAGCCTACAGGAAAGATGGAGACGTTTTACAAGGAATTGTAGTGACAGAACAAGGGGAAATGGATTCAAAATAAAAGAGACTAGGTTTAGATTAGGAAGAAATTCTTTACTGTAAGGGTAGAGAGACACTGGAACAGGTTGTTCAGAGTTGTGGAAGCCCTGTCTCTAGAAGTCTTCAAGGCCAGGCTGGATGGGGCTTTGAGTAATCTGGTATAGTGGAAGGTGCCCCTGCCCATGGCAGGAGGATTGGAACTTCTCTGAACGTGGCAGGGAACTTTAAGGTCCCTTCCAACCCAAATCATTTTCTGGTTCTGTGATTCTATGTCTCCTTACTTCCTACCCAGTTCAAATTCTCATTGAATTAATGGCAATAGTCCAGCAACCCAAAGTCCCGAAAGACAGAATTTACTGGCAAAGGCACTGACAAATGTGGTAATGTCTTTATTGGCTTCCAGACTGGAGTTCTGCAAACGGGTAGTTGCAACTACCAGTGAGTACACAGCCTAAGGTAACACACCACTGTTAAATACAGACACCCATATTTGAGTTAACAAATATATGCCTCTCCACTGCTTTTCATAAGATGGCCAAGCTGCAGGTACCTTAACAATGCCACGAGCCTTTGGAAGCCACATCCACATATTCCATAAAAGAACTATTAACACTGCACTCACAGAAGCACAGTTTTCTCTACACATTCAAATCCAGTGCTTACTCTTGTCACTTTACTTACTGTTACTTCTTCCTCTGAGATGAATATGTAACATTCAGGTGGGGACCCAAATGGTGTTTTGCAGCCAAAACACAAAGAGAAAAAATTAATAAGTAAAATTTTGGTTCAGTTAAAAGGGGAGGAGGGAAAGAAGAATGTGAACACTTTATCATCAACTGTTTTAGTTCCAAAGTTTTGGGGCCCTTTCCTCGTGCACTGCTTCCCCTTGTGCTGACTCAGAAGGATGCTTGGATTATTATATTCTTTTTGACACTGAATAACCTTAAGTAATTCTATTCTTACAACCACACTGAGATAATTTTCAGTACTTGGGGCATCACACTGTTCCTATCCGGTTCACGTATGCAAGGGGAAATGAAAAACACATATTGAAACAGGAGGGGAAGATGATGAAAAAAAATTTCCTCTTTGCAGATCATGACTTGAAAATTATCTAGGGAATAAATACTCTCATTGAAAAGGCCAGAAAAATCCCCTCAATGGGACCTGAAAGGTTTGGGTACCAGGGAATCCACCATCTCACCCCTCTAGTTCTGTGCACTCAGAACACTCCCGCTCCTGTTGGCAGCCCTCTTACCTCATTTCCATTCCAAGCTCATCTCTTCTGCCAGTGAGCAAACATAGGTTTGATTTGTACATTGATCCAAGCAATCACCACGTGCACACACTCCACCACACTCCTTGACCCCACGAGCACAAAATGCTTAACAATGCTCTGGTCCAGGGCTTTGACATGGATCACAAGCACTGCCACTTGCAGAGCATTCACTCATGGCTTCAAGTGTGCCAACAGCACTTACTAAGGTTGTAACTGCACAAGGCAGCTCCATTCTTGTCAACCCAACTTACGCCAGTCTCACTCTATTTATAAAGCAGGCACAGCAAATCAGTCTGATGAATCTTAATCAAATTTAAATAAACTTTGCTTGGTGTAAAATGTAATGTCTATTTGGCCAATGGACCATCTAGCATAAGAAGCCTGAAGCAGTGATGTTTTAATGCAGCATACCCCTGTGAAGTCTCAGAGTAAACACAGCAAAGTTTGCTTCAAAAGTACACCTCAAATCACCTCATACACTCCTCCTACCAATGTACTCAACTATTGGTGTTATGTTAATAGAGTCTACATAAATGGTCTCCTAATCACTTGATAAATTGCTTAATAAAGAAGTAACTTCCATAGTTGTCAATTAGTTACATAATCAGCAAGTATTTGGTATCCATCAAACAGCAACAGAAAATTCAACTGCAAAACACCAGACTGTATCAGGGGAATGGGTGAGCAGGGAGAAGACAGGAGAAGAAATTAACTACTATTGCTAGCATTTCACGTCACCTGTATGGACAGTATTTTGATATTGATGTAAAGTCACTTTTATTCGTGCTGTCCAGCAGAGCCACCAATCTCCTTTTCCAAGTCTGTAATACACACAGCTCCCCTTCTGAGATGCCAGAAGATATGAGCAGATCGGAACCTAAAACTCATCTTACCACACGACAAAAGAAATTTAAAAAAACCCAAATCACCATCACCAAAAACAACTCTGAAAGAAACCCTTTTCCTGTTTTTTTAGACAATCAAACTGTTGCCAGACCCGTACTTAGTACGCGTCTTTCCAGCACCAGCATTTGGTGATAAATTATTTCAAATCCCCCCCTTCAAAATACTTTTGGTTGTTATTTCCCTGGAAATTTTAAACAGACTAAAAAAAAAAAAAGTAACTGCAACAAAATTCGGACATAGAACCCAGATGCAGTAGGATATAAAGTGGAAGATATGACTGGAAGACTGAAAGGCACAATGAAAGAAGCAGTTCTGACTGAAATCTCAAACTTGGCTTTATTTCAGCTATGATGTCCAGTACTACAGCTGAGGGTGAGGCTGAGCTTCTGACTAGAACATACTGCAAATTTTCTGGTGTCCTAGAGGTAGAGACCTAGTTTCTTCTGACCTTCACTTGGTATGTTTCTATCAGTGAATAGGACATCTATTCTGTCCACATTGCAGTGTGCTACCTTTGCACAGAAACAGATGCAAGAAGCAAAATCCACATCCTCCAGTTGCATGCAGCCACCCTTGAACAATCTTTTCAAAGCTACATTGTCAGCAGAAAGACAAGGTTCCCTAGGGCAGTGAATTACATATCAAGGCCACCGATATCTTTATTGACTTCACAAGACCTGCTCATTTCTTTGTGGTTAAGTCTACAGGTCAGAACAGGAGGACAGGTTGTGTTCTGTGGCAGCAACAGGACAAGAACCATTACTGTAAAAGATATAGCTATACTTTATTCTGTGTTTTCCTGTTACTGGTAACAGAGGAACCTGGATAAAAAACCCTGATAATATAAACAAGCGGGGATTTTATTTTCAGTGGAAACACTTATGCCTTTAAGTCACCTTGTTTAAGAACACAGTTATGTATGGCACGTTTTCACTAGGATTTTAGAAGTCAGGAAAGATTCAACACTTAGAGCAGCAATCCAAATTCTTAAAATAATATTAAGTGTTGCAGACCACAGTATTAACATGTGGCAGTAAAACTGAATCTTTACAGCATGACTAGATACATCTCCAGTCAACTTGAGTTAAAAGTTACAATGAATTCTTTAGAGATTACAAAATAAAGACAAGAAAAGGCTGGTGATGAGAGAAGAAAGAGGAGAGAGGTCTGCAGCAGCTACAGATAAAATTAAGGTGTGTCTCGTTCAATCCATTCAGTGGCACTTGCCATTTTGTGAATGAGACTTGTCAGGGAGCAGGCACAGCAACAGAGCAGTCAGCACCTTTCCTTTGCTAAAAGGGTCTCAGAGTTGGCTAATCTCAGCAGATTGTTGACTGATACATACTGTTTCTCCTTCAAGGCTTCACCAGTGTATGAACAACGGTCCTTCTTTTCCTTTAAAAGTCCAAATCTTTCAAAAATTCTATGCCAGATCTTCTATACCTGCCCTCTCGGGTTTGCGTACCAGATCTTTTTCTAGTTCCAGTCTGGAAAGTAACATAACGTTGAAACACTACAAAAGTGTTGTTTCGCTCCCTCAGAATAAAATCATGAGCACAACCACCAACAAATGTGCACCAAATTTTACCCAATGGCAACATAAATGCACAAGCAAAGCATTACTTGTGTGTCTGCATGTCTGGCTGGCTGGACAGACAGGCAGGATGAGATCTCCCCAGTGAGAATACTGGGTGAACAAATATTTATTGAGAACTACTCAGCTGTGATACAGAAGGGGATTCATGGCATGGTGCATCTGGACTCTGCTCATTTTTTACGAGATAATTGCGCCACGGACTACCTCAAACATGGCATGACTGAAGGATTTGCCTTTTAAATTTAAGAACATGGAACGGACAGGAATTAAATCCGTCATGCCTCTGTGTAGCACACAATGGAGGAAGAATATAAATAAACAGGCAACCAGAATGGTGCAATAAGACCAGGATTAATCCAAGTGTGATTAATTCAGTGTCAGATTAAAATTGATAGTGCCAGCTGTATCGGGTCCATTCTGCCACATTATTCTCGCCTGTCTTTTTTTTTTATGTCCATCTTCTTCCCATTTCCTTGGTGGATAAACCTGCAGGAGAGTTAATTGTCACATACATGGCTTTAATCACATTGTCCACACTGTTCGGGGGCCTTGCCTTCAGCGATCCATGACTAATTGTTGTGGTAATTTTTCAATCATTAACAGCACCGCATATGCTGCGGACAAATCCCCCGGCACCCGCCAAAGCCCCGGCGGCCAGCGGCGCACACGCCTCCATCAAAGCCCCGCGCCCACCGCCGGCTGCATCCCGCCCTCGGGGGCGAGCTCGGCGCTGGTACTGCCGCCGTGAAGGAGGCAGCGCTGCCAAAGGGAGGCAGGGGGGGGGTGTGGGGCGAGGAAGGACATTCAATCTCCATCTGGGAGGGCTGGCGGGGCTCTCGCTGTCCGCCCGGCGCCCGCAGCTGCCGCCCCGCTCCCCCCGGGGCCGCCGCGGGCGCGCCCGTGGGACAGGAGGGCTCCGGGGAAGCCCTCGGGCGGAGAGAGGCACGGCTCTGGGCTTTGGTAACCTTCTCGGCGAACCCAGCCGCCGGGCCCCTCCCCGGGAATCACACGCGTTTCATAAGGCACGAAAAGGCGAGCCGAAAGCTCCCCTCACGCTCCAGAGCCGAGTGACAAGCAGGACGTAACAAATCGCTGCACCAGCAGCCCTGCAGCAGCGGGAAGCACCAGCGCCACGGTGCTTCGGAGCCACCCGCCAGGATTAGTGTAAGTGCCACTGCCTGTCCAAGCTGCGTGAACCGAGTGACCCCAGCTCAGCTGGCAAAGAGCTCGTCGGGGGAATGAGGCGGCCGGCATTCCCAGTCACCTTCTGACTTCTTGTTCCCGGAGCAATTTATTCACTGACGGAGGTGCACTACGCCCTCCAATGCTGTACGCCTGGGTGCCTGCAAAAACCAGTATTGGGTTTACTGCCTGGAATGGAGCGATTGGAAAATGTCATGTTCTCCTCTCGCTCACCACCGTTTCCAAGCACATTAACATATTAAGCTGTTTTATGCGCCTGGGACGTCACACTTATAGATTATGCATATCAGCATCCTCGAAGAAAGCTTGGATGGGGGAAGGAAAAAATCAGATGAGAGTCTGCAGCACTTCTGCCTTGAAGAGATCACTTTAAAACAAGGTGGCGTTTCAGCAATCACCCAGGTGGCTTTAGAAAATGCTGAGAGAACATTTAATTATTGAAAGCTATGGTGGTAGCAGCAATAGTGACTATTGAAATATAAATGCAGGCAAAGGAGAAAAACAATAAAAGGACAAATTAAGAATTAAGACCAAAACAAGGCAAGATTAAACAAAGACAGGACCCTCTTTGTTCCCTCGGAGTGGGAGAGAGAGAATCCCCAGCTACACAGGGGAGTAAACAACATCTCAGACTTGGCTTCTGATTCAAGCCATAAAGAAGAAAAGGGAGGGGAAAATCCTGTCCTGCCCACAAGTTTCTGACAGTGGCAGCACCGGCACTCTTATGCAATCGTTACATAAGTTGTGACAGGACCGGCGCCTTCCCCTCCCGGTGCCCAGGCGCGGGGCAGGCAGGGCACCCCCCCTCCCCTCCTCTGCATCACGCTCGGTTCTGCTCGCCCCGGGCCGCAGGTGCGGGGTGAGACACAAATACAGAATCATCTCTGCACTTTTTATTCTTTTTGACTTCTTTCTCCCACCATCCATGAGTTGCTTTCTGCTTTCTGCAAGGGAACACTTAGTGGCACACAACTGGAATAACCTTTCTTGCTTTTTTTCTCCCCTCTCGTTATCCCAAAGAATGCTGCCCTCTCGAACCGAAGGAAAGGGTGACAACATGTAAATAGTGTCTTAATTAATTTCTGCACGTAGCAGCGTTGCTGCTATTACCACACTGCATTGAGCCGGTGTCAGTGACAGAAGAACCACATGAAGTTTATGGAGCCGCCTATAGCCTACCAGAGATGACAAAAGATCCCAACGATGGCAGATGGCATGTGAATCACCGCACAGGCAATTAGCAGCTAGCTGACGGATTTTGACATGCTGGGGAGGACAGAGGGGGTTTTCTCTGCTCCTAGCAGTTCTCACCAGAGCGGATGGAAATAGGCATTAGTCTCACTTTGCCCCCACAGTCTTTGCAACCATTCTTGCTAGGTTTGAGGCTGCTGTATTGCTAGGCGCTTATAAGCACCCAGTGCAGAAAGATTTGCAGCAGTAATAAAAATGCTGTCTTTTTACCTTGATGAGATCAAGTCACAGCTGCTGCAAAGCAGAGTGTTTTAGGGCTGAGTAAAAAACAAAACAAAACCAAAACCACAAAATACCCACCCTATGCAGCAAAGGACCACAGCCACCAAGCCAAGTGCTGTGAAAACATTACAGTGCTGTAAACAGTGATTGAAAATGCATCAAAAACATCGAATGCTTCTAAGCTACAATGACAAATGTATTCTGGAACTGTTCAAGTTGGATACCTCTCAAAATTAATTTTTACGGTAGACAATGTACTAAATTTTGATCAGAAAGCTAATGCAGAACCCTTCAGCATGAGCCTAGTCAGCATATACCTTTATCTTCAAGTCAGTAAAAAGAATAATATAAAAATGTTCTAGTAAAATAATGCCCCGCAAAGGTCTCCTCTGTGTGGCTGCAGTGCAGACCTTGGATGACACTGAAGCAAAGACATTATTCTGAGCAGTCTGACTAGCAGTGTTGTGAGCAGTAACACTCAGAAGGCAACTACTTTAAAAATTCAAGGTGACAACTTACATTATTTTTCCTAAAGTCTTTTAGTTTGTTTGCTCATTAGTTGCCAGGTCAGTGCTAGTTTTTGTGAGCTCTGCAGTGGGGATTTTTTCTGTACTTTTTACTTGCTCAGTGCATGCTCAGGAACAGTAATCCCTTTTGGGGGGCTCCTTGCACTGATGCAATTAATAGCATCAAAAAACCCCTCCAACCTCAGAGCACAGGTGCTCTGCCTCTGGAAGCACAACATCTAAGTAACCCTTTTTGCTGGAGGAAAGCTCTAGCAGCCATCACTACCTGGACTAAGCAAGGTTATCCACTTAAGAAGGACAGCATACCAGCCTGTATTTTTCCATCCCAAACTGGGCATTCAGAAGAGGGGATGGTGGGGATTCAGAAGAGGCTGGATGACGGTCCCTTGCAAAGAGACAAGATGCTGACAGTAAGACTTCCATCAACATCTTGCTTCCACATCAGACAGCTCTGCTTGTGACCTGCTGAGTTTTGCATTTCCCAGGAGACAGAGGCTGTGTCTATTTTCCAAAGCCTGTGCTTCCAACATTGTGCCAGGCCTACAGCACACCATTCAGCACCTGCTTACAAGCTACTCCATGCTACGGGTCGCCCACTCCTCACTAAAGTCCAAGGCTGGGCCACTCTCTACCAGCTAGAGATTTACTGAATACACTTGCTGACTTCCCAGGCCACTTTGCAATTGCTGACTGACTTCCACTGGTAGGTATGACAGCATTTTGCAACTCCCGATCAAGACTGAAGCAACAGTAAAAAGTCAATAGGTTATTATCTCCATTTCATACACAAATAAATTGAAGAAGACCATGACTGCAACAGTAATGTTAAGTTCAAGAAAATGCTACCGAATCGTTTTAATACAGATATAATGCCTTCCATGCAGTTAACTATGCAAGTTTTGTCAAGAAAGCAAATCAAATAAATCAATTTCCAGCCGTAAGCATGCCTCAGCTCTAATCTTATTCAGTGCAGAAAAAGAACTACATACCTCATGTACATGATTACTAACCACCAGGACAGAGACAAATGATATATCACTATATGAAATACCATTCTGCAGATGGAACCAAGACTACAAATATATTTAGAATGTTTGAGAATTGATTTAAACACTTAATAATTTTATCATATATCAGAACCTTCTAGAACAGGAACAGATCTTAGGATCTGTGTTTCAGGCATTTTGCCAGCCACTGAGACCAGAAGCTGTAATTATGCTATAATATGGCTACAGGTGATGTTTCAGCAGCTGTAACTCAGGTAGTCAATGATCATCTCAACAAACAAGGAATGTACATCTTAACCTTGCCTAGTTTGACAGCACTTAATCATATGAACTATAATGTAACACATGGAATTTGAGTGCCATTGAATTCCAGATAACTTGTTAACATGCCATTTCAGGAGCATTTTCCAAACTTTTTCTTATGCATCAGTCCAAGTGCACAAAGCCAATCACATGTTACAAGAAAGCAAGCCATATGTTGTCATATTAAAAAAAGTCTTATGAATCTCAGGGAGTTTTCACATTGCATTGGGACGTATTTTACTGAATGTTTGTTTTGCTTCTCCCCTCACAGCTTCTCAAGTAAAAAAAAAAAAAAAAAAACACCTCACAAAACCCCCAAACAAACAAAGAAACCACCAAGCACTAGCAAGCTTTCTGAGCCAGAGATAAATGTTCAGAATTAATTGAAATGTTCACAAGAGAATGCTGTAATGAAAAAGCACCAAGAAAAGAGAAACACATGATGCAAAGGCTTACCTTCCAAGTGGAAGGTGACAAGGTAGCAGCAATGCTGCCCTTACTGAGGACAAACAACTGAGGAAGGTGAGCCTCTCTCTGGAGTGGATTGTAAGGTGACCTGGGACAAATCACTAAATTGAGTAGTGTCACACTCTCCCCTTCTGTAAAATGTGCCTGATATAGCTTTTATAAAAAGGCATGCTGCTGAGAATTGCTACATAGGAGCACCATTTTTATTATTGTCCAACAGAGGGCATCTAAGCAGGACAACAAAGATTGGCCACATTTCTGTCACTGAGAATAGTCAGAAGCAGTGTTCTTCTCCATTGTGTTTTCCCCATATGCCTTCAAAAGCAACCAAAAAAACCCACAAACAAACACACACCCAACAAAACAAAAAACCACCACCAAAAAATACCCCAGCGAGTTCCTCAGACAGAGGTTTCCAATGGAAGCACTTCAGCAGCTCAAGAAGACAAACTGCTAGCAGATGTATATATTACTGCTTTCTCAAACCTATGGTACAGGTATTCCAGATCTGGCTTAGATCTGAAGTATGATGCTGTAAGGGCACTTGAATGATGACCAACAGTAAGGTCTGAGGAGTTTTCAATAAGGTCAGACTCCACTGCAGGAAGACTGCAGTCTAATAAGGTTAAGGGACTGTGGAAGAGGCATGCAAGGTCTTGGGAAAATACATCCCTTCTAAGCCATTAGACAGCTTTAGCTTGAGGTTTTTCAGATGACATGTCTGTATCAGAACAAAACCAAAACCCTCTAAATTTTATTTAAAAACCAGCCAAACAAAGATTGTGATTCCTCAAATATTTTCTCTGTTCCAGTTGCTACTGTGTCTTAAACTTCAGCTGTCAAGAAACAGCTGTTGCATCTTTTTTATTCCCCATTTTCACCAGTGCTCAGTTTCTCACACCTTTCCTAACACAGCCTTGTACTCCAGGCCCACCCTTACTCTCAGAATGACGATTCCTCATGCTTTTTGCCTGACCCAGAGTAAGGCTTCAGTTTCACACCTCTGCAGACATGGAAAGCACCTCTGCACACTGGATTACCCAAACTAAAACTGTCATTCTACAGGAACAGTTGAGCAAAAAAATCAAAGTCAATGGACTAGGCCCCAGACCATCAACAGAGGCCTTCAATCACCTGTCAAACACCTTTACTGCTCAAGCCATAAGCCCAGAACCAGGACTAAAGCAATGCCTGAAACAAATCCTAACTCTCAAAATTCAGTGCCTTGCACAGAGACTTCCACAAGAACTGGATAACAGAGCTGATTAGCTCATGCAGGCATCTCCCCTGCTGTCAAATTTCCTTGACACAGTTTCCTTGGCTGTGGTTTGAAAACCTTCTTGGAGTTGTCCTTCAGATGGCAGCATACTTGCTGCAATTACTCTCTTCTGCTATGAAGCCTTTTGGGTGTCTCCAGGGAGCCTGGGAGAAGGTCCCTCCAGCTCTATATTGCACAAATATGTGGAACACATAAAAGAAATCACAGATTCAGTATCCCTTAGTTCACCTTCCATAAACTCCACCTGTGAACTGTACCATCACAGAGTTTTTCCCTAACTTAAGGTGTATGCATTTTTCTTCAAGCCCCAGGAGAATAGAAATAATGAAAGAGAGATGGGAGTAAAGCAGCAAAAAGGTCACTGTAGGAGAACTCTTGCTTTTCAAATTGAGCCTTTCAAGGAAAAAGTTGCTGATTTTCTCTTCCTGCAGAGTATCATAAGGCAGCAAGGAGGTCATGGTAGGGGAACACAAGCTTTTTCAAAATTGAGCCTTTCAAGGAAAGAATTAATGATCTTCTCTTACTGCTGAGTATCACACCTACAGGTGTCATAGAAAGAAGACAGGAGGCTGTCTGCTGAAAATAAGTGAAGGATGTGCTGGTTTTTATAATTGCAACTGCACTTCTACCTCTAAGAATTATCATATTAATTTAATCTACAAAAACAATGCCATCATGATCTCAAGATCTGGTCATTCCTGCTGTAAGTAGCTGCTGTTCCTTCCCTTCCTCTGAAAAACCAAATGCTCAGTTTAATGAAGAACACCAGAACAGCAGAGGGCTCTGAGAGTTGTTTTTTTTTTTCTTTTAGTTTAATTATTGATCCATGAAGAAGAGGAAAGAATGGGAGAACATTTTCTGTCCAACATCAGAGCAGCCACAGAGGTGTGTAGGAAATGACAGGTTTTACTACTAGTGCAACTCCTCCTATGAATGGTGTAAGAGGACACAAATTTTCACCTAGCTCATCTTTTAATTGCACTCCCTCTTGTTTTCAAATAATATTTCCTTCAAAGCATCTGGTCAAAACTCCAGGGTAACACCAGTGTTTATGAAAGTTGTATAACATAACAATTATTTTTAAAAAAATCAGCCACCATTCATGTGAATGTCCATTGATGATCTTGCACACTTTCCTACTCTCCCCTCTCCTATTTGTAAGACTTAGTGCTTCTGTCACAGCCACAAAGATGACATATAGAACTACTGATAGGGCATCACAAAAATCACTCTGTTTTCTATTCACTGATTAGAGTCATACGTATTGAGTGCTTCTTTCTCTCCACCCCAGGATATACAGGCTTGCTTCTACTGAGATCATTGTGTATTGACTAACTGCAGAGAAACAGAAACAGCACAAATTATATTTTTTTGAGCTAGAAACCAGTCTTCTCAGCATTACATGCTGCCAAAACAAAAGAGCAGTTTGCTCCTTGTCCCACTAGGACAGCAGCTCATAGGGTCACATTTAAAGCAATGCAGATAGTCACCAGGGCATCACTCCCATCTCCTGGATACTACTATAAAACCACAGATATGGCACAGAACAACCTCGGGTATCCACTTAGGATGCTAAAACATTTTTCTAATGTTTGCTAACAGCTCCTCCAATCAGCCATATGCAGAACATAGCAAGTGCTTATGCGCAGTCTGCTCCACTTCACCAGTGATGTGTGAAAGCTGAGAGCAATGTAGCCACAGTAACTTTTGTTTAAAACTAGTGTGCAATTAAATGCATTTTCAGACAGCTTAAATGAGCTCCAGCCCTCCTGTTCTGAAATGGCTCTAGTAAATTCTTATTTTCTTTGTTCCTATTGCTCACATGCCTACAAGGTGCAAAACCTGCAATCAGTTATTATACCTCCTCTGAACATGGCCAGAACTTCAGGCTGTGAGGAACCAGACAAATACATAAATAAATAACCATTATTTAGGGGCACAGAATAATCTTGTGAGCAGAAAACCCTAGAGAAAATAAATTCTCCTGTATAACATGAAATGCCATCTCTTAAGAAATAAATAAAAACAGCAGCAGCAAGTGGCAGAACAGCTAATGTACAGTTTTTCTTTCTAAAATCACCAGCTTTTATTCAATAAGACTATAAAGCAATTTAGTACTTGGAAAAGTCAGTAATTCTGCTCCTGTCTTGATTGTGATATGATGAGTTCTAATACAGTAGCAGAGATATTCTGGCAATTACAGTTTTTGCTGTGCACAATGCAGTAGTATTGTGTTAAGACTACATTTCCCTGAGATGAAAAAAAAGAGTTCCAGTCAGAAGTTTATCTTTAACTGTCACTTTTGAAACATGCTAAGCAAGTCTGAACTAATATGAGAAAAGGATTTTCCTCATTGTACTTTTTCTTTTGGAATAATTCCTTAGCTAAATACTTTTCAGCCAGTACAGTCAAAGCCCTAGCTGGAGTCTCTTGCCTTATTTAAATAGATCCTACTAAATTTTCTTCTCTTATAATCCCCACTGCTATTTCACATCAATCACTGTTCTAAAAGAAACTCAGTAAATCCACTTTTTTTCTTTTTTTTTTTTTAACAGAAAAAACTCTGTATTACAATGTCTGTGACAATCTCTGTCATTAGAATAAAGAAGATTGGTACTTTTGAATGAGCAACTTCAGGGCTGGAAAACACATTCTTTTGATACTTTTTCCTGTCTCTCCACAATTTTAAGATAAAGTAGAAATAAAAGTCATTGCAGGGTGAGAAGCTGAACAGCGCTAAAACTGCAGCCACCAGTTTATGGGCTTTTTTATCAGGATCTTTTTTTAAATCTATTTATTTTTCTTGATAAAGCCAACATTTTCACCCAGAGAATACAGAACTTGCCTAGATGTTCAAATATTCAGCTAGAGTTTTTAAATAATCCCAGTGACTTCAAAAGCAAGGAAACAAACAAGTACTTTTCCCCCTCCACTCTCCATCTGGCCAAAAAATAAAATAGGCACAAGATGACTTCCATGATTACCTATTAAATTCCATTTGTTGCTACATACAGAAGTTTCCTCGGACCCTGCCATGGTATTCAGGATCAAGCTTACTACTGATGCTCATTCCATAGTCATCAGAATATGTAACTTATGACATTCGTTCTGCTCAGGAAAAAAGAGCTATCGCTTTAATATCTATTAGTAATCTGTTAAGTTATTTACATGGGGGAAAAGTGTTAAAAAAGGTTGACATTTTTCCCTGATTCAGTTCAGGTACACCAGCAAATCCTGCCCCAAACTGGCTGTTACACTGCCTGGAACGGGCTGTCTCCTCTCTATAGCTGTGCTGCAGTTGCCTTCCAGCAGAATGAAGTGTCAAACCTGATCAAGATTCTTTCCTTCCTTCTAGAAAAATGTTTATCCATGACTGCATTATCACCTTCTGAACACCTTTTTATTCATGTGTTGTAGATTTTATCCTCTCTACTACTTGTAGACACTTCCTGTTTATGCATGCTGAACAGGAAAGTAAATCTGGGTGTGTGAAGATGAAGCCCAAGCAAAACTGAAGCTAAGGTAGTCTTTGTAAGACAGGTGGAAATGGTACCAGTAGGGCAGACATATTTATGCAAAGCTAGAGTTTGTAACACCATGCAAGGTTCTTCTGCTGGCAGGCAGTAATGAGAGAAGCAGTGGCCCAACCCTGGCTCTTGAGCTGTTCTGTGTTTGCTCACATGTGACTCAGCGGTCCCCAGCCAAGGCTTGCCCGTGTGGTCAGCAGTGGATCAGTAGGCACTGGCACACACACAGCTGGGCAATGCCATCTCCAGCCAGAGTGAGCCATGAGAGGCTGGTGCCACTGGCTCAGCCTGGACTGCGGCCACAGCCAGGCTGTCAGATCTAGAAAGCTGCCTCTCTCCCTCAGCTATGTGACATGCTTGCATTTTCCCTTCCCCACCCCTTGTCCTCTAAAGACAAGAGCCTCACTCATCACTCTGATAAATGGCATGACATTCCAAAGGCTGACCATCCACACACACTGCCACTGGTTTGCCATTTTCTTAGTACACCTGCAGAGCAGAGAGGGGGAAGAGGTGCACATTCAGCTCCAGCAGGAGACCTGTGTTCACCTATTCCTCTCACCAACTATCAACCTCAAAGACAAGAAATGAGGCACAACAGAAGTATCCTAAGCAAAGCTTCCCCCTCCAGAAATGAGAAATCAAGATTGCATTTGCCATCTACAGAGGAAAAATACTTCCTAAAATGCTTGATCTAATCTCAGTTGAACTGAATCTGTCACAACTGAGCTTCATGTGTCAGAGTCAGAACAGTTAGAGACATGCCTGTAAAATTTCTTCTCCAGCCTCAGCTGGGTAGTCCTGGTAAATGTCCTGGGAACAGCAAAAATGAATATTGCAACACAACAAAAACACCCAGAGGGTATCCTAGCCTGATGAGAAATTATGTTAGGCTCATTGAACCAACTCCTGGCTGATTAAAAACATTCAGCATTCACCATATAACAGTGTAGTAATTCAATAGTATTATTTAGAAGTATTTTCATTTGCATAAATAAAGCCAAGAGAAACACTATTTCTGTGCCATAAATTGTTGCTCTTCAAGGTTTCTGAGAGTCCCGCTTTCTTTTACTTGGGAGCTGCTTAATAAACTATATTCATCATTATTTAGCCTTCTCTTTTGTGTGGTGCTCTAGTCCTCCTGCAGGATCCCAAGGAGACAACTCATAGTGAATTACTAAACCTTTAATTTACTTTTGATTAAAAAACTTAAGGGAAGGAGAAGCAATACATACACATGGGAAAACTGCTTCAAAGGCAACAGAAATTTTGGAAGGTGCAACTGCTTATCTCTTTTTTTCTTTTCTGTATTCCACATGGACTAAAATGGGCCTTACATATGTTGTGGGGAGCTCTTATTCACATAATGGAAAGATATGGTCAGTCAAACACTCTTCTGATTTCAGAGTTTGTGTTAGACTGAGTTAACCCTTTGCCACATACATTTTTGTGCAGGAGAAAATGAAGCAGGAAGATGACATTTTCTTAAATTATGAAGATAAGGAACTAAATTCCAACTAAAAATGTAGTCTAGCACCATGAAAGGGGAATTGGCCTCTAAATCTATTGGCATTGCTACTCTTAACACTAAGCTAAAAAAATCATATAAAACCACAAACTCAAATGGCCATCCAAGTTTTATAATAACTACTTACTTCCAAGAATCAATCCTATACTTTTTCTTTTACAAGATATCCTTGTAAACAAATAACACATTTCCCAGGAACAGGTATAAGAGGTTGTCATAAAATAGAATACTGTATTTGTTCAATATATACAAACACTACAGATTGGAAGAAAGCTTATATTAATTCTTTTGAAGAATCTCAACCTTAACACAGATAATGAATCTGTCAAATGTAATAAAATCAGAGAAAGCAACATTTCAAAAATTTTATGGGTTCCTTCTGTATGAAAAATTTGATGAAAAAACAGCTTTAAAAATAGAATTGTAAATGAAGTAGAAGACAACAGGCAAATTATCTTGACAAGGAAAAGGGAAAGGCAGAGGCAAGATTTACCTTTATAGCGCAACACACATAGATCTGGTGGTCTAGCCAGAGATAACAAGAGAAACAAATAACAAATAGAATAATGCACCCTTTGACATGAGCATCACCTCTGTATAACTCATTTCTGTGCTTTGGATTACTTATCAAGGCAAGACTTGGACTTCCTTCCAGCCAGTTCAAAAGAAACCAAAATAAAATCAACCTCAAAAAGCAATCTTCATACAAACACAAGAAATAATCTCTCTTCAATTTCTTCTTTGAGTAGGAAAGGAGTTAGAAGAAAAAACTTTTCTATATAAGAGTCATCACAATTTTAAAATACGTGCTCTTTAGAAACTTGAACCTCTAAAGT
Source organism: Cisticola juncidis (assembly GCA_013400215.1). Taxonomy (NCBI): domain Eukaryota; kingdom Metazoa; phylum Chordata; class Aves; order Passeriformes; family Cisticolidae; genus Cisticola; species Cisticola juncidis. Next base: position 314,232 of record VXBR01012236.1, on the reverse strand, counting down.
CCTAAGAATCCAGATCTAATCTGACAAAATTTAAATCCCAAGCTACAGCTCAGCTCATGTGAAAATATGTAGTAGTGCTGTATCTACTCCCTTTGTAGGGCTGGGATGCTTAGAGAACCACCAATTATGTTTGCAGTCACAGAGGAGGGTGGCACTAATTGTTAGTGTGGAGATGCCAAGGAAGTTGCCAATATTTCTGCTGTCACTCGCTGTAGATGATTCCTTTACAGTCGAGATGTGGGAGCCAACTAAGAACATCCAATTGCCACTCCACGCTCCTCAACTTACGTGACTGGGCCTTTACATAAACTATTTAAAAGTCAAGTACATGTTTTGCTGGTAGCCACCTAGGTGACTACAATCACAGCTCCTCTCCTCATACAGACAGGGTGGAACACCACACATTTTCAGGGAAAATCAGGACCTCTGCCCTATTACTTATTCCCTTATAAACTGATCAGCATTATAAAAAATACACACATCTCTGGATGTGCCACATCCACACATTTGTGGGTATCTGTATGATGTCTGAAGAACAGAGATAAATATTCAATCACATCTTTCTCTAAAAGCCCACAACTCCAAACCAGCTCCATGTTTGAGCAATACAAAATTTCAGTGGCTGTCAGCTCAACAGAAGGTCTCTCAACTTAGCCAGATGTAACAATCGTTTTCTCTGATTTACACTGAGTGCGTGTGTGTGTGTAGAAAACCACACACCAAAATTAAAACAGGCCCAATACGCCTGACTCTGTATTTAACCGGTCATCAATTTCTTTTATTTGTCTCATTCTGTACTTATCTTTATACATATGCACACTATGAATGTATGTATGTGTGTGCAAATGTAAATCACTAGGACTGAGGGAGACAAAGGTGACCCAGGAGCTGAGATTTAAAGCCTGCATTCAACCTCAGTTTTTTCAATAGGCCACCCTTAGGCAGTCAGTAAAACTCAGATGCTTCCTATTGTCCCATTAATTTTATTTCATCTGAGACACTGTATCTTCATGAGATATTCACTTTACCTTCAGATACCTGCCTAAATTGGGATACTCTGCTCCCCCTGCAGTCAGACACAGAAAGAGGCCACCCAGCAGATTGATCCAAAAACCTCTACACATTCAAAAGGAAGCTTCCATCCGACTGGAAGACTTTCATTCTGTATTGAGTTTAAAAGGACAGTAGGAAAGCTCACTTTAACTCAGGCAGCTGCACTCTTTGTCTGCAGTGTGCACACGTGTCAGCCTCTGGTGTACTTCAGTTTCAGCCCACAAGTGAGGAATGACAACACCACTATCTCAGAGTGGTCTCAGGGAAGTAAGCACAGGAAGGGCTGGGAGAGTCAAGATACTACAACACTGTGGTTGTACAGGACACAGAGAGTGGCTTAAATTGACCCCTGAGAGATTTGGGATGCAAAACTGTGAAGCTTATGCAGCAGATTGAAATCGCTTTGGGTGCTCCTGTGGGAAGAACCAGTGCATCCAACAGTTTCACCTCCTGCTCTTGGGAGGCCCCAGATGCTCAATACACCAATACCTCTGTAACTTTAATTCCACCTTGAAGGGTTCCAGGCATGTACTTTAAATGCATTATATTTACCCTTCTACATTACATCCATACAAACACACACAGCATTAACTATTTCAAGGTCCCCACAGAGAGCTGTTAGCAGAGACCGAACATGGGCCGGCCCACGACTGAAGCCACACGCACCATCTGCTCAAGCATTTTAATGTAATTTACCAGGCAGGAGCTGAGCAGGGAAAAAAACCCAATAGATGAAAGAGATTAGATTTCCCCTTCTCCAAAATACCTCCTGCTGCTTGATATATGAACCTAACTCTCCCATAACTAACATTTCATTTAAGAACATATTCAAAAATTAAAAAAAAAAAAAAGCCCTATGCCTGCAAGGTAACATTGACATAATTCTTCTGTTAATCTGCTGTCCATTGAGAACTGTCCAGACTGATAATCCTATTGCCAAAACCAAAAAGGAGCAGACTAGTTAAGAACGTTACAGTTGTTACTTCTACTCAAATAGCAATTTCAATGAACTTCAATAAACAAGTAAAGAGGAGAAAGATTTATTTACTGTAGCATAGAAGCCAAACAAGTTCTACCTGTTAAGACTTGTATTTGGCTGAAGGTGGCAGCCCTGGGCCTAGTACTATTTGAATTTTGGGAATAAGTCCTGCAACTTATCTGTAAAAGGGATTCCAAATGGCAAAAACACATCAAGAATCAGGTTTCATGGCAAACAACCTTCCACCTTTTAAAACAGAAGCGATGATTTGAAGAATTTAAGACAAACTTCTTTTGTCATGTTCAGCAGTATTCATGAAGTTGTTTAGACAGGGTTAGAATTTTTTTTCTATTGGAAATACTCACAAAATTAACACGAAACTAGGACAGCTACCTTTGATATAAATTCAGCTGGCATTTCATCTTCCAAACCCCTACACCATTCCCTACTCCTTTTAAGCTGACAATAAAAATAAAATTTAAAGAACTCCATAAATAAATAAAATCAGTTTCATAAGACTTTAAATATTACTGGTAATTTCTGATGTGAAAGGTAGAAAAATCTGCACACAGCAGAAGAGTTCTACCAATTACTCTTACTGGTACACTAAATACAGCAGCCTTCATGATTCATAATTTTAGGAAATGAGATCTCAACCTGAGCTGCCCCCCAGAGCTGAGTATCTGGCTGTGTGCCAGGATGCTTCAACCATCAGCTAGCAATGAAAAGCCATCACCTGCAGCAGTCATCATCCAACACCTCCCCTCCTTTTTCAACTCGAGGCTCATTAAAGGTCAACATAGCAAAATTAATATTAGGAATTACAAGAAAAGGGAAAAAAGAAGCCTGGAGAGGATGCAGGCAGGAATGATCATGATTCAACATATGGATAGGCTCCCACATAGGGAGGGACTGTCTGACCAGCACTCTTTGGCTTGCAAGCAGTCAGTAACAAGAAAAATCAACTACAATTGAAATCTGAACAACAACTGAGTGGCTTAAACAAGGCAAGAGACATTCACTAGCTCTTTTGGAATGACAAAGATCTCTAACTGTATCTCTAAGTTGTTGGTCATAACAAGAAAGAAGCGACTCCTCATGTAAGTTAGGCAATTTAAGGCATTGCAGAGAGGAAAGGTTTACTGGGACTCAAACATTTCAACAAATGAATCGAAGAAAACTCCACAATGACAACCAAAAGCAAACATACCATTTCCAGCTCAGGAAACACACACTTGCAGGAGCATATCAGGGAAGGATCAGTGTAACCATGCCTGTTCTACTCACCTGTAGGCACTGGCTTGGGAAGTCTTCATGATACAGCAGTGCCTTGGCCTTGAGGTTGGATTTGGTGTGCCACCCTTACATTATTTTACTGCATACCTCAGGAGTTAAAAACGTCATGAGAAGTCTTACCAAAAAAATTATGGAACTCTCTTCTTTTCGTTGTTTACCAAAAAAATTATGGAACTCTCTTCTTTTCGTTGTTTGTTTGTGGGTTTGGGTTTGTTTTGGGGTGAGGGGGAGAGTGTTTGGGTTTGGTTTTATTTTTAAATTATTTTGTCTTCTAGTCTCATGGTTTTGAGGTAAACTTCAGTTCAATTTACTTGCTTCCATCGTCAGCTAACATATTCTGCAACACTGAGCACTGAGAACATTGCCATTGATTTCCATCAGCAAAGGATCACACCCTAACTGCTTCCAATTTCAGTTACTAAGCAACACTAAGTGATCAACACTAAGTGATCACAGCCTCTGAGCAAGCAAAGTCCTGTATTCAAAGGTTTGAATTGTAGAACTCCACAAAGAGTTGGAACTTGGGCACCTACCAATGAACACCAGCTTTGCAAATCTTAGATAACAAACTCTTGAAGTACAGAAATACATACTTTGGATGCTGTTAACTGAAAGTGGCTCTACTGAACCACATTTCCGTGTATACTCATCATGGACCTAAAACTGAGAATACTTTCTAGTATACTGCGAAGTTTCTCTATTTTTCCCAGGCTTAACCAGAACGAAACCCCTTCTCTTTATGTTGAAATTCAGACACAGTACTCCTATTAAAGTTATGTATTCAGGTATAAAGATGAAAAAGAAAGCACACAAAACCAGGAAGTTAAACATCATCAGCCTCAGGGGAACATGTAACATCAACCCTTACAATTCAGTGCATCTTTGGAGTATTGCATATTTTTGTAACGACTACATAAAAACACTGTAATAGGATTTATGCTTTTATTTTAAAACAGTATCACTGTTAGAAATACTATCACTGTGAGAAAATAGTAAATAACACCATATTCCTAATTTTTTTTGTTGTAGGAGACTTTCCTGAATGCAAACAACTCTTAAAAAATAATTAGTAGCTAAATTTGCTTTAATGAAGATGGTACTTGCAGCCTTTAGTAAATTGTACTTGCTAATCTACACCAAGACAACTTGCTTGCTGCTAAGATGGAAAATCTGAATGGTCCAGAAGGCTGGATGCATTAGCCAGAGAATGATTAAGAATGAGGCTGGCTGTTCTCCCTGGGAAAATCTCGATCTGGTCTAACATTTAAAAAATGGGAAATTTCAAGGGTGAGAAAGTGCTATGGAAGCCCACACAGGAGAAAGATGCAAAAAAAAAAAAAAAAAAAGTGCTGTAGAAACCTCTGGTGTTTCATGTACATCCATTCATACACACACACAAACATATACAGTAATTGTTTTGAGACACAGTTTAGCTCTTTTCGCACCCATTAGAGGATCCTAATCATAAGAGTTGAGCAACATAAAAGCTTTTGAAGCAGAGAGCCTGGACATTAGTGTTTTACATCTAATGGAAACAATATTACACAGCAGTCTTTCGCTTCGGAGACTGATTAGAACCTGTACTGTACTTACCACACTATGAAGATAATAACCTGAGAGAACATTAGCATAAATCATTAATCATAAAGCATAAATCATCGTGGGGAAACTTTGCAAGAGGATATCTTCCTAAAAGGAAAAGGATGGCATTAAAATGCAAGCAAATTTTGAGGAAAACAAGCTGTGGCAAGTAAATAGTGGCAAAATTAAGTAATTCGGGGCTATCATACTTCCTCTTTAATAGCAAGAATTTAGAGCACATGAAAATACAACAACAGCTTAGCAAACCAATGGGAAAAAAACCAACTGAGTGTTACGCTGGCTATCTAAAAGCCCACTTGCTGGCATTAAACAAATCATATTCCAAAAGGCTCACATACCTAATAAATAGTACTGGAAGACCCTGAACAATACAGGACTGAGCACATGTAAACTATCCTGTGCTTACTAAGGATTGCCTATCCTCTGTAAATTAAAAAGCAATCATGTAAATTCTCCATATAAAAAATAATTTGAAAAAATCCATTCATTTCTCCTTGCTTCTTTAATACTTATGTGTCAGTTTTAGAAAGCAAAATGGTCAGGTGACACTTCTCTGTAATAATTTCAATTAAAATAAATTATATTACTTTTAATGCAATTTACAATCTCATAAATAACCAACCTGAGGAGAGAAGCAACAAGACACAAGAAAAAGCTACCCACCATTTACCCAGTGACCAAATAGCAGTATGAAAGATATCACATTCCTGTTTCTATGCTTTAGATACAGAGGAAAATTTTGATATTCCAAATATTAAGACATGTTATTTGCTATTGATACATCTAAATCATTACTAAGAATGCACTTGACATCTCCTGGGAAAGAACAAAATGCTGCATGTCCTAACTTGCAGGTTCTCTTTTAAAGCTGACATCTGCCCATCTCCTTACTGCACAAAATAAAAGGCAAGCCCTCCTGTTTGCAGGCTTCAGGTCACTTGCTCAGTTGCTACCCTCAAATCAGAGCATGCAAGGGCTGCATTCTACCCGAGGAGTGCTCCCACACAGAGATGTCTGTGCTCACCAGGGTAGAAGGGGCATTGCAGGCTGTGAGGCTGATTGCACTGGCAGTGTTTGCTAACAGAGATGTCAATGAAGTAAAGCAGTTTCAGTACCTGAGTTAACAAGCTGCTGCTCCATGACCCCGCAGCCCAGGACCTCCATCCATTCGCCTTGGAAGTTGATCTCCATCTCGAAGGAAGGGTGAGTAAATGGGAAGTAGCAATCTACCCATCTGACTTGCAGTCCTGTAGCAGTGTTTAAAAAATAAATAAATAGGAAAGGGTGTATGCTTAAAAGGCCATCCCTCCAACCATCTGTAAAACTTGTCCTTCAACTAATGACAGGTATTACAGCAATCCAGAGAAAATAAATAGCAAACAAACTAATTTACAACACTTGTGGGCAGCGATAAATCTTAAAACCTGTGCAAAAAAATGACTATGTCTTTTCTAATATGAAAAATGCTTTGTGCAATTCAAGCACCCTTTGAAACCAAATCAATCATTTGTCAAACTCCAGCAACCACCTGGCATTGAACAAAAATGAGCCAAGATAATGGGAAAGTCAGTAATTTTGTTATTCTTTGCACCAGGAAATGACTAACTGCTTCTCATAGGAAAAACTAGCTAAGTCTTTAATTTTTACTTAGTATTTTATGGATCATCTAGGCAAGAAATTTTTTTTCATCAAAACTTAATTAAAATACAGAGCTATTCTCTCTGTATATGTTTAAAAATGAAAATTAAAAATACATATTAATACACACAAATGGAAATATATTCTCAAAGGTTGTACATTATTAAGGTATGCAACACACACAGTGCATTCTGGACCCAGTAAATAAGTGTAAGGGGGAAAAGCCCCACTTGGTAATTCCCCACCATCCTCCCCAGCTCAGCACCTCTGCAGACACCACTGTGCAGTGCAAGGAAAGTCTTGGCATCTCAGAGTAGCGCAGCCAGAAGAGGGCAAGGTCTTCAGTGCTGCCAAAAGCAGAGTTGTTGTCAAAGCCCTCATTATATTTGATGAGTTTTAGTTCTTCTAATGATTTACAGATGCTTTGTTTCACTAAACAATATTTTCCAACCATTAGATGTCAGGAAAGAAGTCTCAGAAACATGAACCATAAAATCTAGAAAGAGAACTGAAATGCTAATTCTGTAAGCTCAGCTAATGCCTTAACCCCAAACACATCTTCTCTTCAGTTAAGCCAAATGCTAATCAGAGTCAGGATCATTAAGAACCAGGCAGGTCCAGCTTCAAAAATAAGGAGCACTGCAAAAGTAGTGTGGGTGACAGCAACTGTTAACATTTCTGGTTTGATCTTCAGAGTTCTTGGGGGTTGTTACATAAAAGGAAAGTAAAATATGAAATTGCATGATTCATACTGAAAGTTTTTCAAATAAAAATATTTTATGTAGCTTCAAGAATTAGATCTTCATTGATTACTTCTGAAACATGAAATGTGGCTACAGAAACTGAAACAATAAATTATGCCAAAGGTGTTACATGCATGGCCAAAACATAAAACACCTTATAGTCACAGGAAACTTTCTTAGATGCAATGAAATTTCAAATGGCAAGGCAGGTTTCAAAACAAACAGACTGTTATTTCTAGTTTTTCTCTGCTTCATTAAAAACCATCCTCAGGAAATTATATGAGTAATGGAAAAGCTGTTTGATAATTGTATGTACAAAACTCAGAAAACTGGAAGTATTTGCAAAAATTTCATTCACAATTGTACTGTGACTTACAGCAATCACTTTATTGCTCTTTTTTGTCTGCATGACAATAAAAAATATATAGATGAAAAGAGTTGGGTATATAATAGTATGGTGTGCAGAAAACATTTTTTTTAATTTCCTGATCTTGGCATTTTTAATCCTTGGGCTGTGCATATATAAAATACTGTATTTAGATTGCCAAATTTGCAACTTTAGCAACTACACTGAATATTCAACTAGTTTGTGTTCAGTAACAACATTCAGATAATGGTTTCTTATTAATCCTCTGATTACTTAAAGAATGAAGCTCTGGGAAAAAAAGGATTCCTCAGCTATTTGTTCCTAATTAAAATAAATGTTAAAAGATAAAAAAATGAATTTAAAGCTCTTTTTATTTTTGAACTTTAATGCATGATAGTACTTAAGAAGCTTCTGTTTTAAATACAAATAAGCAAACAAACACCATTCTGAATAAACAAAAACAAATTCACCATGAAGAAACAATTCTCACCTTTATTCTGTTCTCTAAATTAATAGTTAATCCCACATACCACAATAATTTTATTCATACAGTATCCAGGCCATTTGGGAATACTTCTGTAGTTTATAGTCAAGTGTTCTTTCAGACTTTTGGCTCTAGAAGACTTTACTGAAAAGCAAAGGGTGCTTTGGCAACATTAACTGCATTTCTATAGAGTATCACAGAATAAATGGGTACATTTATTATTTAGATACAGAATATTGTCCTGGTGCTCAATATATTCCCAAGGAGTAAAGGGCATTGCTTACACTCAGCAAATTAAACTACTAAGGACTTAAAGGGATTATGATAATTAGGCTTCCTGTAGTACTATATAATTTTCCTGATTTGGCCTAGTTTATTTCTTCACATACAGCCTATGAAATACTGACAAAATTGATCTTTTCTAGAAATTTCAGGAGGTCAAAAGACACATATCTGTCTTCAAACAGGCACTTACAAGAGCAGAATGCTGAATCTAATCAAGGCCTGGGCACTAGACACGAATTCCGTAACTTCTCCAGCTCAAGGAAATTGTTTGTGCTAACACAAACACACCTGCTCGCTTCAGAGCCTCCCAGTGTTCATGGGAGTCCTTCCATGGGCAGGGGTCCATTCATATTTGTGCTGGGCTGATTTTGGAAGAACACCAGGTTCCCAGCAAGGCTGCTCTACCATTCCCCTCCTCAACTGGACCGGGGGTAGAAAATACAATGAAAGGCTCATGGGCTGAGATAGGGGCAGGAAGAGATCACTCACCAGTCACAGTCATGGGCAAAACAGATTCAACTTGGGGAAAGTAATTTAATTTATTATCAATCAAATCAGAGTAGGATAATGGGAAACAAAAACTAAATCTTGAAAACCACTTCCCCCATGCCTCCAGGCTCAACTTTCTTTCAGGCTCAACTCCACTCTCAAAATCTCTACCTCCTCCTCATTAGCAGTGGGGATGGGGAATGGGGGCTGTGCTCAGTTCAACCCTCATTTTCTCTGCCACTCTTCCCCTGCTCCAGGGTAGAGGAGTCATGCCCACCAAAGACAGTCCTTCATTAACTGCACCAGCATGAGTCCCTTCCATAGCGTGCACTCCTTCAGGAACCTCCTGCTCCAGCATGGGTCTCTCCACAGAGCCACAGGTACTGCCAGAAGTCTGCTCCAGTGCAGGTTTCCAGCAGGGTCCCAGTCTTCTTTGGGAATCCACCTGTTCCAGCATGGGGTCCTCCATGGGCTGCAGGTGGATCTCTGTATCCCCATGGACCTCCATGGGCTGGAGGGGCACAGCTGCTTCACCCTGGTCTGCATCCTGGGCTGCAGGGCAATCTCAGCTCAGGCACCTGGAGCACCTCCTCTCCCTCCTTCCCACCATGTGTCTCAACAAAGGTATCTGAAGGGCTGTTTCTCACACATGTTTGCATTCCTCTCCCTGTCTACAAATTGTGCAGGACTTCTTTTCTCCCTCTCAAAGTGCATTATCCCAGAGGTGCTACTACCACCACTGATGGGCTCAGCTTTGGCCAGCAGCGGGTCCATCTTGGAGCTGGCTGGCACTGGCTCTGTCAGACATGGAGCAAACGTCTGGCAGCTCCTCACAGAAGCCACCTCTGCCGTCTCCTTGCTACCAAAACTTTGCCATGCAAACCAAATACAGTAACTCACATGTCAGATCAGTATGGATATAGTGAGTAATTACTGTTATTTCTGAACACTGGATCCAGGTACGGAGTTGGTCATAGCCTGCACTCAAAAGTAACAGTGTTATCAGATATTAAGCTAAACAAGTGCTAGCCTAATTGAGTCTCATAATGAAAAAGGCTTGACCAAAGACACTGAAAAAGAAAAGAAAAAAAGAACAAATCAAACACATTAAAGCAGCCTATTGCTACACTACAGCACAGAAGCAACAAAGCCTGAGACCCAGATGGTCTTCACTGACCAGAAATTCTCTTTGTTGCTGTGAGGATTATTTTTAGAGACGAGGTCATGGAAGAAAAAGGAGAGGGTGCAGGGAGGGTGCTGGGAAGCACAGGAGGTATTGAACTGTGGCCTCTTGAGGTGTGTGTCAATTTGTAAGAACTCTGCACTTCGTTGTTTCAGATAATTCATCATACTTGCAGTAGACAAGAGCTGGCTGCCCATATAAACCTGCATTAGCTCACATTTTTTCAGAAGTTGTTAGCCAGACCATCATGTCCTTGATAAATGGGATTTTTTTAACTCCTTACACTCATAGATCTCCATGCACTCAAAGGAGGCATCAGTACAAGAGAATTAAGAAGGAAAATGAGCAGAACAAGTTTGATTTAAAAGATATCCAGTGGCAGTTCGGTGAGAACCAGCAGTGGCAAAGCCATCAGTCAAAGCACAGCATTACTCACACTCCTGCCTTCCCTTACCAGTGCTTAGGAACTGGGGAGATAAATATGGGACAGCAGTAAATAAAAGCCTATTCATGTAAAGCAACAAACCACAGAACCAGCACACAGTCATTATTTTCTGCTTGCTATGGTAAGATTACTTGTGAATCTCTCAGGGTGCAGATAGCTTTTGGCAAACTACTGAGGGGTTAGAGAAAGAACCACAATTGAGAAAAACTGGCTAACTTTATGAGCAAATCTTGGACAGCCTTGTTACTAGGTAACTAAAATGAGAACTAACAGACTACCTACACTAGCAGAACTGTATGGTGAGATGGAGGTGTAATTTCAATTAGTGGATTTAAAGTGTGCACCTTATGGAGATAACAGAGAAAAACTAAGAAAGGTGATGTCTAGGTGTAGTATTTCAAACAGCCTCCTGACAGAAAAATGGAAGAATCTGAAAGACAGTTACTTGTAGAATGTAAAATCAGGCATGTCATACCACCAGAAAATGCCATAAAAAGAAATACTTAACATTGTCAAGTTTTCAAGACAACTGACTGGATGGTCCAGAACTTTCTCCCTCCTCTAATATCTATCATTCCTTTGCCTTTGGCAAAGCCAGAAAGACATTAAAAAACCTTTTGTTATAAGGCTAAGTGCAGATTCTATGAAGTCTTCGACCTTCCTCAGGACAACAGAGTGGTTTTTAAGCAACTTTGTTTTGTCAACCCTGAATTGTCCAAATAGTGTGGTAGGAATCAGGTAGAGCCCAACTCTCTCATTAAATATTATGAAAACTACTCTAGAACAACGAGAAGACAAAAAAAAAACCAAAAAAGTCAGTGGTATGACCTTTCTACAGAGATCCTGCAGAGATCCTCAATCAATTACCAACCTGAGCTAATAAATTCCTGAGAAGCACTGCAGAACTAGAGCTTCCAATTCCAGGACTTCAGGTACAAGCTAGTTTATGCAAAACTAACATGTACAGCAGACTTAATGTACAATCCAAATAATCTGCCTATAAAAAACAGTTGACTGAACATTTCAGTCACTTATTGCAGCTGGGGTCATGCTGTCCTGCTAGAAAAGATGTGCAACTTCAATACAACATCCTGCTGACAGCACAGGTTACAAAGAATACAACTGATGTCAAGTACAAAGGAATGACATTTTTGCTTTTAACAGAACATGGGGCCTTATGAAATATCCACATATAGGAAAAACATAGAAATTTACTAAGAGCACCACATTTAAACACATTTTAAATTTTAAGTTAAAATTTATAGGAGTCAAGATACAAAAAGTAGTCAAGAGTATTGTGTAAAGTAAAGAGTAAAATGCTAGTTAAAAGATGACAGCTATCAAAAGACAAATTTATTTATGTACGCCCCAAGACAGCTGCAGTGCACCAACCTCATATACTTTGTGCCTAACATGAACTTTGAATATTTTGAATTCCAGTATCTCCATGAATGGGGCAGCGGGGGAAAATACACATATATATACACATACATATCTATAATTAAATTCAATAACTATATCTTGTGGTTGTATTCCAGGAAAAATATTGGGAGTATAGAAATAGAAAATCCCAACAGTAAGAAGGCAGAATCTACTTTTAGTTTGTACATTTAAAATAATTTATGAATATATTTTAATGTCTTTTCAGCTACTGTGTGGACTGTATAAGAACTAGGAATAGCCAGCATGCTGAGGTTTAAAGTGCAGCATCAGTCAACAGTTAGGGAAGGATGTCACTGCAGTCTGCGATACCACTAATAATGCCAAAAACTGCTCCCTTCAAATATCCTCACCATTGGAGGTTGGTCTAAATGCATCATTCTTACTCACTTTCATCCCAATTTTGTATATTTCAAAAGGTCACTGTTAAGTAAAATACACCTACAAGAAGCTCTGAGCTGAGGAACTTAAAAATCTTTGTCCAGGTGGAATAGAGCAATAAGTGGTAAAAGTTTTGCATGCTATATGTCAACTTTAGAAATTCACAAAAATATTCAAGCAGTCATACATAGAACTTGGTATCATTATCAATCCACTCTTGGAACTATGGCTCTAAGTGCAGTAAACATCTTAAAAGACCTTAGAAAGTAGGCAAGATGCCACATGCATTCTAAATACCAGCCAGTATTTCTTCAACAGAAAAACAAATCAGCTCAGAAGAGCAGCCTCCTTGCCAGGAGAAAGTCCTGATGCAGCAATTTTGACTCAGGCAATTTATAAATTCAGTTCCTGACACTGAAAGCAGGTACTTCTGAGGAGCGAACACTTCCTTCACATACACACTCGTTACCCTTCCTCATTCCACTGTAACTACCAAAAGACAGTTACTGTCCAGCTTGATGTGAGCTTAGCAAACATGGTCTGCCCTCAGCTAGAAGGTTTCACTTATCTGCACTGGGGAACCGCTCACAGCGCTGTGTGCACACACAGCAGACAGCACACAGACACTCCTGCAGGATCTGAATGCTGCCCAGCTGTACTCAAGCTCTCATGCACCCCAGATGTGATGCTGCACCCGTGCTCCATCCCTCCAGGGCCATGGGAGGCCCACGAGGATGAAGCAGAGGGTGCCTGCCCAGCTCTGTGCTGGAGCTGCCTCTCCTCACAGGACCCACGCTGACAGACAAGCACACAGCTTCTGCCAGGCCACTGCTTGCAGCTGGGTCTCCACACCTCCCCACCTGGACTGGTGCCCACTATGTCACTGACACGCTGCACACCAAAACACTTTCACAAAAACCTGCTGAGCCAGCACAGCGGTGTGTACCTCCCTGGTACACACCAGTACCAGGGAGGAAAATCCCACCTGGCTGTTTCTGTATTAGCAGCTGCCAACACAACCCCTCAGATTCCCATTTGTGGTACGCAGCAAAACGCTCCTCAGAAGCCCAAATGACTACAGCCATGAGTGATCTGGGGGAAAAGGAACCTACCGTCACCAAAGATGTGAGTCATGAGCTTGGTCAGCACTTGCTTCAGGTTGAACTCCACCAGCCTCACGGCCTCCATGGTGTGACACTCCTGCTTGTGTGCAGTGCGGTGGCCTTGCTCAAACAGCTGCAAACCTTCACCATCTTTAATGCTGGAGAACAACTAGAACAAAACCAGAAAAACATTGTGTTTTGCATCAGTGACCTCCTGAACAAAAATAAAGAATGAAGCTTCATTGATTTAAGTGGGAATCTTACCTGCTAAGTCTGCACTGTGAAAAACAAACATAAAGACTGTGACTTTATATAAATTCCGTTCACTAAATGCAGAGATGAATCATTGTAAGAACAAAAACACCCAAATAATTAAATCTGGTTTATTTCTGTACTATATCTTCAAATAATATGATTAGCCATAGGAAAATAATAATTTACAAAATAAGCACCTCTTCTTTTCTGATTCAGTTACTTTGAAAGTTATCATGGAGAACACTCTGTACAGTGTATGTAAATTGCACCCCAAAAACTACAAAACACAAAGAACACAATGGCATTTATCAGAACTTCAACCCTTTTAGTACTTTAATGATGTGAAAGAAATACCAAAACATCAAAAGAGAAACAAAAACAAAAAACAAAATCACAAAATAAAAATAATAACCAACCAAACAAACAAACAAAAAACAAACAAAAAAACCCCACAAAACCAACCAATCAACCACAACAACAAAGAAGCAAACAAAAAAAAAAACGTTGGCAGTTTAATGAGACTTAAGCTGCTTACAGTTTATTCATCCTAGGTACAGTTTATATTTATTTAAGGACTACCTATTTTCCTATTTATTCCCACACACTGGATCCTTTTTGTGACCAGGAATTTTGCCTATGGGGCATTTAAGGATTCATGATCTCAGGTGGGGCTTTCCAGGCAGGTTATAAAGCACAGGGACAGCTGTTTTGGGATGTGGCAGACTTGCTCTTCATTCAGATGCTGCTTCCTGCCACACCTGCTGCAAGTTGAAGATTTCTATTTTCTGCATATCCCCATGTTTCCAGCCAGGTGATCCTGGCCAGATACATACCAGCAAATCTATATCCTCTCAGAGAGACCAATAAAACACATTCATTAAACAACATTGTTGGAGGCTCTCTGTCTTGGGGAGACAAGCAGGTGGTTTTACAGTCTAAGGAGTATTTTGGTTGGAAATCCTTACAGCTGTACAAAAAACCCATACCTGGAGTGAAGTCTGGAGGCTAGGGAGAGACAGTTGTGAAAGTGTTTCTAGTGCCCTTTCCTACCCCTCCTCCTCTAGTCAGTAAACCTTCCCCTAGTCAAGCACACACAGAGGGAAAAAGCCTGCACTGAGATTTTCTTCCCATTAAACCTCCCAGCATAAATAGCTCTTACTCAGGAGATGCCACGAATAGTGTGCAACCTTAACAACTCATGGATGCCCACAGAAGTTGTTTTAAATGCAGTTTGATGCCTTCAGAGCACTAAATGCTCTAAACAAAAAGTTCAAGTGAATCTCTGGTAGTCCACAAATGCTAGATACAATTAATTAGGACTAGTTTCTAGCACATTTCCTACACAGGCAATGAATGAAGAGTCTAAGTTTAGACAGCAGGCAAACTAGCACCACAGTGGATTGAAGGAATACAAAAAAAAATCCAATAGCATTTAACTTTTTATTGCTAGCCACAAGGAGACTGCTGGCAGACTGAGAAAGCACTTCTGCAGTTAATCTCCTTAGTGTGCTGCAGAAAATTCTAAATTAAAAAGCAAAAGTATAAATACCAAATAGAATTATTCTCCACCAGTCTAACAAAAATGCCTTTACTCTCCAAAAGGTAGCAGCTTGACAAACAAAGTATCACACTTTTAAATAACAGATTCTTTAGTCACGTGCTCATGTGAAAGATTAAAGCCTCTTCTTCTTAGTGACATCATTCCTACCTTGACTGGAACAAGCAGATGATACCCACACTACAACTAACTTGCTGTCAGCAAGGCAGATCAGTCATCCAGCACGTGTTTTTGAAGGCTGGGGGAATTCAGAGAGACCCCATTAGCCTAGGGAGGATAACTGTTATAGGCTCACCAGGTAGCCAGTGGAGAGACAAAGGCTCCCTCACAGAGGAACACAGAGTAGCTAAATTAGGTTCCTGCTCTGAACTTCCCTATAGAGGTAGCTATTTTTGTACTGACTGAATGACTCACTAAACCAGAAACACCCTTCAGGCAACAGAGATGTTCTCTCTTTGGACCAAAATACACTGTATTTACACATTAGACTGTACATTTGTTATTTTACCTATCAGCAGTATTTTAGGACATGAAGCTCTCTTCATCCTCTCTTCACTCTTCCCTTCAGCTTAAGGCTGGCTTCTCAGACCACTGCAAAGAACAGTCTGGACACCAGCCTTTAAAACACAGCATATATATCAACAAATGCATAGAAATACTTTTCCTTACTGTTGTATACTTTCTGAAGCGTTGGTATCAAAATTACAGTCTTAAGCAAAATTTTATTTCAGTGGTTTATATCAGATTTGGAAACATGAAAGAACCATTGACTTATAATCCAGCCCTGTCACCTGCCTGAGCCCTAATCCTGCCAAACCAGTCAAAGGCACTATTTTCTTCTCCATGCCAGGACAAGGGCACATGCAGCAGTGCACTGAGCCAGGCTGGGAGGTGGCTCCAGACAGGCAGTAACCCAGGAGAAAGGAAGAAACTGAGGGATGTGAGAAGACTGGTCAAGTTCAGCTCAGTTATCAAGTATCAGCACACTCGCAGCACCAAGAGATGAGCTGGCACATGGAACAGGGCTGGGTCACTTTGGGCACAGCTGTGACTCTAGTCCAGTTCATACAGGCTCTGAAAACACAGCCATAGGGAAGTCCCTGAAACAGGCAAGACAACAGCCCCCCTGACAGTCAGGCACCAAGAGGCCCTTTGGTATTCTCCACAGAGGCTCCATCAGCTGCAGATAGGATTATACCAAGAAAAAAAGAGATACCTTACAGCTGTATTAATATTTATTCCTGACTTTCCACTCACTGACATTGCTATGTCAATACAAGCAGCTTTAAACCAATACACCAATTTCACTATTACAATGATTGAACCGTGCTAAGTACATGTCTTGGATTAGAAACACTTCAACATTTCTGTATACATAAAGCCAGGAAAGTCAAAGCTTGAATGAAATGAAGAATCACCAACAGTAGCTCCTTTTTGATGTCAATTTTTCTCAAAAACATATCTGAGCCAATGGAGAAAAAAAAATACCTAATGTCTTGCATAAAACACTGACACATCCAAGACAACATTTTCACTTACATTCATTCCTTAAAGTGCAGACTGAAAAAGCATGCACTATCTTACTGTACCGAATACAATCAGTCACTACTACAAGCAGGAAAGAAATTTTCTGTAGACATAAATCGAGTACCTACATGTCTGTCTAGTGTAAGGACAAGAAGATTTTTCTTTGAGTGAAGGTGTGCAAAACATTGAATATTGTATCACCATGAAGAAGTCAAAAAAATTAACACTTACCAGGATTTATCAGCATATCTCACTGATGCTGCATTACTAAGGAGAAGGCAGAAAAGGAACCTAACCATGTGGCATGAAGTTTACTCACAGTTTAGCTCATAATAAAATAAATTAAAATTTGATAACATGTAATGGCAAGAAGACATACATTTTTACCTGGACAAGTACAAATGGAGCCATGGTCCTTCACAGGCACATTCCAGTATTTCTCAGCCTGGCATGAAGGGCAGAAGTAACATTTGTGATTTAAACAAAGACCCCAACATTTCCTCAGTCACTTGACAGACGTTTTAGTCTCAAATGCCTTCATTAGCCACACGTTTAGTATTCAGAATTAAGTGCCTCTTTGCAGGATAGCATTCGATGTAGGTTTCAGATCAGAGAGATCTATAACTATATCCTGTCTTTCCACGATGCAGTTGTATATTCCTCCTGCCACTCATGCCTACACCAGCGATTAAGATAATAAATAAATCATGTTCATGTACTTATACTCAAAAGGCAAACCAGCATTTAAGATTATCTCTATATGAGGATCTGCATGTGACTACCCCCAGCCTTGCCACCCCACATACATTTTGTCTCACTGGCCCTAAAAATGAACCAACAGCTGTATTCTGAATCCACTTATGAATAGTAAACCCTTTCCACAACATTTCAAATATGCTGTGGAACTCAAGACTCAACCAATGGATCAGGAATGATGACAATGATGCCATCAATAGATAGTTCAAAGAGAAAACCTAATTTCAGTCTCAGTCAGGCTCCAAGGTGTAACCATACACCCTGATGCAGCCAGCTTCAAGTACCAAAGAGATACACAGCCCATGAGCCACATGACAGAAGGCTCTTCACTGCATATCAATAAGGATTTTGGGGGGCAAAATTACTTCAACTCACAAGGTTGAAAGTGGTCACCTTAATTGCTTCATCCTTCCATTCCAGTTCTTCAATTACAGCAAAGAAAGGTAATCTCTGTTTTTTGGGGGTGCAGGGCTGTTTTTGTTTGTTTGTTTTTCCTAATCCAAGGGTTTTTGTGAGAAAAGGGAAACCTATAAAGATGTTTTCAAACTAGAAAGAAAAAGTAACACTGTTATACAGATACCTGATATAATGAGACATCTAGGATAGACCTTTGTTTCTGTAGCAGTATTTCCTTTTCTTTTTCCTCTTCCTAAAGTAATTCCTTTACTTTAAAGTACCTTAGACTTCTCAAACAAACTTGTGATTTTTTTTTCCCTGCACAGTTTAAATATTGTATTGAATAGATTTAACTGCTTTATTCTGAAATGTTTTCTTGGTTTGGGTTTTTTTTTAGTTGGACAAGAAGTAAGACAAAGTCTGAAAAAATAGGGAAGTCTTTGCAGTAAAAGATGCACCATGAGTTTTCAAACTTTCTAGATGATGGATCACTATGAAAATCTAACAGACCTTCTGATACCCTTCACTGTCAAATTTTTGACTAAAAGTAACAAAGAATACAATTTGGATCCTTGGATCAGTGAGGACCTATTTATTACAGCATGATTTATACACCACAACTTGGAAAATACTGAATAATACAATGTTCACAGCTTGGATTAATACCAGAGAAAGTGAAATTAGTTCCATCTAAACTAGCCAGGCTGTTCATTCCAACCACTCAGTTCAACTGCAGCTTCAGGAATAAATTCACCTCAGAATCATACTATAAAAGCTCCAAACCACTCCGTAAAATAGGTTGATCCCTGGAACACTATAAATGGATTTAAATTCCTTTACACATGAGGATTTTAAAAAAGGGACCAAAGACAGGAAGGAGCTTTTATTTGATGCAATGTCAGAGTCAAAGCACTGACTGTGTCCAAACCTGCAGTAACATATAGGATTTTGGAGAAGTCAAACCTAAAGACGTGAGTTTTCCAAGGGGAAACCCAGCACGGCACTTGATTCAAAAACAACGCCAAAACTGCACATGGGTGGTCAATTAGGAGTTCACATCATCCCAAACCACAAGGAAAAGGATAAAAGCAACATCTTTCTCTTTATAACAAGACACCAGGAATATTGCCAAGGTACTCAAATATGGGAAGATGAGGAAAGTAGTAGGTATTTAGATGAAAAAGTGAAAAATCTAATAGTCATCTATTACCTAGAACAAGAGTTTTTACATTTCAGGATATAAACACTAGAAGCTACAATATTGACTTTTTTTTTCATTATATATAGTGCTTTGGAAGAGCAATCCTTTATTTGTAACTAGAATATTTACCCTTTTTCCATTGCATCATAACAAAAGTTTCCATTTCCACCCTAAGCACTTCAGTGGAGAATAAAGATGTATCTCTACTACTCCTAGCACAAACAAGCCTGATAAGAGCATCTTTTTTTCATCTAAACCACCTTGTATTGGCCTCCACTGGAACAAGGTTACTAAATTAGAGGAGCAATTTCTGTGTTTTAGCATCTGTTCCCCTTAAAATTTATGTATAATTCAGTACAGACTATAAAACACCCTATGAAGTCTCCTTCAAATGTGTAAACATTTTTTGTTATCAACTGAAACATTGGGTTTATATTGGCTCCCTCTTCTGGCTGACACACACAAAGTGCAATTCAGTTGAGATTTTTTTTCTCTTTTTCATAAATTATGGAACTGCACCAAAGGCAACAGCATAACACAGAAATAATTTCTTTTATAATCCACCCAGGAAAACTGGCCAGTTCAAGTCTGACCACAACAGTATCAAAATTGCCAATGCAAAGCACTAAACAAAAGAAAAAAAGCCATACACCATAGAAGGAAAAAAAAATTCTAACACAAATTAGAAGAAAAACAGGAATGTTGGAGGAACTGAATGAATACCAAAGGTATCATTTGGGGGTACTGTTTAAGAAGAATGGTTCATTTCATGTTCAGAATTCTGAAGTAGATTTGGGAAGCTATTTCTGGTTCTGGTTTTAACTATTTATATTAGTCAGTTTCTAACTGTTCTTCTATGACATTCAGATAATAATCACCTATAATACTTTTAAATATATTAAAAACATGTCCAAATGTATTTTCAGATGTTCTTTGATAGCAGTCCAAGGACATTTTTTAAAGGTTTATGAGAAGTTTAAGCATGAATTATTCTAACTTTTAGAAATTAAGTTAGTTTGGGAGATGGGACTTTCTTTAGTACTTTAATATGTACACTCATACTAAGGTGCAGAAACATCAGTTAGCTGCCCATCTTTGGATTACAGATTACTTTTCTCTTTAAAAAGTAATCTACCAACCATTATGAAAAAACATATAGTCAAAAAAGAAAATAGATCACAAATATCTCAGAAAAAATACTGTAAAATTGCCAAACTTAAGTTTGTTTTTCCAGATCTTACTTCAGCATACTGATTTTAACTTTGATATAAAGACATGCTGAAGGCTTCCATCACAGGATAGGAGTTTTAACCTAGTCATGACTACAGAAGTTGGGATTTGTAAAGGAGAAATGCTTTTGTACATCTTCTTCATCTTTTGTATCCTATCTAAAATTTCAGCTGAGGATAAACTGACATTTCCCCCACACCTCCTAAACTGGGATCAAACATCGAATTCCTTTAAATTCAAGTTCCTATAAAATCACTCTAGGCTTTTGCCTTTCTTCTCACATCTTCCTAGGTCTGTGGTAACTTACACTGAGAAGACAGTGAATGATAAAGGTAAAAACCAAAGGAACACATAGAGCAGCAAACTGACAACAGCACATAAAATTACTGTATTGGCCACAACATGAAATGAACCCAGGGCTTGTAGCTAACAGTTTTTCTGTTGGTTGCAAAGATTCTGGTCCTTGGTACTTGTGCAAATTTCCTCTCACCAGAGACCGTGCCTGGTTAGGAATGAAAAGCCTGAGACAAGGGTAACAGGCTCTGACAGTCACACATTTCTGCTCAGTGGGTTACAGTTTAAACCTGAGTATAAATAAAGGAATATCAGAGTATTTCTCTCATGTAGTATTACCTCTATTTAGTCTTTGTTCTGCTCAGATGGTTCCTTCTGGAATTATTTAAATGTGGATTATTCTGAACAGACAACAGGAACACACACACAGAAACAGTCCCCAGTGAAATTTCAAAATTACACATTCATTTTTTTCCACAAGGCTCTTGTGATGACTGTAAAAAGTGATATGTATTGAAACATGAACTGAAGCCAAAAAGGATGCATCAGATCATGCTCAAGTTTATAATTTTTGCTCATTGCCCAATAAAAAGTGCTTTACACATTGTACACCACACCACTATTCTTTCTTCATCAGTACAGAAAGCTCTCCAATAACATCTCAATCATATTCTTGGGGAAAAAGAAAGAAGAGAAAAAGAAACAACGTCCAATGCAATGAATTAGATTGTTAAGAATTGTGTATTTCTAGATAGAACTCTGTTTCAGTAAAAACATTTCTGTAACTCTGTTCCTACTTATTCAAATCCTATGATTCCTATTATTAAATCTGTAGAGTAGAAAGAAATAGTCTATCATTAGGACCAACATTTCTTGAGGAGTATATTCATTAACAAGTATTTCACCGATCAATCATATCCCATGTTGCAGGAATTTCACCCTGCAAGAATACTGATGTTATAATTTTGTGGCAGATAAAATATTTCCATCTGAATTACTGAACTTCTTCNAAAAAAAAAAAAAAAGTTGTGATGAACAAAAAGGGTTAAGAAATGGTATTTTCTTAATATAGTATTGTATACCATATACCCTGATTGTATTCATGAGTAGGCCTACGTGAAAAGAACAGCAAACAAACAAGGCTGGGTAAGTCTGCAATATTTCCATTTTTGGTTACCAAAGAAGCAGCTGCAGGCTGGATTCAGCACCCCACAGCCCCCAGGACACCTGCAGAGGCAGGTATGTGTGTGCAGTGGAACAAGCAGCAGCTGCACAGGGTGGGAAAGTGCAGTGCAGGCAGCACGAGCCCCTTCCATCACAGAGAAAAGCAGTGCTCTCTGATTACCTTAGTTTTCCCTCAGGCATCCAAAGGCATCAGGCTTCTCTGCCAAGCTCCTGTCACCCGCTGGCAAGCACATTAAGAACGGTCTACGTCTCAGTATTATTAGAATAAGCTAGTTTTAGTTATAGAACTGTGAATTTGGCAGTATTGCTACAAGCATACACAAATTATACAAATCAATTACTATTTGGAAAACAAACTGGCTTATATTTACCGCTGATCAATGATGCAGCAGAGTACTTAATGACACCCAGGCATTTGCAGAACATGCAAGCTGTGCCAACAAAACATATAAACTTAAGAGTCTTGGACATCAACCTAGAGCTCTTTAGCTGATGGCCCTGGACTCTGATGGGTTTGCTGTGTATGCACAACACGCACATAACCATTGGCTGCAACAAATGAATCCTTCAATGCAGCTTTAGGATGAGATGAAGAATGGAACAATTCCCTAGAAAATGACATTTGTTTACAGAAGATTGGCACTATTAAAAGAAAAGACGACAGTGAAAACTGTACTTTGGAAGGAGCTGTAACAACTCACATCCAATGAGTTCTTCAAGAATTAATTTGATAGAGATTTTGGTAAAGTGATCTCACCAGAAAAGAGTTGTGACCGAAATAGAATTGAGTTGTGCAGATCATTAACTGAACAAGTTGTTTCATTTCAGATTACGTTTCACTTTGCCAGCTTTCAATAATATTGTCTTTCCATTTTTTCACATTTTCCGAGGGAATTTTATTGTTGTTTTCAAACTCAACACTTTCCATCTACAGTTTTTGCAAATTAAAAATATTGCTGTATGATAAACCACTTGATCTTTATCACTGTGCAGCATAACACATTGTTGCTGTAACACGCTTACGTGCACGAGCCTTGTTTATGCGGATGAAGTTTGCTTGCAGCAAACACAAGACCGAGCAACTTACTCAAAAGGTCTTTCACCCCAGCTAGAGAGTTCGTACCTCATGGCAGGAGAAGAGGCGCACTCCCTCCATCTGATGGAACACCGGGTAGTGGGTGCTGTCAATCGTGTCCCGGCGGTAGACGTCTCCCACTGCCAGAAAGGCGTCCAGGCCAGAGTGTATCAAGTCCCACTGATGAGCTGATGTATGCGCTCTCAGCATGTGCTCACGATTCAGGTAATAGTTATCCTCTTTCCTTCTGCTGGCATGGTTTTGTGGAATAAGTAAACTATCAAAATTCTGCTGGACTGTAACCACCGGAGAAAGACCATCATACACAGAAAAGAGCGGAGTCCCTCGGCGCCCTAGGTAATGTTTGTAGAAGTGCTCCTTCACCTGCTCCTTGATTAGCCACAAAGGGTGATGTTTTCTGTTGTGCAAGTTCTTCCCCACCT
This sequence comes from Cisticola juncidis, assembly GCA_013400215.1. Classification (NCBI taxonomy): domain Eukaryota; kingdom Metazoa; phylum Chordata; class Aves; order Passeriformes; family Cisticolidae; genus Cisticola; species Cisticola juncidis. The sequence continues at coordinate 290,824 of VXBR01012236.1, read as the reverse complement.
TGGAAAGAATCTTCTCAGTGACATTGCTGTAGTCATCTTGAGGATAGGATTTACCAAACAGTTCCACAGTACTTGAGCAGGGTGCACCGGCAGCAAAATCTGAAGGTGCAGACTTGGATGAAGAATGCCTTGAATAGGTGGAAATTCCTCTTACCTTTACTTTTGGTGATAAAGCTGTTTTAGAATACTTAGCTACTCTCATGAATTTCCAGAGCATTGCCATTGCAAAATATTTTATGATCTAGAGAAAGAAAATAAATTTAAAATATTTGAGTTAGGAACTGCAATGTTGCTGCAGGAATTGCTATTATCTTAGGGATAGATAAATCCAAATGTCTGCTTGATTAGTATGACAAAGTTCCCATTATAAACCACTCTTTTGGCACAGAGGACAGAAAATACCCTTGCGGTAAAATTGCAGATAGGATATTTTATTCAGTTACCAGCTTCTGCATGACTGCACCAGTATTAACGACTCCAGACCTAGCCTGAACCCCACTCCAGATGATGCTCTTTAAAGATGAATAAACATCAGGCTTTCTGTGGAACAATATGTTTCATCCAATTAAAACATGCGGCAATAACCAAATAATACTTAAGAGAAACTCAGAAACTTAACGGTGCCCTTCAGCAGTCAGAGCTCGCTTATAATAAGCAATTAACTTATTGCTATATCATCTCCCCCATTAGCAGAAGCTGCAGAACATGTTCCACATCTACCTGATGCATGTGGCACGCTCTATGCAATCACCACTAATTCTTATTTAATGCCAGACAAAACCAGTTTAACCTTTCAAACTACTAAACCACTGTGAAAAACAGATGGCCAGACAAGTCATATATTTATATATAAACAGCTTATTAAATTCACATATGAGTATTGCACAAGATTCACAATAAAGACTCCATGTAGTCAAAACCAATGTTAGGATTTTGCAGTGAGCACAAAAGCCCTTTTCCCATATGTTCCCCAGGATGGCTGTTTTCACAGCTTCCACTGCTGTACAGGGGAGGCAGGCTTCTCAGATACCAGGAAGGCAAAGCGATGAGATTCTCTAAGTTGTCTGAAATTAAGAACTCATTTCCCATCAAAGGGCCATCTTTACACATCCTCCCTGTTCACATACAGCCTTTGTGCTTCATGTGTACACAGCTGCATTCTCTGTAGAGTTCAAAGATAATTCCAAAACCAAAGAGTTTTGAGAGTGATGCATCTTTCAGTCATTCCATATGCATAAGCCCATTCTGAGATAAAAAATTATTTGAAAATCTATAGCTGGTTTTCAGAAATATTAGCAAAGATTCCAGTAAAATAATTAAGCATTAAAATTTGCTTATTATGGAATGGGAAAACAGAGGCATTAGAAGTTAAGTGACTGGGGAAAGGCATCTGCTACAAACAAACTGGCTTATATTTCACTATGAACCAAGAATTACAGGGCCCCAGGTTTTCTGAGTGAAAGAATTTTCTGTGAAAGCCATCTTAAAGACCTGAGGGAAGAAAGGACATAAGCAATAACAAATGCACCACAGTCTTTAAGGGATACCTTTCAATCTTTAGTATTACAATATCTGGCTAGCTTTCCACAGGAACATAAGGAAAACACGTGTAAGTAACAAAACACACAAGGTGAGACTGTTTCTCATACTCTCACGAAATACGTAGGCAAATAGAACAGACATACTAGAATAAAGAGTCCCAGAAAAAACAAATCTGTAAAAGATAAGGAGTATGGTCACATGGGGCTTTCTTTCTTCTGGCTTATATCTAGAAGTTTTCCATATGTCTATTTTCTCAAGTAATTGTATCTCAATTGATCAAAATAAAGGCAAGTTGGGCAGACAGAAATTAAACCTGGAGAGGAAGAGTAAGAATACTGAATATTTGGTTTAATCATTTTTCTGGTAGAATATATTTAGAAATAAAGAACAGCTACAAATTTTATCTAGTCTTGAAACTTTCAAGAATGACTTCCTTTGGCAGGGGGGCAGTTAAGAGTTTACAGAACTATTTCACCAAATTAGCTCTTGATCATTACTGATAATGTTCTTCAATAAATGAATTCACACACACACACCACAAGCCAGTCTAATAGAGACTAAGCAAGGGCTAGTCTTACACTTTTGAGAAGAAACTCCGTTTTCCTGAAACATACGTTCTCCTTCATGGAAAGTGAGTTCTCATTTTCAAACAGCTGCTTGAAATACCCAGTCCTAGTCAGATAATGAATTCAGTTTCCCTTAAGTAAATATCACCATCTGCCCATACATTTATTTTTCTAAAAACTTCAATTCAAAACTTACACATAACCGTAATGTACAAAAAACCTCTCATAACTTTATCGTGATTCTTGTGATGTTTGCTGCTTTCTTAAATATCATTCCTCTGAAAATCAGAAAACCATATGAGAGGCTTAACTTTCACAAACAGTTTTAATGATTACAAATTTATGAAAAGAAATAAGAACATGCAGCACAAAAGTATTGGGGTGGTTCACTTGTTTGTTTGTTTAAGATTCATTATTTTTAAGGGAGACCCTAGTATACACATCTTCAAGGGCTTACCTGATGATATTTCAGTATTTGTAATGAAACTGGTATCAGTTTCTGATAATTCAGAAACACTCTTTTTTCTGAGCAAGTGATATATACTCCTCACAAACTTGTACAGGAGAAAAACCTACAGATGGAACTTGTATCAGTTTTCATCCTAACATTATGCCTGTGCCTTAAATAGTTGAACAGCATTATTACCTGCATTATTAGTCCAATTCAGAGCAAAATCTGAGCAGTAAGTAATGTGAGCAGTAAGAAAAGTTATCATTTTTGATGAGGTATCCAATGTCTGAGTGCTGCAAACAACAGCAAGCCCTAAATGTGCCCCTAACTTGGTATCACACAGAGCTCCAGAAAAACTGAAGTCCTTCACCAACACACTGCTGCTTCCCTCTCCCACCAGTGTCAAGTATTCCTCTTTCAGAATCATGACAGAAAAATGGTACTGGACTTAGTTCAACTCAACTGGTGACAAGTTACATTTGGGCAGAGAAACCACAGAGAAGAAAGTAAAATATGTTTACACTCTGCAGACTGCACACAAAATCTTCAAATCAAAGTAATGTTTACCAAGGCAGAGAGCAACACTGGAAAATAAATACATCTCTTTACCTTTCTTTTAACAATAAATACGTGGTGTTAAGAATCCACTAATTACTTATGTTCCTTTACAATAAAAACATTTATGCATTTTTCTATTTATGTGTGTCTACATTTATCCAAATGTCTGGAAAAGCAGTTTAAATATATCATTTTCTTCCTTCATTTCCACCATGCTTTTCATCTGGCAGGGAAACAAAACTGCTTTCTGTGCACACTGAGAAAACCTGAATCCCACAGTAAGGCCTGCCAGCCAGCAAATAAGAACAGCAAGCCAAACAGCAGCTGCAGGTCCTGTAGCTGAAAACAAATACATAAATGGGAAATAGACATTGAACAACCACCACTGGTATCCACAATCCAAAGATGGCTAAGCCCTCCACCAGCATCACCAGTGAGTCCTGTGTTCTGAGCTTGCCAGTAGTTCCAGCTCGCTGCTGGGAGCCAACACAGGGCTTTGGATGCAGATGCAGGGCTCTGGAAGCAGGCTGGTCTGCTGGCACCTCTCCGTGGGGCTTCTCAAAGCTCTACAGGTGGATACGCAAGCACCAGGCCCAACACCTCCTATTACACATGTCCTCAGCCAGACACCACCACTGACGCCTTCCAGGGTACCTCAGCAGCTCCCCTGAAGCTCAGGATGCTGTACCTCAATCTCCATACTGAGATGTGCACCACAACTCCAGTTTGGGACAGGAATGACATGATACATTATGTATGTTGTGCCAATAGGCTTGGAACTATGCTTGCACCTAGGCATGAGCTTTTGAGCAGCTCCAAGGCAGACCAGAGGGCAGGAGGTGCCATCCATGCCACTCAGGGGTGAAGGTATAAGAAACCTGCCCACACTGTGCACAGACCAGGCACCACTACAACCACGCTTGCCAACATCATTCCTGTACCACAGAACCTGTGACATTTCTACAGAAGAAATTGAAGGGCTAGGCTCTCTCCTCCTCCACGGAAAACCAGCCATTTCCCATGCAGCAGCCCTGCAGACATTACACATGCTAAAATACACCACAGTCAGGAACCTGACAACACAGAAACAGCAGACAGGGTACAGACAAAAAACACCATGGCTTGTAGGACATGCAAAAGGCAGTTTGATTTGATAAGGGATCACACCACTGTACTGTTAAGAAATGTCCTTTCATGTCTAAATCCAGGTTTCCATGTCAAAGTGCAGCAAGGATTAAGACAGCATTATCATAGCTGCAGTGGTATTTGTCACAATTCTCCAGTACCTAGCTGAGGTTTAGGAAAGAATCGTAGATCCAGTGAAATTTCCTCCTTACACCTGCTTTGAAAAAGGAAGGGAAAAGAGGGGTAGGTTAGCAGCTCACAATGAAGAGAAACTGTGCTGTGCACCAACGTTGTTTTATTCACTCACCTCTCCTGTAAATGAGGAAGAGGGGGAATGCTCCTGTTTGAGCAAACTAGTGCCCAAACAGGCCAGCTTTTGGGGCCATGTGCTCAGTATTTGCATCTGTGAGCCAAGGGCACCTTCGCTCCTGTTGACCACTTTTCTCTCTGCCCTGTGCTTTTTACAGCTTATGGATGCAGAAACACAGATGGGCTACTGCATACATATACCCAAGTACATGATGGGTTTGAAACCAAAATTCTGCAAAGATGAGAGTCTGTCTCCTATCCAAGAATAGATAATTAATGCAAGACTCTGAAGTGCCATGGAAAATGTTAGAAAAGTTGGGCTGCCACCATTTTGTGATGTGACAGCTTTTATCTACCGTATGTGTGGGGAGGGGAGTTCAACCAACATAGCATATGTTAAAACAAAAATTATAAACATATGTTAGGCTGCTAAAATTGGACATTTACCAGTCTGCTTAGCAATTTAGCTAAGCATTGAATTTTAGTTATGAAAACTATGTGGGCATACAGCAGCAAATATCATTGTATTGCCATGACCATTTCTGCATTGCATAAGATACAACATAAATTATTTTGTATGCAAAACGAATAACAAGCTCAGATTTTTTAATGCTCATTTTACAATGATGATACATTGTTGCACACCAGAACAGACTTCTACTGAGCATGCTGAATTTATATAATACACATAGACTTCTGAAATAGCCTTACAGATAACTTAGAATGGATCCATTTTAAAACCTGACCTTCCCAGGGCAGAACACTATCAGATATCTCTGATGATGGCGAAACACCATTAAAATACTTCATGAACTACAAAGCACTGGCAAGATAATATAGCTTTCAAGTATTTGGCTCTTAATTCTTTCATGTCCTGGGAGTTCATCTAGTTAATAATCTGTCAGTAAGTTCCAGAAACACACAGAATAACTTTTCTTATTATTTTGTTATTTTTCTTGACTGAAGCAAAAATATGTCATAAGCTGGCTGGCTGTCTGCTCTGTAATGGTGATACATTAATCATGATGCCACCTTCAGCAGCATTTTGAAGCTTGCAAGATTGAGAGAGAAAACCAGAAAACCTTTTCTGGCACAAGGCATGATCCTGCTTCTCTCAGTGCTACATATAAGACTTTCTTAAATATGTAAGGTATTAACAACCACGCTCCTTTTCCACTAATGCAGAAGATGCTGTCTGAACAAGGGCCACCATCTCATGGCCTGTCTTACACACATGAGCACCTAGAGGCGAGCACAGAAAATATGGTCCACACTGCTGAGGCACACCTTCAGCCACCCACACTGCTCCTCCAGGAGTGCAAGATGGGCCAAGACAATTTGCTGTTCACAGTGAACTGCAAGTCTTTGGAGAGGGGAACATACCCCTGGGCAAACACCTGTTTCAAAATGTCTCGCATTATCCCTTGAGTCCACTCACCATTCAGCTGCAGGCTGGATATTGCAAATGATAACAAAATGCCATCCCACTGCAACGACGACTTTCAGTTGCCCATGCAGGTCTCCAAAGGCTACTGCAGGCTCTGGTTTCCCTGCTAAACAGTGTCACTCCAGAATTGTTCAGGTTTATCTGTAAGTTTCCTACTTACTAAAAGGATAATGCTTCCAGACAAATGATTCAAGGCAAGTAAAATGCATTTCAGTAGCCAAAACACTCACAAACTCTGTGGCTGTGCTGCCAACTGGTATGAGACCATTTCAAAGACTGATATAATCAGATTTCAAGATAAGTTGTAGTGATTTTGTTCTAAGCAATTCAGAAGTAGAGTATACATGCACTGGAATTTGTGATCAGCAAGTTCAGCAGGTACATCACACTGCTGAATTATTAAGACAGCATATAATTTTCCAAAAGATAAATGCATAATAAAAGATCACAGCATAAATGACATTAGGAGTTAAAGACCAAAGGCAAACAAATTCAGACTTCTGGGTGGGTGGAAAGACATCAAACTCTCCAGCATGCAAAATTCAGAATTATAAGGTGAAAAGCCTGACCACACTATTTTCATTAGGACTTTAAAAAACAGATGAATAAAAGCAAAATAAGCAAATCCAGAGGAAAGAAACTATTGTTGGAAAAAGAAATTATATATATGCATGACAGAAGATTAAACTAGGAAAAATCACCCCTGCTCAGAAACAATATCTGTTTCTCTTTCATTTATACATTATTTATTTCTCAGGTTTTTTTCACAAACTAAAACAGTTTGCTGTTCACTGAAGAAATGTCAATAAGGCCCTTCAGTGATAACATCAATAGTGCATGATGACTAAGGCACACAGAACTACTAAAAATTAGACAGCTATGACCTGATCGCCTGCCAACATTCCTGTGTTCTTCCTTTACCTCCATAATCAGACAAAACAGCTACTAGCCAGTTCCATATTTTAAGGGAAAATCCTCATTACACAAACATATTTTGAATACATTACATTACAAATTACTTACTGTGAAAAGGCAATGGAGAAATTATTCCTAAATATTCTCAAATGTGTCTACTGCTTTTAAAATATCCATTTTTCAAGGAATGCAATCTGAAAAAACACTACCTTTGGCTGCTGAGGGAATATTCTTTTTCCAATGCCTTGAAAAATGTTGCTGAACAGCTTTCTGCAATTGTAAATAACTGTCAGATGAAAGGAACTGAGACACTTAAATACCTATAAAATTCTCACTGCAGTTAAGATTACCACTATCTCTTCTGCCTTTTTTTTCCTTCAATATCTGCAACTCATTATCTGTACTTTTTAGAGAAGCATACACCACCAAGAATTTTACTCCTATAGTTTCATATGAGTGAAAATAAATTTGTTTAGAAATTAAATATTAGTAGTATTTATGTGTAGTGGGGGGTGTTCCTAGTTCTCACCAATTAGCTACACCATTTGGGCATAACAAAACTTTAGAGACCTCATCCTGCCTGAACAGGAAGAGGGAGTAACACATTTAAAAAAAAACCCAAAAAACTTATTAAATACCAAGAATGGGACACATGCAGACTTGGTAGCAGTGTAAAAGCCAGCAGGGGGCAGCTAACATGTTCATCCACAAATGAAAAAATCTTCATCCTCACCTGCTACACCCCCATAGATTCTAATTCCTAAATCTTCAGGAGTATGGGGGAAATCTATGATTTACCACAGATCTCCGGATGCCCTCCTTAGTCATACCGTAGACAACATGGTGTAGTTAGAATAATTTAAATATTACTATAAAATAACAAACATAATTAGTATTTTAGATCCGGGAGTTATTTCATGGTTGTAATATGTATGTAATCAACAATATTTAAATGGAACAAGCCTTCTTATGATGTTTCAACCCTAAATAGCAGCAGGAATATTGTAAGAGTTGTGTCATATCCATCTTCTGTCACATCAAGCTTTAAAGAGATCAGTTTCATAAATTTGCTATCATGTTAAGGCAAAATACCACCAGAGAGCCACACCTCAGCCCTAGCTGTGATATGAACTTGATCTCAGCCCAAGCTCTAACTCAGCAGTGGTATCATTCCTTGGTCTGTCTCTGTCGTAGAAGTAATCAAAGTGTGAACAGACAGAGCAATTATCAGGACTATGTATATTTCAACAGCCAATCAAAAAAAGAAAGAGACAAATATCTCTACAGATTTCCCTTCAGAATCAATAAGTCTCACCAACTTCAGGATGGATAAGGAAGAGAATATGTGGATGTTTGCAGCGGAGACTCCACTGCAGTACAACACCTCCCAGCTGGAAAATGTGTGGTCATGTGTGGACAAATAAGTCATCTCTAGTTTGAACTGCACCAGCTTCATTTATCTGTCATGGGCTCTGACAACGCATTTAAGGGAAAGATTAGAGGGCTCCTAAGGAAGGAACTACATTTCCCTGCCTGGGGCATACCACTTGTCTGAGGTTGGTAGGAAAATGCCTGAAATATTAATGAGTAAGCCATTTGTCAAGAAAATTATGCAAGAAAACTTGGCAGCCATACAAAGGGGTTAGCAATAAGATATCGAGCTAGGGCACACTAAGCACTTGAAAGGGAAAACAGGAAGGAAAAAGATTTAAAATCACTTTCATTTGCCTGTCTACATTCATAAGTTTTGGAAGAAAACAGTAAAATAATGAGTAAAACATCACACTCAGTAATAAGAAGTACTAACTTCTAAAATGGATTATGAGCTGCTCTAGGTCCAGAATTCATGTTTTCAAGTATTGATTCCTTCAAGACATTTCTTCTAGTGACAGTCTTTGCAAATAAATTTGCTTACCAGGTAGCATATGAGCTAAAAGGTATTGTCATGACAGCAGCCTCTTAATTATTGAAAATTCACATAAATAAATGAGAAAAAACTTAATTCCCACAAGGGAAAGACACACAAAACAAAAAAGGACACTCTTTTTGAGGTTCCCTTACAAATCATAGTGAAGAAAAGCAAAGACAAAATTGTAACCACTCTGTCAAATCAGATGTTAAAATCCATACTCCCTAAACAGACTGGAGACCTAAATCACTTCTTAGGAGTTTCCAAGTATCACTCCTCCTTAAGAGGAACACCAAAAGAAAACAATTTAAAACACTTCTGTCAGACTCCATGTCTATTTCTTTTTAATTTTTATATAATTATAATGTAAGTATCTTTTAGGGCCAGGTATACTATAATTTTATACCTATAACAAATTTGAAGGCTTAGTTTTTAAGTAGACAGTGCTAGTTTTCACTGTAAGCAAACCTGAAAAGCATCCAAAGCATCACGGTATATTAGAAAGTAATCTAAAATTTTTATTAAATTAGAATATGATTGTCAAATAAAGCAAATTAATAATTTGCTTTGATTTATCAGAACATAGCCACAGTCACCTTATCAAATGTTAAACATTTCCAACAATGTGATCCATAGGTGTAATCACTTTGACACCAATTGGACTCACTGACATACAGTGATGCAGCAGCATTTAGACTTTCATTAAGCATCACTCTGCTTTTCCAAAGCATATCTCTACATAGGATCTCAAAGTGCTTTTCAGCCATTAACCAGTTAAGATCTACAACACGCCCATGGGAAAAGTATTGCATTATTTATACCCATTAGTGCTGCAGCTCCCCCAGTCAAAAGCACTGTATTTCAGCATCTTGGTTCTCTCTTTTTTCCCCAAACTGTTTTGACTATATTGCCATTTTTCTCAAGTTCTGAATTTTTTTGTTGTTTGCAATATCATTTTATCAACAGTTTAACAAGTATAACTGCTACTGTGAACAGAATCAAAATGTTTTGAAAGCAGCTTGCCAGAACTGCCCATTAGGAACCATACTGAACAGTTCAGAAATACTGAGATATTCCCATTGAAACAATCTTCTCCTTGAATGTGCAGATTTTTAAGGCTCAAACCTACATTCCTTGAGCAAGAATTGCAGAGTCATTACTCTGCTTGTATTGTGGCTCAGTAACGTCAATGCTATGGTAATTACAATTATGTTTTTACTATGATCAGGAGAGATCAACTGTAGAGGCAGAAGACAGTTAGGGAAGATGGGAAGGCACATAAATGAAGTTTTATTGAGGCAAACAGGGAAACGCAAAACTAGGTGGACTGACCATTGCTGCTGAAGCTGTTCCATGGCAGGGTTGGCCTAAAACCCAGCATGGCATTCACAAATTGTCATCTTCTAGACAGGACTGCACCTCTGGTCACCAAGTTCACCAAAACCAAGGGTAGCATTTACTTCAATGAGGAAATTATATCACAGAAGCAAAAAATTGTTAAGGTTAGCAGCCTGTTTCAGTGCTCTGCCACATGAAACGTAAAGAAGTACTTCCTCATGTTGAGATGGAATTTATGTATTTTATTTTATAGACACTGCTCCTTATCCTGTCATTGGGCAACACTGAAAAGAGTCTGGCATCATCCTCTTGGCATCTGCCTTTGAGATATGTACATGCATTGATGACATACCCTCTCAGTCTTCTCCAGACTAAAGAGATCAGCTCCCACAGTCTGTCCTCCTAAGAGAGATGCTCCAGACCCCAAATCATCTTTGTGGTCCTCCACTGGACCCCCTCCAGGAGCTCCTTATCTTTCCTGTACTGAGGTGCCCAGAAATGCACACAGTACTCCTGGATGTGGCCTCATCAGGGCTGAGCAGAGGGGCAGGATCACCTCCCTCGACCTGCTGGCCACAGCCTTCCCTGCCACTGGCCCTCCTGACTGTAAGGACAATGTTGGCTCTGGGTCAACTTGTCATCTACCAAACTGTTTGTTGGTGACCTCTTTTGGGAAAGTTTCACATTGTACCTAACCTTACTGCTGCTCTTGCCTCAGATTTTGCAGCACATCAGGTCAGCCTCCCAGTCTGGCTGGGGAAGAGTATTACATGGGGGGTTGTCTCTCCTGTATCAGTTATGAGACCTAACAGAGTTATCTAGGATTCAAACACAATACATAAGATCCAAGGCAAGCAATTAAGAGTCTTTTAGTCATATTTACCAGTGAAAACCTGTCGAAGGCCACAGCACACCATCAGCCTTACAATTTGGCTCTGCAGGGCCAAAAGGCTTGGTGCTGGCCTGGCACAGCAGCCAGCATTTGCTGAAGAGTTTTGCAGAACCAGCTCAGCAGAGCTCACTCACACAAAGCCCACAACAACCTCAGAGCAAAGGAAAAAGAAAGCAAATCTCACCAATATCACAAAACAGCAAGAGGATCTCTACTACACCACACATTGTTACCACTATAGCAGCCCTTGAATCCAGGAAGACTAAAGGCAAAATATGAATATACAGTACACGAAAGGAAAATTGTCACGCCTGGTGCTGCCAGCATAGGCAATCAGGAAGAAATGTGAGGTCAGCAGTAACAGATACCACATATTGGTGCTAAATAATCCTACATTATAATCTTTACGATGACCAGCGGGCAGAGAAAAGGCAAATCCACAGCGTAATTTAAAAGCATTGTAATATGGTTAGAAACCAGATCTCTATTGAACAGAGATACAGGTCTCAAAGTGCAGTAAGGTAGGAAACAGTGACTTGCCAAGACCAGAATCAACTACACGAGACCACAGGGGGTCACAATGAATTAGCTTTATGGTAAAAAGGTATGGCCACAACCCCTCTCCCCCACATACATAAAAACCGAAAGACTACTGCTACAAGAAGCTGCGGGTAAAGAAAATCAGGTCTCGTTTAAAAAAAAAAAAAAAAAAAAAAAAAAACCACCCCCCAACCCCCCCCCCAAAAAAAAAAAACACCATAACCACATAACCAGCATCTACACAACAGCTAACCCAGATTGCCACAGATTTATGGTGTGTGCCAATATTTTTTCTCTATGAAACTTTCATATTACATTCCTGGAATTCCAGGGACCACTGCCCACAGCTATTAAACAAAAATGATGGTTCAGAATTGTTTTATTCTCTGTACCTGGTAGTTCAAAGGGACAATTTTACAAGTATAGGCTATCATGTAAGCAACACAGAGATTGACTCTGTGTTATAAGGTTGACATAGTGTTTTTCTCTGTAGTTCTTCTCTTATTTAGTCTTAAAATATATTAATTTCATTTTCATGCTGTTACTTTATGTATACTCAAAGGAATCAAAATATTTACAGAAAATTTATCCAGCTTACAATATGATATAACAAAATCTGGCCTAGCATAGCACATCGTCTCATCTTCTATACAACATTCAAATATGAATATTGGACACTACTTTTGAGGCTGAGTTGGGAAAATCATATTCATGACATCTGATGAACCTGATTTATCTACAAATCTACTGAATGCCCAAATGTGAACTTGCAATTTATTCAAAACCACATAAGCAAAACTGCAACAATTTCTATGCATAATTGCACAAACATCTAATTTCAGTACCTCTAAATTAAATTTGCATGTGGTGTTTTCATATTTGTAAATTACAACTAAACATTTCCAGTTGTTTATATGTTCCTACCCCACCAGCCAAGGATGAAAAGTGTCAGGATGAAGGCTTTTTCAATTATGAAAGTAAAAGCTCCTATCCCAGACTTTTCTGACATTTCATTTTCTGCCATTCCAATGCACTCATTAGCATCTGGGCTAGAAACTCTCCTTTTCCACTTCTCTCTGTCCTCTGCTGGTACTCAAGGACTCAAGCAGCTCTGATTGCTTTCAGTGTGTGGTTCACTTCTTGACAGCACAGAGAGGAGTTGTGATAAATAAGGATCAATAGACTGGATAGGAATGTTTAAATTCTCTCCAAAGCTGAAAAGCCATGCCACAAAAAAAAAAAAAAAAAAA
>VXBR01012236.1:236420-277967 GCA_013400215.1 Cisticola juncidis | reverse complement strand
AAAAAAAAAAAAAAGAACTTTTTGTTCAGGCAAGTTATTTGGGAAAAAATTTGAGTGAGTTCAATGTGTAGCAAAGTTTACCACAGAGTTGTGAAGACTAGAATTTAAACAAAATTAAACTGAAGTCAGTCTTTTCAGTTCTCATTTACTTCTTACTAGAAACACAGTTCAAAGGAAAGGAAAGCAATCAAGGCATGATGTTAACATTTCAACATCAGTTAAAGAAGAATTACAACCAGTGGAAGGGTCTTCAACCACAGACTGTTGCAAAATCTTACATAAAATCCACCATTACAATCAGCACCTCTGTTAATAATTACAGAAGATCAAATACTGTGTACAGCCAGGGAGAAAAAAAAAATTTATACAATCTCTTACTTCCAGGATGATGCTATTTAATTAGGGCAGAAGTAGAGTAAGGCAGTTTCCTGCATTAAAATTGCTGTCATAGACCTGTTGTGGGCATTCACTCATCTTTAGCACTACATGAATTTAGGTAAAATAACTATAAAGCACTCAATGAGAATTTTTTGCCCTAAAGTCGTAAAGCCAGCTTCTCACAGCAGAGTAGCAAACTAGGGAAAGCTCTTCTAACATCTCTTTCCTAGTTTCAAATTCCTTTCTACTATTCTGATTAACTGGATACTATGTGAAGTAAAGCATAATGTTTCATCAGAAAAAAAGGTAAATTTCAGCAGTCTTTTAACCTGATGTGCTATTTGTAGCACTTTTTACAAGTCTGCTGTAAATTTCAAAATACCTAACAGGAATGTATATTTTGGTGAGTCCAATAATGACATATTCACACTTAAGGCTGAAATTCACCACTTTGCAGAAGAGTGGCACCCAACTCATTACCAGGTTAGGCTTTATAAAGATAACTACAAAATCCCGCACAGTTCTGATGCCTGAATCCTGCACTAGAGGTATCTCACAGAGCAGGAATTTGTAGCTTAAGGCCTGAACTCAAATCTCTTTACTGAGAACTTTAGAAGGCAGCCTTTTGACATACCAGGTACACTCAAAAATTTCTTGTGTAAATAAAATTATATCTCCATAACAATGTCTTGCATTCAACTGTTCAAATAATAACCACATTCACCTCTATCCTAATGGTATCCACACTTTTTTCGGTTTAACTTCCATGTGCATCAAATTTACTGCAGTCAGTACAACTGTCATGCTAACTTCTGTTATTTCAGTCAAAAATCACGAGTTTATTATTAGCAATCTGTGAGCAATTAGTACAAATATCAGCAGACTTGGATTTATCTTAATTAGTGTTTGTTTCAATTCCATGGACAAACAAGAAATCGTCAATAAAACACTACAGTAAGAGTACCAGTGACTTTTATATCGAGCTGTAGTCATGCTGCTGTGTTCAGACCTCTCTCTCACTGAAATAAAAAGGCAATTTTACATTGAATTTTATGTATTTTTCATACATAAAGCCTTCATGACATACAATTTAGCCCATGACATACTTCTTCCTATAGATACAAACGACACAAGACACACACCAGTGAAGAAATGAACTGGAACAAAAGACTATTCTTTGATATTTTAAAGGATACTTTCATGTCTGTCTCTTCTATAGCAACTGATCTCCACTGTGATAAGCATCCAGTCATTACAGGAGTCCAGCAGAAGCCTGACAATTAAAGCTGCTAAAGCAGTCACAGAATACTGTAATCATAATCTGATAATCCAACCATTGGCAAACATGTAGCTACTAATAGGCAATCACCTTGAACTTTTTTTCTTTTTGTGCTATGAAATCATTTAGCACAAAATCAAGTTCTATTTTGCTCTTACAAATAACTACTCCTACTCGTTCCTTATGCATCATCAGATAATTAAAAATTTCAGCTTTTATTCTATCCCACTGAGAAACAGTGGGAAAAAGGTAGCACAGGCCAGAAACCACATGATTCCTAATTTCCCTTTCATGCTTTCCAGCTTGTATTACCAAAGAAAAGGCAGCTGGCTCCCTCACAGGTGCTTTCTCATAAGCACGTGTTTTCTACAAGAACGTACTAGTGAATGAAGGCAAAATTTGCTGATTTTATGACCCCAAAAAACGTTAGGAGCTCTCTGTCAAACACAAGGTGGTTTGCTGAGTGGGTTTTTGCAAGGATCTGAACTTGGTCCAGCTTCAGGGAGTGTTTCCATTAGCAACCTACAGAACTGAACAGAGGACACGCTTAAATCTGCGGATCATCAAGAGCCAGCACTGCAGGTATGCTGGATAACAGGGCTGGAACCCAAAACCATTCTGTCAAACTAGAGAACTGGTCAGAAAAATAACAGAACAATTTTTCAGGGGCAAGCACAACTTTCTGTATTTTGTCAAACCCAACTGCACACCAACAGCAGAGCAAATAAACTGCTAGACAACATCTCTCTCAGAGGGGTAACAGACAGTGAGCTCAATAGAAGTTCAAAAAGGGATTTTAAAAAGAGGAAAGAGCCATCATATGGGTGTATAAACAGGAATATATACCACATAAAATAGGAAGTATTCCTGTCCTGTTTAGCAGGAAGGAATAAATCAGTCAAATTTTTGGCATAACCTTGATAAAAAAACCACAAAATAATTTGAAGTTTCCAAATACAGCAGCAGAGATTACAAGTTTCAAAGAAGGAATTATGTCGAAAGATTGAATATACTAGGACTATATAGCCAGAGAGGAAACAAATTAGAGGCACTTTCACTGTCATCATCAGATGTGAAAGAAGTAGCACACTCTTTGGAATAACCTTGTCTCCACTGAACCTGGTTAGGAAATGGGGCAATCCCCTTACCAAAGCCAAAGTTTGAAAAATTTGTGTAAGTTATAAGGAGAAGTCTTCCTACAAATAGAGTGACATGTTGTAAGAGAGAGCTTGTGCAGACTCTACTGTAGTTTTATTATTTCATCCAGATTTCTAAACAGCTGTGCTAAAAAGAAACAGGTGTAAAATTCAACCTGCTTTGGGGGCCAGACTAGTCAGTATCTCAAGGTCTTTCCAGTCTTATTGTGGTTTGTTGTGATTTCTATGATCATTATCACAATTTTTTAATGAAGCACATATTAAGGGCTTATTCCTTAGAGATCAATCAGAGTCTTTCTTTCAGCAGCAGTTTTAATGGTGCTCATGGCTTTATGCCAGTTATATTGCTGAAAGCTTAGCAGGTGATGTATTTGCTTATAGACACTGTCATATTTTATCCATCTCAGCCTCTATTTAGTAAGTGCTTTAACATTCTAGAGTATGGCAGGTGCTATATAAAACACAGCATTATTTTCCATATTTTATTCCCCTCATTGGCATTCCTACTCTCAGATTAGCTGGCAAAAGTACAAATATTCACAGCAATTTTAAAAAAGAAAGTTTGAGTGCTCACTGACAGCCACAGTTAGCTGTGTACTATTAGTAAACAAAACATAACACAACACTGTTCCTTCCCTATTACAACAAAATTTCTTAGCAATTTTGGATAGATAGAAATATGGTAGACAAACTCCAGGGGCTATTTGGACACCACTGCTAATTGTGTGTTGGAACAGCATTACCCAGTTTACTTAAAATGGTAGAATTCTGGTGGTATTTCAATTAGTCCCTTCATCTTGTTTCATGGCAGAGGGTAGGCAGGCAGGAAAATCCATATGGATTAGGTTTTTCCATTCACAATTTCATGCTACTCTTGTAGGATTTCTAGGTGTTCCAGGTAAAAACGTCCACTGAAATTAATGGATTACACCAGAAACATGAAAATTAGACTGAGCTGACAAGATATTATTTCTACTCCATTCTTCAAACTGCAGTCATATATATTGTGATGTTTTAACTTCCTTTTTTTAGTATTCCTTCATATAGAAATCATCATTTCCATTAATTAAGTTCTTGAAAAACTTCTAACTTTTATTCAATATCATTTTAGAGAATAAGGGGACTGAAACTGAATACAATACTCAAGAGTCAGTATTTCAACTGATATTACTGAAATATAAAATAACATTGGGAAGGTCATCTCCTCCTCCTATCCCAATGCTTTTCTTTACTTACGTTTCATCTTGGTTGCACTCCTCACTACAGTGAGATTAAACATTAAGCACAACACAAACCTGTATGATGCTTGTGACTTTACTGCTTGAAGGACTTGAAAATAAAGTATTTTTCCTTTTCTTAAAACAACAAGGTTTTTAATTTGTAATTTGTTAGTCCAGCACCTCTAAGCACATTCACACAGAAGTGCAAGGAATCTATTTGAATTTTATTCACATTGCTTTCACTTTTGTCCATGAGCAGCAATGTCTCCTAAATAATTACAGCTGATGTTCACACCCAAGCGATTCAGAAATGATGCTTCACTGTCAATACTATTTTATTTCAGGGCAAAAAAAGAAGGTAATACAGGTAAACACTGGCAGAGCACACTGGCCGAGCAGAGAAAAAAAATGAAGCTGTTTTTCCTTTATCTATCCTATATCATTAGGCAAAAACCTTTTCTTAACAAGATGTCACATGAGTAGCAGCTGTCTCCTATCGAAAAATGCTCAAAACCACAAAAACGTCATTCAAGATGTCAGATGTGTGGTATAGGTCAATGCATTCCATATTTTTATGTGTTTCAAACACGTATAAAGCCATCTGAAAAATAATTTTAGGAACAACTGAAAAATCTAAAAATGCAATTCCTATGGTGGAATTCTTCTCGCTGCACTGCACATCAGAATGCTCCTCCCAGTGAGGAGGATATTTCAGGGTGCACATCTGTATAATCAAAGAAACTACTGAAATTACTAATAAAGCATCTTACCGATAATACTAGAGAAGGTCAAGGCAAGATAAAGAATAGGCTAGTAGGCCGTTTTACAAAGCAGCTTGGAATCAACTTGAATTTTTTTTCAGTGAAGAAACCAAGTACAGAAAAAAATTTAAAACACCAAGCACAAAAAATCCCACACAACTATTTAATGTGTTTTGCAGGACAGAGAGTTCCACGACAGACTTAATGATAAAATACATATGTTAGCACACATAATCTTTCCTTGAATGAATCCAGGTAAGTGGAAACTGAAAATGCAATCAACAGCATCAAAAGTATCTCTAATACGCTCTCCAACATGGTTTTGTCTCTTCTTCTGGTAGACTTACCACTGATCTTTCCATCAGAAACACAAATAGAGCATGAAGGGTATCCATTACAAACATATCCAGAAGAGAAAACAATCCCTTTCTCTCCTCCACTCTATCAGTTCTGTGAAGGAGAATAGTCCTTTTTTAAATTGCATATACTAGTGATAGAAAAGCAGTCACTTGGCAAGCAGATTATTTTTTGACTGCTAAAGCAAACTCCTCAGGAATGTTTTGGGTTTTTTTAATTTATAAACATAAAAGTAAAGGCTTTCATCTTCCAGAATTATTCTAACTTTTGGAGCAGGACAAGCAACATAACATTATAATCATATTTACAATGTTTTAAATCATGAATCTGTTTTTAAAATCCCATATTTTTCACAAGGGAAAAGTTGGATTATCAGCTTTCATCCACTGCAGAGCACACATTTTTTATTTCCTGTAAAGTTGCCTCTAAACTGTAAAGTTTCAAGGCACTAAATCTTAGTTGCACTTTGTTTAGTTACTGAATTTTACTACAAGTAATTCTTACAGGCTTTTTATATGTGTACTAAAATATCTTCCTTTCTTGACTACATACAGCAATGAAATAACTAAAGAGTAGATTTACAGATGCAGAAAATGAGAACTACCTACAATAAAAATGTAAAACCCTCTGAACTGTTAGTAAATAAACTTTTCTGTGGAACATTTTTGGTGTACTGTATATCAAACTCAGTGGTGAGTGATAACATAAAATTTTACTGATGTGATCTTAAGATTACTACTTATGACTCACAAGCAACTACAGTTGCCATACAAACTAGAAGTGATAGTGCCATACACTAGGAGTGTATGGAAGTGATGGTAAAGCTTTCAGACTTTATGACATAAGCCATCACCCTTCTGCTGACTAAAATCTTAATTACATATGTAATGCTGGGGGCACTTGTTCACAGGTCACACAGGGTCTCAAATCTCCCTGAATTTCTATTTGATAATCAAGCATTCCCTTCTTCCCCTGCCAAGTCTGTCTTGGCATCTGCTTGTTTTTCATTCTTTCCATTAAAATCATCAACTCTCTCAGCTCTGCTCAGCACACCAATGCACAAGGCTTCCAGGGCCTACCAACACAGGATGAAAATGAAGCTAATTTTATACTGAACAAACATGATGCTCTGAGCAATACAATTTGTAAACCTTCGGAAACCCCAAAGAACCTAAGACTCACCCTAAAGTCTTGTCATATAAATCTTTTGACTGTATTTTAATTATTAGACTTTTAATTAGACTCATGCTTGATTCTACTGGAATACAAGCTCAAGGACAAACCTGAAGCTGGCCAAGTGCTGTCTGATCCACCACACTTCATCATGCCCTTTTCTGGAGTTGTAGGAACGTGCATAACCCAGGAAAATGTTAATAAGAATTCACATCCTTCTATTCCATGGTGCACAACAATTTAAACCATACAATTTGTCTGCGAAGGAAGAGTTTCATGTCAATAGCAAAAGGTGAGGGGGGAGGAAAAATCCACATATTTTAACCTAAAATACTTTTTTTCTTACGATTTTAAATATAACTGAAACCATTTCTTCTGCACATTAAAATGACACCAACTTGCAAAATAATTGTGCCTGCTTGAAGCACCTACAATAGAGTTTACAGAAAACGGGAAAAGCATTTTTCACCTGTGAATACCAGTCCATGACTACAGCAATCTAAACTGGAAAATATTTTTAACAGCTCTCCTGCTGCATTTCACCTTTCAATGATGGACTCCATGGAACAATGGATACTCCCAGATGAAACCTGTCACTGATGGAATGATTCTACTGTTGCACTGAGATCGTCTCTTTTGAAAGAAAAAAAAAATCATCTTCCTACAATTTTTTGCCTAAAGTGGTGTACAGATTCTTTTAGGTTTTTTGGTCTCTGCCTGGTGAATTCATGTAAAAATTACATAACGATTCAACAATTCAAAGTTTTACGCAAAACCTTCTTTTGCCAATTCTTTAAGTAAATTTTAGTACAATAAGGACAAGAACCCGTGAGGAAAGAATGGAAGGGGATTGCCCTCATTTGACAAAACTGTCATAGATACCACCTTCCCCTCTAGCACCTTCTCATTTATTTATGTGAATGAACTGCACAGAGCAGCCACACTGATTTTAGCAGCACTATTGCTACTGAAGAAGTCTAGCCCCCAAAAGACCTACTGACAGACGATGAAGCAGCATTAGCATTGTAGAATAATAACAATTTACATTAAAAGCTGGGGAACTACTTGTTCAATGAAAGTGTTCATTTCCTTTTTCATGTACTTGTTGAAAAATGCCAGAGCAGAGCTTAGAACAATCTTTTACCATGTGAATAGCATCTGTTCATTTAATGAGCTCAGTTCTTCCTTCATTGCTGGTGCAGATTTGGCTGCACCAGTACCATCAGTATTGAACACATCTGTAGAAAACATATCTGTTTAAAAGCATATCAGTTAATGGCTTAATAAACGTAGTCAGCAAAGCCGAAGGCCTTCTGTTTGTAGAAAAACCTAATACATCAGGTCGTACATAAAGTTGTAAGCCACGTGTTCAGAAGTTTCTAGCAATCACTTCCCCAATTAGGTCCTCATTCCCTTCAGCGTCTCCATCTTCATTGAAAAGAATGAAGGTGTGAATGCGTGTACAGGAACACTCAGTTAGCAGAGTCATTCAGAAGACATCTAGAAAGAATAACCATGTTACTGGTTGGTGGAATAACAATTTAGGTTTGTTCTGTCAAAAAAAAAAAATCTTATTTTTTTGTAAAAAAGTACAGTTCAAAAAAATTACAGACTTCATAGTTAAAAGATGTGCCTTCAGACAGAAGTGGAAAACTTGGTGACTGCAAAATCATCTTGCCTTCTCTAGCAACTAATCCTGCACCGGCTGTTTTATTTCATTGTGAATAAAAATATTAAATATCAAAGGCACAAAATGCTTTTTTTTCTTTTTACACTGAAATTGAAATGTTCAGAGTACACCTTAATGTATTTTCAAACCACAGTGAGTTATTTCAAGAGTAGACAGAAATACTGTCAAGGTAACAAAAACATTCCACGTCCACATGTGTAACAGCTTTGCCCATGGTTGGAAGATGCTGCAGGTACCACCACCACTGCAAAAAAAAATAAAAAGGGAAACCCTATGGTTTCAGGGGCACCCTTCATGAATCAGACTCCCTAAATATAAACTTGCAATACACCTGCTAAAGCAAACAATATCACTACTAAATATATTTAAAGGTTACAGGGCTTCCATAACAACCCCAAATATCACAGATTTTATCTCTTCAAATAAATTAATTTTAATAGCACATTATATTCATGAAAACAAAGAAATCAGACTTTTTGGTTAGCAACACAAGAAAGTTTGCAGATAGCTCTTAGAAGCTATTTTACTATGTGAGCTGTCAGCACTTCCATCAACTATTACATAACATATTAACCTTTCAGACACTGCACAATCTGAGGCAGATTTACAGAGACATGCATTTACACTTTACTCCACTATCCTTTATTTACCCTAAGCATCCTAGGCCTAAATTCATCATCAGAATAAGGCAGTAAAAGAGCACTGAAAGCAATCAAATTGCAAGTCATAGCAACCAATTGCTTCAGTCATTATTGATTCCTCCTGACAGCTGGATCATCCTGAGGTTCAACTGCACACAGTGTGTCCCAGGAAACAGATCTACTACACTGGTCTGAATTTCAGATGGCATGAAGGCTGAGGAAGGCTGTGATTTCTCCTAATGGAGCTAGATGAGATGATCCTGCAGCCTCTTTCCTGCCATCTGTCCAGGTATGTTCAGGGATGAGCACCTCAGATGTGAAATGAGACCCGCACTGGCCCAGGCACCAGAAACCAAAAGAATGGAAAGGCGTCTCCTTACTTGCAAACAGCAGACAAGGCGGAACTTAAATAATAAAAATTGTCTGAATCTGCCTGAGGCAGGCTAGGAATCTGTTCCTCCCTTCACTTAGTGCAAATTATTATTATTGGAATGGAGGAAGCCCAAATCAAATTCTGTTTTGACACCTGAACTATATTATAAGCTCTGCACATACACTATCTGTATCTCATAGAACCCACAAAAAAAGGAAAAACACCAATATAGTCCTTACAAAGTCACGTGGTATTTTTTCATTTGTCAACATAAGTAAGATTGAATATATATATATATACATTCAATATTAAAACCATCAACAAAACAAAGTTCTATAAAGAACAAAGTTGGGGGACACTAATTTCCTGCATAGTAAAATAAGCACCTGCTTATATCTGGAAACACATGATTATTGCAGGAAACCATAGATCAAAACAAGTCTTAAAAACATGGACTATAAAAACCTTTTTGCCACTTCTTAGTTCATTGTTCATATTTTATGACTAACTTTTCCAAAAGAAAAACCATTATTTTCTTGTAAGACTGAAACCACCTGCACCCTTTCCTCCTCAAGATTATATCAATTAATTATAAAAAACTAGAGAAAAATTATAAAAACTATTAAAAACATATTTTATGAAAAAATCATAAAAACTAGAAGAATATCCAGAACTATTCTGCTTCATTCAATAAAGATACCACCTTTGTTTAGCCTATTCACTAGTATTCCATGTAAATTATGGTTTTGGGGGAAAGTGTATCTCGTTTATTTTCTGCATTTTTAATTGAATTCAAATTTCCATCAAATGTCCCAAATTAAAATTACTTATTAGCTGGTAAGCAGGAAATGCATCAATCATTAGCTCATAAAATTAGAATGTAAATATTACAACTAATTTTGTGTTAGACTGTATAATTGCTTAAAAGTGCAAAAAAAAAGCTTACTATAGCATAAAGCACTACCATTACTTACCAAGCAATTGATTTCATTTTTTTCCAGGAGGTGAAAGCCAAGCATTTTCAAGGAAAACAACATATAATGGACAAAAGCTTCTCAATTTCTTTAAAGAATTCATTTTTAATTATTATTTAAATCAATTCAGCTTGACTGATGTCCTGGTTTGCTCACACCAATCTTCAAGTTCCCCCTCCCACGACCAGAATGAAGGTTGCTAAGTTTTATACTGATGGGTATTAGGGAGCTGGTAGCTCACATACATGATTTCTGGCATGCATAAAAGGAAGGCCTTTGCAAGAGTCCTCAATAAGAATCTTCAAGTGATTCTCTCAGGAAAGCTGATTACTTTCTAAAGATGGTAGGCTGGAATAGATTTCCCAGTCTCAATTAACCTGGACTGGTTTCAGCTAATGAAATGGAAGTGAGGAAAAAAATTAACAAGATATAATATACTACTTTTAGCATATGGCCTTATTTATATTTAGAGCTGCTTCAAGCTCTAAAATGGAGAGTTAGTCAATATATAGTCAAGTTAAAATCAGCAAAAAAATACTGTTTTATTTGCAGTGTTTAAATTAAATGTCTTTACAAAAATAACAAGCAAGACGTATCATAAAAAGGAAACTGCACTCTAAAGGTCTTCCCTACATAAGAAGCTGAAAACAGAGATGGGAGAAAACATGTCAATCCTATTTTCTAGAAGGTCAAGAAGGGCCTACAAGCTGGGGAACTACAGGCCAGTCAGGCTCACCTCAATCCCTGAGGAGGTATCTGAGCAACTTATCTTGGAAATAACTTCCAAAACATGTGAAGGTGAATTGGAGCCTTCAGCCTGAAATTATGAAGGCAAAATCACATCTGATACATGTGTTAGCCTTCCATAAAGAGGATTTTGTCTTGGCAGATGAGAGGAATGTTGGTCCTGACTCCAGTCTGGCTTTTGACAGTGTCTCCCAGGGTATATTCATATAGAATCTGCCAAAGTACAGACCAGGCATGTGGGCAGTGAGGGGTGAGGCAGACTGAACTGTCAGCCTTGGGAGATTGTTACCAGCTGCAAATGGTCCATCTAGAGGCTGGTCACCAGCAGTGTGCCCCGGGGGTCACATGAGGCCCAGTATTACTTTAAGATCTCCATTCCTGACTGAGTAGAAATTTACAGATAATACAAAACTGGGAAGCATTGCTGATAAACCAGATGAACATGATGCCATTCAGAGTGACCACTAGAGACTGAAAAAATGGGCCAACAGGAACATCGGCAAGTTCAACAAAGAGAAGAGCAAAATCCTGCTCCTGGGGAGGATTAACCTCAAGCAATGGTATGTGCTGAGCTCTGGCCAGCAGGGCAGCAGTTTCACAGCAAAAGACCTGATGGTCCAGATGGATAATGAGCTGACTGTGAGGCAGTCACCCAAAGGCCTAGAGCATCCTGAGCTGCATTAGGAAGACCCCTGCCAGCAGGCCAGGGGAGCTGATCCTTCCCCCTGCTCAGTACCAGTAAGGCCACATCTGGATTGCTGCATCCAGCTTTGGGCTTCCCAGTGAAGTCCAGGGAAGGGCCACAGAGGGATAATGGGAGCACAGAATCACAAAAACACTGTAATAATAGTGCAATAATCAGGTTTCCATCTTTTATTGGCCACTATTTCCCCTAAAGCAGGGTTAATATTAAGCCTGAGCAACAATACCATCTTTAGCATACTCTGCAAAAAGCAAAGCAACATGTCCCCACCACTAAAAAAAAAAGATTACAGAGACAATGCCATATGCTTTGTGTCCAGCAGAATGTTTTAAAATACCTTGGTATTTTCAAGGGGAAGGTGGACTACTCAACTTCTTTCAGTATTTTACAAAATAATCAAGATTTCAATTTTCAAAAAGAAAAAAACCACACCCAAACAAACAATAACATGCTGACTTCCATTCTTACATATGACAAGCCAAAAATACTCTTAAAATGGCAATCTATTTTTTTTCTAGCAGGTATGCGGGGTGATGAGTTGTTTAGTTTTTTCCAAACAGAACAGCTACAACTTCTTGCAAATCAAAGAAATTCTAACGCTCTCTGGTGTAAAGACTGCAATTTTTCACTTTACCAGAGAGCTCAAATAGTGGCTCTTGGCTGTGCTAACAAAAGGAAACTTGCAGAGCTCTGAAGCAGGGTCCTGATGTTGAGAAACACAGGCATGGAACCCAAAGAAAAGCCAAGTCAAAACTTACATAATCCCTACCAGAAATGAGTTCCCTAGAAATATTCTGCTGTATGCTCATGACTCCTTATGAAATAAAGGCTACAGTATCCATGCAGTCTTTTAAGTAAAGGCTAACAGGCCATTTTCTTCATGACTGTATTTGATTTTATCATCTAAGTGTTTAAATCTACACTGGCTCTACACCACCTACAATTATGCCAACACTTTGTCAAAAATAACTTTATATATATTTTTTAAAAAACAAACCCAAACCCACACCAGATTATCTATTCTAAGTCATGGAGTCAGGAGAAATTCAACATGCTGGAATCCCCCATCACCATCTAGAGGGTGTTATCAGACAGCGCAGTGAGGTGCAAATACAAAAGGACAGAGACAACATTTGAAAACGAGAGTCTTCACTTCCTCCTTTCAGCATTCATAGAAAAATAAGACAATTTCTGGTTTACCTTTTTTCTAACCCACTATATCTCCCTTATCCTCAGTGAGGAATCACTGAGGCCAAACTAAATTCAACTATTATACATCTTCAATGACCTATTTAACTTTGTTTGGTTTTCATATTCTTCTCCCCTAGAGCATTTTGTCAATAGTAAGAAAAAAATAGCTTTAATGAGACACTGTTCTCATGTGTCATTATTTCTTTTCAACTTTTTAATCCAATTGAGTTATGCTTTATATTCTATTTTCTTCTCTCCCAGTACAAGAAACTCATACACAGGCATAAGAAAGAGAGAGCACATTCTTCTACAAAACTACATCCTTCTACTGTTTATAAACATCTTACCATCTCTGGCCACAGCCTTTCATCATTTATTTACAATAAGTATTTTTCAATCTTCTCATTTTCCCCCAGTCTCTAGGTTCCCCACCAAAGTTGTTGTGTGACCTGACACCAACACAGCAAAGCATTTATACTCTTCAATGTCTTCATAACACACTAAAAGCCTCCTTAATGGCTTTAGCAGATTAGAGCCAAAACACTCAGTGTCCTGAAGAACTGAAGTTATCCTTCTATCAACTAATGAGATTTTTTTTTTTTTTTTAATTTGTGGCCTTGCCTCTGAATCACTTCCTGGAGAAGCTTCCAGAATAAAACCAGAAAGCTGTTCTTGCCCAGTCATCATATAGCACCCAAATTTTTAATCCTTCCATGTTTTTACCTCATATTAACCTGTTATGCATACCACATACACAATCAAACGGAATAAATATTATTTTGGTACATCTATTTTCCAATGTCATGATATTTATTCATTCCAGTATCCTTCCTGCAGGCCTTGGCTAAGTATTGTTCTTTCTTTTATTTTGGAGTCTATCAAAACCTCACAGGTAACCAGTCATTTCATTCCCAAAGTAGTGAGAAAACAATTACTTTCCTGCTTAAATACTACCCATAGCTAATGAACAGGTCACCATTTCTTCACCTCTCACAAAGCAGGAACAATAGCTGTAATGCTTTAATCCTTCAGGTTAATTGAAAATCTTACAAACCTTCATCTACTCACCACGAAGTTTAATAGAAATTTCTCCCATCATAATGCTCAGGTTTAAGTGGCTATGCATGTGACCCCTAAACTCATACTGCTTACTTCAAAGAGCCTGTAAAGTTTTAGAAGGAGCAAACAGTGATAACGCACTATCATCAACTGGAATAATTGTAGAGACTAAAAAAGACAGGAGAGAGAGAAAAACCCTGCAGAAATTTTGTTCTTTATTTGTTTTTTCACACTTGAGGAAGGAAGGTTACTTGTTTGGGATATTTGGAGGAGAAAAAAACAATCACATTTTCTTCATAGGTACTTTTCCTGATCACCCCTAAAAACCCAAAACAGGTTAGAAAACAGACTTATAAAACTAAGTTTGTCTCTTCCTTCTTATTTGAGACTATTTTAGTGAAGCTCATATAGGAAAAGTGCTCAGCTCTAAAGGCCCTCTTTTCCCAGTTCTGAAAACAAAATCAAAAAACAAAGCAGAGCTCTCGATCCATGCCTGTCCTTCCATTACCACATTTTTATAGAGCATCTCACATCACTGGGCATTGTACTTAACACCTCCAACTTCTGGAATGGGGGATGAGAGCAGAAACCAAGTTTTCATTTTATAAACATACTTTTCTTATGGAATAAGCTTAGAAATGTAAATTTGTAGTTTTCCAAGCATAAACAACAATGGTGGCTGGCAAATAGGGACATCAACAAAAACACTTTGTTTATAAACACATAGAAAAATAAATCATGTTTTGAAACTGTCAGTGTATCATTTTATTGGCTTTACCACATATGAATTAAAGAGCAAGCTCTGACAATAAGAAAAACAATTAAATTCTGTATATTTCTTGCAAATGAAGCATGTATTGTTTGTAATCTTGTTTTGAATATATGAGAACACTCTGATTCCTTTCAACATCTGTGAGGAAAGAAGATGAGAAAAACCCAAAGCACACCAACAGTGGAAAAGGACATATCTGGAAAAGAAAATCACTTATCTGGGTTGAATTGGGGTAGAAAACACAGCTGAAATAGAATTTTTCTCCTGTCAATCAACAGGCTTTGATTTTGGATAGGTACTGTCCAGAAGCCAGTAACACATTTGCTGCAGTTTGTAATCATTCATGTCTGTGCTATTTACATATGTGTATACATGTGCATACACACACACTCGCAAATTATACACATATATATGTGTATTTGATTATAAGCTGTTGCTCAATTATGCTTTTCTCTAGCTGAGGAACACTACTCTCTAATCTCTCTTTTTCTGTAAATTTACCTGGAAGCACGTGACATGATTTACATTAACTGAAGTAATAACACACAGACTGAACACATCTCTGCAAATTATGCTCTGCCCTAGACAGGAGTTACTGGAAAGAATAGATGAAATCCCTCTTACCATCCCACTCATTCTGTCAGTCTAGATAATATAAAGCTCCCGCCTACTTTCACATCAGTAACAGCTGAACTTTGTTATTTCATATTAAAAACAACAAGGAGGAGAAAAACATGTCTTTTAAGGACCTGTAGAACTGAAGGCTTACATGCATTTTCCCTCTACTTACCTCATTTCTAAATAACCTTTTTAAGGTGAATTCCTAAACAGGTTAAAGTTCTAAAATATTTAGTAGTTTTGGTTTTTTTTAATTTAATATTTTCATCTGTCCTTTTCAAAGGGACATGATCCTAATGCAGAGATTTCCCATGCTAGCACACCATCACCCCTCCACCATGCTGAAGTTCTTCATTAGACAACGGTATCCAACTTCTTTGTGAGACAGAGCACTGACCTAAGGGTCAGAAGCTCCATGTAGCTGTACTGGTCAAACTGACAGTAGGATGCTTTAAAAAGCACAAAGCAGATGGTCTGCAGTAAAGGAGTACACTTTATACATAAATAAAGATATGCAACATCAGTAGGGTAAATCCTGAACTGACAATCTCTCTCTTTCAAATTTTCCTCAATTTGATGGGCCTCTTTGCCTCAAACAAGATACAGGAGCAAGTTTCATCACAAAACATATTAAAAAGCATTTGGGTCAATACCTCCACTTTGACTATATTCTTTTATTACCCTCTTAAAACATTTTATTTCTTTTATTAAATAATATTAAATAGTATTATTAATATTAATAATTGTAATATTAATAATAATAATAATAAAAATATTAATATTGAACAATATTAAATAAACCGATGTAGGAATGCCTCAGTGTAATTAGCTATGTATGTCAGCTTGATTCAGGGAAATAATTCATTATAAACACCTTGCTTTAGATAATGGCCCATTTGTATTGTGATTTAAAGTGCAAGGGATATACTTGTTACCAGTGATTACTTTGGGGTTTACACTTTTGATCTTCTTCCAAAAGATGCCTTTTCATACCCACTAGGCAGGTTTCTCTAAAACTGGAGTAGAGAATGAATTGCGAGAAATGAAGTGGGGAAAAAAGACATGAGGTCCTTAGTTGTCACATTCATTTAGAGGTTTTTTGCATTAAAACCAAATTGTTCATTACCAAGACATTCCGGGACTCACTTCAGAGGTTAGTGGAGAGCCACAGAAAGTGGCTCCGAACCTTTCCATATCACACTTCAAAACTGTGGTGGTGACTTACACCGAGAAAAAAAACAATACAGACTCCAGTGATTAAAATATATGTAAGTTCTTCCTCAAGCAGATCTGGTTAACATAAGTGGACTACATATCTCTGTTCATTGGTCCAGATCATCAGTGCTAAAATTCACATACCTGGGGATGGTTTCCTTGTGTATAGAAACTCTTCCTGAAAACATTTTTTTTTTGGACTGACATTTAAAGTAGGGAGAGGAGTCACTGAGGCCAAATTCAAGTATTTGACATGGTTTTCCATCCCAAATGACAAACTACTGCTATCATCACTACACATCACAGTGTGTTTACTGTAGTTTAAAGCTCCATATTACGGAAATGCAAACTAATCAACCAGAATAATCATGTAGAGAAAAAGGACAGTTACCAACAGCTCAAATCCATGGATAAAATATGCAATTCTCCAGAGGCAAAATGGGATGTAGAAAAGTTGCAAGAATCCAGTAATACTCCATAAAAATGTAATATTACATAAATATTACATATTTGACTCTTGATTATCCAGTAGCTTTATCCCTGAGGATTACATCTGTTCTCAGGGACCTCAAATCACTGCTGATTGAACAGATTACTATAACCTATTATTAGAATAAATCCCAGAATAGATATTATACTATCACTTAAAAAAATAAACCATAAAACTTCACACCACCACCACCAAAGAAATGAATATGCAGAACTTAGCTCTTTAGTTCCTCAAATCTATCATCCATCATTTATCCCTGTTCTTTCTATAGAGTGACAATGGCTATTTTTTGAAACAGGAGAGCAAGAATGGATATAAGGATAGATAATGAAAAAATAATGCAGTAAAGACAATCAGGATGCTGGGGTGTTCAAGCATTTCCTTAATTAAATGGCTGGTGGCAAGAGAAACTCCTTCAACAGCTACATAGAACAAACTACATTACAACTAACAGGAGGAGGAGAAAGAGTAGGGGCAAGTCAAGAGAAAGATCTGGCAGTATTCAGTATAAAATTCAATATTCAATGTAAAATTCTGATAGCAACAGCTGCAAAAGGATGTGCTTGCAGTTCTATGTCTAGAGGGGAAAAGAGAAGGGTATCCCAGATGTCTGCAAGGAAAAACACTTCTATTGTTTCCTAGTAAAAATACTCAAAGCAGAATTGGAACTGAAACTCAAAGCTATATACTATATAACATATAGTATATATACTACAATCTCAGTGCAATTTAACTTTAAGAGCAACATATTACCATAATCTTAATAACAAGCAAGTAACAAATAAGTAATTCTGAGTTCAAGACAATCAGATTTCTCAGCTTTTCCTCTATCTGTGGCCACACACAATATGTGCTTAATCATTTAAGGTTTAGGTGCATGTTCATCTTTCTTCCAGTATTGCCTGGAATGATTTTAATATCATATTAGACAATAAAATTCATGACCACAACAAGAAACCTGGTATCACAGTCCAATAGCATAGTGCTAGCTCTCCAAAGGGATGGGAATGCTGAGTTGTCTTGGAAGCAAGGGTGAAGTTGCAAGGAAGATGGAAATAAGAGTAGAAAAGCAGAGGGAAGCAGAGCTATGGTTTCATGTGACCTGCCCTTCAGCCACAGATGTTTCATGTGGTTTCAAGTACATGCTTTTGCTCATCCATTCTCAAATCCAGCCAGGTGATACATTTTAAGAGCGTGCTGATGATAGGTGTGGGTTAGTCCCACACAGTTAGGTCCAAACCCAGTCTAGACAACCTCCCAGACTCACAATAAAAATTTTCTATTTCAGAAGCACATTGCCTATCTTGCCTTTTCAGAAAGGAAATAAATTCTTGACTAAACGTTTTAAAATGTAGTTTTATGTAGATAAAGTTTTTGTTTTAATAACTTCCAATTATAGAGTCTGCTGAGTTGGAAGGGACCCATCAGGACCACTGAGTCCAACTCCTGTGTGCCAGATTTATGTTCTTGTGCTCTCTTGTGACAACAAATGCAATAGAGAACAGATTCTCAATAGTTCTTCATTCTTTTAATATTTCAACAGAAAAAAAGTAAGAACCCCTATATTAATCATCAGAGTGGTAAAACAGTCCACTAATAACTCAGTGTTGTATGGATTACTTCATCAGGACAAGCTGGAAAAGGTAAAACTTGCAAGCTGGCTACAGAGAAGGTGACAACGAAGATATCCATGAGTCCAATACTCAGCAAGCAAAGACTTTGCATCAGCCCCTATTGGAGGTCCCTTGGAGACTTCAGAATAGAGAACAATCAAAAAAACAAATAAAAAATCCAGCAGATGGCTCTAAATGAGGAGAATAGAGACAGGTGACTAACTAGCCTGAGAGAAATAAAAATAAAATGGGAGCAGTGCCACAGTGTTATCATTTTTGTAGAGCCACCTGGAGAGGTAAGCAGGCTAATCAATGAATGCCAAAAATGAATAGTACCCATCTGCTCACCCTAATGAATAACCCTTACTAGAAAAAATACAAAAGAATATAATTCCCTCAGCACTACTCATGTTTTCAGCAGACCTGTTTGTTTAAATATTTATTTGGGTCTTACATGGCTTAACAACTATTTGCTGAGAACACAATATTGCTTTAAGATGACCCTTGGAATTACAGAGCAAGTCAGTACCTGTAAGAATTCATGAAAACAGTAAGCACCAATAACTTCACTTTTAACAAGCAAAAGCCCTGCAATTACCACTGCTTTCAAAATAGCTTTAGAAAGATATTTCTGACCAGCGGAATCGACTGATAGCAAAACCCTGAATGAGAGGGACCTTAAAGTCTGGAAAGTTAGTACTGTTCTGGAGGTAACAGCAGCAGAAAGTATCTCCAGTCAAAAAGAATTTCAGGAGCCACAGTACAAGATCAGATCACCTCCTCCACTATCCACCCCAAATGACAAAGATTCTGCTGATTCTAAGCATGGATTGAGAAAGCAGATCAGACATGGCTGGAGGTAAAATGAGAAATGCTCAGGTCTCCTGACATACTGTTACAAAAAGAAATTACATGGAAGAGAAGACTAAAGCAAGCAGATGGGTCTGCCTTCATGAGTTTGAAAGCAAAATGCCTCTTCTTAAGCACTAACCTTCATCAACTTCAACCACTGCTTTTGTAATGAAGGCGTAGGAGTATGGAACAGAAAATCAAACTTGCTAAAACTGAGACACTTCCAAACTGGACTTTTGATTCAGTGGTATATTTCCTTTTCATAGATGACATACCCAGCTGGAAAAATACCCTGATCTGTTTAATATCTTCAATTCTACCAGCTCCATAAAAGCAATGTAAGTCTGAATTCACACAAAATTATGCAGAACAGGACAGGCCACTGTACAGAGCCTGTATACAGGCCATCTACTACCATCTTTGCGAATATTTTACATAAGTGTTTTTGCATTAAATTTTGGCTTTCATATGGCAAAAAAATCAAAGAATAAACTTAAAATATGCATATATGTTGCAGTGTAAATTTTGGGGGGGGAGAGTCAGAGCATACCATTTCAATAAAATGCAATCCCACACATATACAAACATGGATGAAGGAAAGAAGAACACAACACTTCTGGGCACTTCTGAGGAGACAAAAAATCACAAAGGATGATCAAACATGTATCCACACAGGCCGGAGTTCTGCAAATGTCTGTACACATGGGGTCAGAGTTCCTTCATAGTTCATACAACAGATTTTTAAAAACTCCCAAATAGCACTTCACCAAAACAAAGTCAGCGGGTACTGCACTGGTTCCTTTAGACTCAAGCACCTTTACCAAGTACCAGCTGGCTCTTGCAGCTGAATCATAAAAAAATAACATTACAATATAACCATGCACATTATTTCTGCTGCTTGGTACTCCCTGCCTCAGCATGGACACACAGTTAAGTAATAAAAACCCACCAACACAATTTGTTCACCTGTGAACTGGCCCACGCGCCTTGAGATAATAAGAGTAGGAATTCTCTGATACAAAACCAAACAGAAGGCTCAGTTTAAATCCAAACAAACAAAGCCTTCCACCAAAGAAAACAAACTTTCAAGGTCAAGTTACAGGATTTTAACTGTAGCATTTTCCACATGACATTCCCTTTCTAGTCCAACTAAAACAGCTGGTTTGGGTTTTTTAAATAAGTACTTTTATGAAACACAGCAAAGCATGAATCACTGAATATTTTAATGTGAAATAGACATCATTAAGTTTTAATTTCTGGTATAGAAATTAGCCAGGATAAAATTTTAAGCTTTTAGAATGTTAATCATTCAATATTAGTAGCAAAATATTCCTTTTATTCCCTCCTTTTGTTGACTGCATCTTATATTCAAAACACCTGTGTTTCAATATGAGTAAGGTCTATTGCCATGGCAGAGAGATTTTGCCCATGCAACAGGAAAGAAGAGAGGCAGCTGGTGCCCAAGCCTTCTCCTGACATCTTTGAGAACGGTACAAAAAGAAGTTCTTTAAAGATACAAGATATATTCTCATTTTATCAAGCATTAAAGTGTTCTCATTGTTCTAAGAAAAAAGCATGCCTGTAAGTGTTACCACTCCACTGACACCATTCCATATCCTTTTTATAATGGTCTTCGGCAGACCTCCCAGAGCAAGGCATCCTGCCTCTAGCAACAGCAACACTGAAACATACTTTAGAAGAAATTATAATCTCCTAACCAGATATATTCCTAAACTTAAATCTCTGAAAACCTTTCACTTCGCTAAAAGCCTGCATTAAAAAAGAACAAAGCAAAACCCCACAAAATTTAATAGTTTTCTTTTAAAATCAGCTAGTTAGTAAGGATTACTCTGTGCAGACTCGAAAATATTTCAGGACTGTAGAATTTAGGCTCACTAGGAAGCAGGAAGGGACCTGGAAGCAGGTTCAGCTTTTGACCTTTTATGATTTCTCTTCAACATGAAATTTTATCACACATGGGACCCTAAATTGTTCCAGCTTTGTTTAACTGATCTTTTTTCTTGAACACATCCAGAACTATTTTGTATCTGCTCGCTACATTGCAAAAGAGTTTTTCTTCCCTTGCCTCTCCACCCAGGTTACCAGACTGAGCAATGGTCACTGAAAACAAAACTTGCTTACTTGCCCACCCATAAAAATGACACTTCTGGAAACTTCTAAACATACAAGCAGCAGACAGACCCGTTCCAATTTAAATGGGTCTGAATCAGACCCTGAAGGGCCAGTAGTTAGAAAAGGGTCTTAACTTCATATAAACAGATCAATCAATGGGTAATCAACAACACAGTAAGTATAAAAATCTCAGTTTTGTCACATACCAGTGCATCTTTTTAATAAATTCATCTTGGCTTCTTTCTATTGACAAATACATGTATTTGGGGGGAAATGGCTTTAAAAGTACGATATCTACCTGCTTAAAAAAAAGTGAAATTATTTTAGCCACAGTGGAAGAACAAATTAAATGCATGAAATCTTTGCTGATGCTCACAACAGGTTACTTCAGCTCCCATTCTAGGTCAGGAACATCAGGGGTTTTCTATGACAATAGTCCTAATGCTGGCAAAATCCAACTAGCCTGCTATCAGACAGGTGAAACAGACTGTTCTTTGTCATGTTATACCAGAAATCAACTTGTGTCAACAGCATTAAGGGCAATTCGTTTCACTTTTAAGCTGTGTACCTACTCTAGGGGTGTGAATCTGATTATTTGGTTTTACTGTAGCATGCTAGGGGGAGTTTTGCTTAAATAATTCTGCTGTTTTTCCTGGCCAGCTTGGAAAATTAAGGAACTTCTGTGAGCAAAGCAAACAAAACAAACCAAATGCTCTCGGTGCACAGCAGATGAGAGTTTTCAGCTACCTACACATCCTTAATTATTTTCAGCAAATAAGTCATCTGGGTGAAGCTGTTTGCTGTAGTAAAGGTTGTGCATTCCTCTGTTGAGCTAATCTGATCTCGGAGCACATGGCACTTCATTGACAAAATGGAGCACTTTTTTCTTGCAACTAGTAAAAAGAAAACACCTAGGGAAGGCAATAAAAGGAGATTTTCAGGTTTTTCATGCCACTTGTAAGATTCTGTTACTACTAAGCAATGGCAAAGAGCTTTGTTGTTGCAAGAAGAAGCAAATCCTTGGTCAGCCAAGACCTTTTAGCCCTGAATATTCAAGAACCAGCTTTTTAAAAGTGCTTACATTTATTTATTACTTTATACATGAAGGGAATATGATGATTGTAAGACACAAGGCTGCTTGCCTTATACAGCAGTCATCAGTGCCTGGTGCACATTGATCTCCCAATCTGTGGTATATTTGTATCTAGGAATTTATTTTGGGATGGCCAGAGAACTCTCAAGAATTACCACAAAAAACTTTTTACAGAAATGCTGCTTCACATCTCACTTTGTTTATGCTCTGTCTTGCTACGAGGGTAAAAGCTTAGTTCCAAAGGTAAATCCCAGATTGTAAATATCAGAAGGTGCTAAATGTGTCATCAGAAGGGAAACTCTAATAGCAACCGTCAGTAAGAAGTATAACTACAGCTTGTTAAAATTTTGTATTCACATCTGGTGATGACATCCTTATATAGAATCACCAAGGATGCTCCAAACAGGTACAGTTTGATGGGTGCATATCTTGGATTCTAGTGGTACTATATTTCAAGAGTGATGTATACTAAGACATAAGTTCACAATGTAAATATATTACCTATATATGCTTTGACTCAAAAAACTCTACTAGCTTTTTATTTAATTTTTTATACAGCATCTCATATTTCAAGGAATGGAAAACAATTCAATATGAAATCACAAGCATTCTTTTTAAAATCAAAGTACTTTGAATACTTTCAGGAACAGAATAAGGTCACCTAAGTGCAGTTTCTGGCTTGACCATATGCACCTGAGGCAGGAACTCCAAAAGGCAGATGGTTTGGCAGCAGTGGTGGGGTGGGGAGGCCACATATCTGTGTGTTTACTGCAGGTGTGCACATGGGGAATATGGACTGCAAAAATATATCCTGCTCTATCAAACCACTTCAAGTTGCACAGAGCATTTTTCCACGTACTGTAATGCTCAAGCAATCAAATTTGCATCAGATGGCCTACTCTACTAATTGTTGAAGCACAGACTGGAAGATTCCCACAGCTTAAAAAAACTTTGACAAATACAGAAAATACAGCGAGAGCTGCATTTCTCCACCATATTTTGGAATTGCAGTAATTTCTCCTGGAATGGGAAAAGCAGATACACAATTCTTAAATTGGGCAATTAATTACTGCTTACCTCTTGCTGGTGATAGTTACCACAAAGGAGCAGCTTTATCAGTACTAATGGAAGATTAGAGAAATGAAATTTTAAACACCCTTGCAAAATTGCAGGGCTGAACAAACAAACATTACAAGGTAAAAAGTTTGTGCTGAACCTTATTTTCAGGATGCATAAGCCCTCTCTTTTGGTTCAGAAATTCCAACTCAGTATTCTCAGAAAGAACTATCAGCTCCAGGATAATATGATCCTGATACAAAGAACTCAATGGCTTAGCAACTACAATTCTCCATCAAACACACAACATGCACAACCTTGCCTAAAATCTCAGTTACAAGTCCTGCAGAGAATCAATGCATCAGCTATGGTGAAGGTCTATCTCCCATTTTCTAACTTCTCATGGCAAATACAGTGTACTAAGGAGCAAAACTGCCCACAAGAAAAGCAAAGTTTAATGACAGTAGGAGATGGACAGTCCCAGAACTAAGCTCTAGGGATGACTTTTGAAGATAGCCTCCAGACCAATCTCCCCTAGAAATAAAAACTTTATTTCTGTATTTCACAGAACTACAGGATCATAGAATAATTTTGGTTGAAAGAGACCACTGGAGGTGGCCTCGTTCAAAACCCTGTCTAAAGCAGGTCACTTAGGGACCTCCCTGGTCAGTTTGGAAGTCTCCAGCAAAAGAGTTTTCACAACCTCTCTGGGCAAACTAATTACGGCTCATTTGGATTTAGTTCTCTCCTCACCATGAGTTCTTCATACAGAGAGAGGCACACAAAACAACTGCTTGCTAATACACAAAAGCAATCTAGAGTTTGCCTAACTGATGTTTTCAAAAAGGGAAAATGGGCAGATACTATATGTGCAAAACTTGGCAAAGATTCAAGGTTCACAAGTACACAAAAAGGAATCTCACACTTACACATCCACTTCTTAAGTCTTAGTAATTGTACTTACTATTCACTTCTATCTAGTTTGTCTACACCTGACATGTAGTATATGATGCACTGTAAATACCCTACCTTTCCTTTTCTTTTTGCATCTGGCTACCAACACTACAAAAGTTAAATACTAAATGATTTCTTCAACTCTTTTTAAAATTACTTTTCACAGTTATGAATTTACATTCCAAACATCTAGAATATTTGTAATTCAGAATTTAGTTGTGGAAAGGAGAGTGTTATACCACAATATCAGGGAATTTTTCATTTTAAAATAATTCATTTCAGATGTCATATCACCAATGGAGATGTTAATTAATGCAGAAAAGTTGATAGGTTTATGACAAGCTATCGTATATACTTTTCCAGATGACGGCAAGATGCTGACAGCTTTAAATAAGTAGATGTACTACTGTAAGGTTTATTGTCTAAGCAGCCTTCTCTCTCTGCAGCAACCTAACAGTTTACATTTACAGTTGATTATAACTTCTATTATGTTTCAATATTTGCTAATCATCTCAGAGACTGTGAAAAATAGTATCATTTGTCTCAAGCTCTCTCTGTTTCAAATATAGACACACTATTCTGAAAGTCTAAAAGACAACATATACAATGTTTTCTCTTAAAGCATTCCTACTCAGTTGTTTTAAAATACTTCAAACAGCACTATTCTATTTCCCTCTTCTATAAGATGTGTCAGCCAACAGAACATAATTAATTCTCAGGCTTACAGTAAGCTTTCTTTTGCAAGCAGCAGAACCAGCAAACATTTATTTCCTCTGTGTTTGCAGGCAAAGTTAGTTTGCAGCTTCAGTGGTAAAGGACAAATTCATCCTGCTACCTCTGCTTTGGCTGCAGAAGTTATAGGGCTTATCTCCTTCATTAAGCCCTTTATTCTCACACACCACCTGTACCTTGCTGTCTCTAGTGGCCCAGACATTCTGCATGAAATTTAACTGAAGTGGAAAAAAGAGGGCTGACAGCAGATGCACAAATACCATCTTGAAGACATAATTTCCTTAGGCCTTTATGCTGAAAACCTGGAATTTTTAAGAAAAGTATTAAACTTAACCTAACAGTGTCTTCAAAAAGTGATGGCGAAACATCGCACCCAGCAACAGCTTAAGTGGATGTAGCACTCTGGTGCTCAGAAATGATACAACTTGAGTTTATTCTCACTGATAAAGGTCATTGCTAAAGCAATCTGCTGCTCTGGGGGCAGATTACACTTACGTACATCCACTTCACTTCTTTCATATCATTCATCCAGGATACTCCCTGCTTTCACCAGGCTGCAACACATTTAAGTGTGAACAGATTGATGAACAACCAGAAATCTGAAACAAGCTGCCCCTGCATTTCACTGGAGACAGGCAGGGACTGCTGCTGAGGCTTTGTAGAGTCAAACCATACGTGCACAGGGGGGCTGGGCAACACAAACTGCACATTTCAATATGGGTGATCCTGGGCAGAAGACTGAGTCATTGCTTTTTAAGGGTTTGCTTTTTCAAAAGTATTGGAAGGTATGACAACAATGATAACAGTTTTTTTTGAAACAAAGAGAAACAATAAGCTATTTCAGAGGCAGACAGGCTGATGGACTGACATACTGAAGCACAAGAAATCAAATCCCAACTCCTAATCAGTAGAGGTCAGGCAACTATTTTTCAATTATATCCTAGAAATTTTCTGGCAGTCATCAAAAAGAAGGTTTGGGACAGAGTAAGAAAAGTTTTCCCAACTTGTACAATAGAATCTTGATTTTTTTTTTTAACTATCCTGCCTCAAAATATATAACAAACAAGACAAGCTATTTTGCTTCATAATACATTAAACAGTGTTTTTCTGTTTTTATTTCTGTCTGACAGCAAAAAAGTAGACGGCATATCCATTTTTATTTGTCTGCTTCTCAGATTTGTACCTTAAAAATATTGGTCTTGTTCTAAAAGGAGTTACTAATTTTTGGCAAAACAAAGGCAAATGAGAAAAACCATTTTCTTACCAACATCCCTTCTCAATTGCAAATACAGAAGTAGCAATATAAGCTCATCAATCAGCAGCTAGAAACAAATAAAAATAAATAAATACTTAGATCACCTACTTAATTCCTTTTCTGTTGTCTGGATCACTACTTCAAGCATACAAATAACTTTGTAATACACTCCAAAATCATTGCAGATGATAAATAACACAACAGCATAGCCTAAGCATATGTCATGTGTTGGAGTCCATGTTTCCATGGATCCTCCACAGAGAGTGAGAAGTACAGAGACTGAATTAAAACCTTCAGAAAAATAAGAATATATAAAGCTATATGTGCATGAAGTAGAAATCTAAGCCTCAGTTTTAAGCTTCACATCCCCGAAGTCCTAGTTGTCAGCGTAGAAGGACAGAGCTTCAGACCTAGTGATAGAGTTTAGACACACCAAAAATAGAGTACTGTTTATAATTTTTGGTATGAATTTTACGCACAACAAGATGGAACTTTTACACTAGTAAGATAGAGTTTTGCACTGATAGATATGCTATATGCGTAGGTTTTGGATGCTGCTTTTTGTAGTTTTACGAACTTAGAAAATTGCACCTATATTGGATAGTGTGTAAAGATACGAATATGCGTTTTTAACTTATGGATTAAAAAAACCTCTGGGTTGGAAGTGAAGGTATCGATTGATCATCCCAATCTATCGATCCAACCTCCACCTTCTACAGCCTGATGAAGGAGCCCTGCTGGGAGCCGAATGGGATTCTACAGGTACCATCTATTATGNCTAGAATTTTGTTTGTTAAGACTTTGATGCTTTAGTTATTGTCTTAGAATTTGCTTGCTTATGTTTATAACTGATTGTATTGTAAGACCGCTCTTTAGAACTCTCACACCTTCAGACTTATGCTTTTGTATAATAAACCACTCTGCCTAGATCCTAAAATGTTCTAAGACCTTAAAGACTTTTACCCGTAACACGGCCTTGGCAGTCATGATTATTTGAGAAGGCAGTGTCTGCCTGAAAAGGTTCTGTGTTAATTTGCAGTTGCTACAAAATGATCTCCTGTAAAGCAGTAGAGAAAATAACATCTAAAATCTCAGCATCTTGTTGGTATAGTATTTAATTCTGCTTCAGTAATGCTTAAATGCCCTTGAGAAAAAAATATCAAGGCTCCTTTTAATATTTTTTGACACAGATCTAATTTTTTCAGGTTGGTTTTCATTGACAGGTATGCAACTGATGTGAGAGAATTGCAACCTTAGAGAATTCTTATTTATTGTGCTAAAAACTGGGTGCAAACTCCCAAAGGTATACGCAAATCCAGGATTTACAGCTAATTACACAACTGCTAAATTGAGGAAGGGTGGTGTTAGCTTGTAAGCCTTTCTCCCTTGATTTTTATACCTACTATTCCTATTTATACTACTAATTCATAAGAAGCCTGGTAGCTTCCATAAACTTTTAGACTGTACATCATTCAGACTCAGAGCAGGATCTGCCAAAGCAAACAGGACCCCCCTACATGGAATCTCTGTGTCCAGTGTCAACACCCAGGGCCAGCTCTCACCACCCTTCCTCCCTTGGCCCAAGCAGGACCTTAACGTCACAAACTGCCCCAGGTGAGGCACTGGGGTAGCTCAGCTAATAATGAACAATACAAAAAGGAATAAGGCAGTAGAAATCTGGTTCAGGGTAAAAACATTTCAAATGCTTCAGATGAGAAATTTAGCCATTCTGAACTAAAACTGTCCAACAGCTTTGCCTACAAGTTTGCTCTTAGCAGAGGAGTTCCCTAGTTGCATCTCAAACTCGCATAAATATAAAGGTATCTCAACATGAAGCTGCGCTGCTTTACAGAAATTTAAAAAAAAGACAACATTAATAGAGATACCTTCAGTGTGATCCATGACAAAAATACACTCTTTTGGATAACTAAACATTCGATACTAGAGAACCTAATTGCTCTGAGGCATAGAGAACCTATCAGAACTTCGCATTTTTAACCCTTAATGTTAAATACAACATCTGGGGGAGGTATTCCAAATATATTTCAAAATTAGACATAGAATAAAGCTGGAATTTTCTCCTTTTTCCAGCACAGAAATATTTTCAACATAGAAATAAATCTGTTTTATGTGTGACATGGTGAATGGCATGACATGAATGTGATATGATGAATGACAGATGAGCAGATTCAATCTTACCATTAGCAAGAAAGAAAAAGAGGTTTAGCATAAAATGTCTCTTTAAAATGGAGGTCCACCACTAGGAAAGCCAACTGTGGGTACTTCTGCACCTGCCATATCGTAGACACACAAATATATTGGTTTATATAATTACCACCTCAGTAGGTAAGGAACTAGAAAAGCCAACATCCCAGCATTTCCCGAGCTTGCTACTAATTAAATCATATGCATACGGGTTCAATCCAAGGATGATCAAAGTTAATGAAAAAAAATCTCAATTTAATTCAATGAACTGTGGATCAGTTCCAGACATCTAGCTGCTACTCCATCCTCTTTCTTCTTTATCAAAAAGCACTCCAACAGTGTGAAAGTGAAGAGGACTCCATATGAGTCTACAGATTTTGTGATTTTGTATTTCCCCTTGGATCTGAATTTTAAATTAATTATTTGACAGTTGACTGCATTGTATAAAATTAAGTGACCTTTTCCATGAAGGTGGATTAGAGGCTACTCCAGGTTTGGAAGGAAAAATGACTGCTAACATTACTGTTACATCGAGAGCTTTAAAATATTTCAACTGTCTCTTTCATACACATTGATTATAAATTTATTTATGTGTCCCACCATTCACCCCTGCAACAATATATTGCCATACCTGAGCATGTAGAATGTCAGTCCAGTGAACTGGAAATAGGGCACTAAATTTATAAGGCTTTTCTAAGATTAACAGAAAGACAAATGAATGTCATTAAAAAAAAAAAAAAAAAAATCAGTGCTCAGATCAAATATCTATTTTTAGTTACATCTGAAATGTAATGTCAGAAGTGCCAAACAACTTCAATAAACTGGACATAACATTTATGAAACCCATCTGAATAGCCTTTGCTTCAATTCTTATTACCAATATTTTTTCACTAAATATTTGTATTAAAAATGATAATTTAATTTTAGCATCTCAAAACTCATCTCCCAGTGCTGTCCAGGTGCTTTGTAGCCATGGTTTCAGCAAATGTCCTTTCAGATCAGCCTAAAGGCTCTCATTTCTTTAAAACAGAGCTGGGCAGGAGTTGCTCTAAAATCCTTATTTGGGAATTCAATATATGCATCACTTTTAATAGCCACTGCATAATGTCTCAAATGCAATTAGTATCACACAGGAAATTAAATTTTAAAACAATCTTTCCTGTTCAAGAATCAACAGTCAATTAAATCAAAACTGAAGTTGTCAGTTTTCAACAGGAAGAATAGTGTCTATACCTGAAACTTCACATTCCCTCTATACAGGGACACAAGCTTAAATGAAAAATAGTGTTTTGACATAGTTTCAATAACATTTATGTATGCAGTGCTGCCTCATTGTCCACCTCACATCTTTCCTACTCTAAGACAGATTTGAAGATTTCCTGTTGGAAAAAGCTTTTTTTTTTTATTTATCAGCTCCTTCTACTTCATGTTGGAGAAATACACTAAAATCAATGGGAAGGGAATGGTGCTACTACAACTTCTATTATCACACCTCCCATCTCCTTCGCTGTACCTACTCAGAAGTCCTCTGCTATGGACAACTCTGCTGTGACACTGGGAACTTAATGACCAAGGAGTCAGAGCTGCAGGATTTTATTCTTATGCAATGCAAAATCATCTCTCACAGAGCCCTAAAATCCTGAATCAGAATGTGAATGATCTCCCAGCACGCTTACACCTTCTCTCTCAACCACTGTGTGAGATGCAAGAGATGTAAAGAGAGAGATGCCAGAAAATGATGACTGAAATCCCCACCATCTTTCTTCTGTTTTGCTTTGACAGGGAAGTTTTCTGCAGAGCCACTTTCAGGCATCCCATCAAAAACAATGTTAGCAGGGCTTTTTTACTGGGTCCAGACATCTAAGAAATGGTTCTTCAACTCAGCCCTTGCCTGAGTACAGCATAATTACAGGAAAACAGACTCATAGTTCAAGGTACAATGAGTAAAAACTGAGTCCTATAAATCTACCCATGTGCTAATACTGCTCTTGAGGGAAAGAGAGATACCCTCTTATACTTTAAAACACTGATATCTGCTCATTCTCCTTAATAAGAGCCCACTCTCCTTGAAATTTTAAATAGGACCTACTAAGAAGAAAATTTTATTTGCTGCAACACTTTTTCTTAGATAATGTGGAAACCCTTACTGTTTTTATAAAATTCCCTATCACTGAAGCTCTTTTCTGTTGAGTGGAACAGAAATCAACAATCAGATTTTTTTTATTCTCCTATTTGTGTGCTAGTGACTTAGGTTGTTGTGTTCCCTTACTGTTACTGTGGTTTACAAGCAGAAGACCCA
Source organism: Cisticola juncidis (assembly GCA_013400215.1). Classification (NCBI taxonomy): domain Eukaryota; kingdom Metazoa; phylum Chordata; class Aves; order Passeriformes; family Cisticolidae; genus Cisticola; species Cisticola juncidis. The sequence goes on along the minus strand of VXBR01012236.1, from coordinate 246,977 downwards.
GAAGATCTCTCAAGAATTATTAAGCCTAAGTCTTAAGCTAAAATTGCAAATACATACCATGTTACAGCAAATAAAATTTGTTTAGAAACTCTATATCATCATTTACATTTGATCTCAAATCACATGCCCTGCAAACATGAATAAAGCATGAAAAGACAAATAAAACAAAAGTATAGGGAAAAGCAGCTAGCCTACACAGAGTGCAGTATTGACTTGCATGCTGTAAAAGGAAAAAAAACAAAACAAAACAACTCACCACATCACTTTCTAAATGACACAGTTCATTCCAACCCATTTAACCTACACAAAATACTGGACTCTCATGTACAGCAAAATTTGAAAACAATACAGACAGCTCTGCCAGCAAGTCTCACACAATCACAGTACCTGCCTCAATACAGTTGGTCTCACAGCAATACAAATTTCATAAGGTAAAACAAAAATGAAGTAAGATTGCACTACTAAACATCTTCAGTTTGCTTTCCTTTACCCTGGTCTTTTTAGCAAACTTACGATAGCTACATATTTATTTTTTAACTATTTTGCTATTATTTCCTTGATTCCAGCACTAAAATTTAGCACAGGTGATAGGTGAATGGATAATGTACCTCTTCTAAATCCCACATGATTATCAAGCCTCATCCTAAAATACACTGCTAAGCTGCAAGATGAAAGACTTATTTTGCTCTTTTAAAGACAAGTGTACCCAAGAAGACACTCAAGAATTAACCACCTAACCAACCTCCATCAACCAGCTTAAAAATTTTACCTTGCATATTCTCCAGTTATGAATGCATATGGGCTCCCAAAAGACAGAACATCTGCAAAAATTCTACTTATATTATGAAACATTTTCTGTAACTACAGAAATAAATACATTAATTACATTTAAAGCCTAAGGGTAAAAAAAAAAAGTAGTCTTTTCCTTAAAAATACTTCAGCTGCAACAACTGACACTGAATTATAAACAATGCTGCTGATAAATATTCATGATAAATATAAGCCCCCTCAATTTAAAGTTCTGTCTATTCAAATAAATATAAGTCAAATTTTGAAATGCATTTGCTCAATCCTGTTATAATTTCCTGTAACAACTGTGCTATGGTTTTTTTACAAGTTTCCAGCCAGGATTAATTCATATGTATTCAGGCAGACCCACTGACACTTGTAACACTGTATTTGATTACATCTGAACAATGCCTTTACAGCATTTCAGAGATGCTGACATCTCCAATAACTTGTTAAAGAAGAACTACTTCCAAAATATTGTGCAGCAAGCAAAGCAAGGCAAGCATGACTTAAACCACAGATTTAAATTGCGTCTCCATGCAGACCTGCTACCACCAGATTAAAAAAGTTTTAAAGTATCACACTGAAAAAAACCAAGACTAGTATTCCTAACTTCTTTCTTTTTCATTAATGCTAGAAAACAGGAAATGCTTGAGTCCATGGCTCACAGCTCCCTAGGATAATGGGCTCCCAAACAGCTTCACTTTTTAACATCTGTAATGTTCCTGGGCAACATCTCCCATAAGGCTTGTTAATGTTGATATACTTACTCTAAACAAAGCCCAGCTCAAAGAACAAAAGAAAATCTTTGTTTGAAAGGCCTTGAGAAAGCCACGTATTTTCATTAAGTCAGAGAACTCTTCTGTGACACCAGACACCTGGAAGTCACACTTCCCTCCTGAACAAGCCTCAGAGAAAGAAAACTTAAGACAGAACTCAGAACGCACATGCCAGAGTACAGCACAGAAGTGTATATATACATATTCAAGACTATACACAGAAATATTTCTCAATCTAGTCTTTAGATACCAAAGGCAATACATCCTCTCATCTTACAGCCAAGACATACACATTGACTAGGTGAAAGAAGATATGAAAGTCAGGGAAGCAAGGAAAATAATATGAAAGAACGAAGTTTATATTATTAATGAAGAGTAAGATGTTATTATAGCTCAAGGTCACATATGACAAAACAATCTACAGTTTAATGCCACATCTGTTACATACTGAGAGAATCAAAATTAAAACATAATAATTGTTTTGGTTTGTTTTCTTTAAAAACATCTGTAGAATTGCAATATGCCACCTGCTGAAGGACTGTGCTCCACACAGGCCCAGCAGGGTCTGCCACTCAGGGTCAGGACTGAGACCCCAGGAGACACTGGGGTCAAATAAACTCCTAATATCAGTGGACAAAATAGGATTTCGCAGAATCTGCGATAGGTCTTAAACTCAGTTTATTTAAAAAGGAATCCTTTAAATAACAACTCAGGAAGTCTGACAAAGTAACTAGAATAAACACGGTGTTCCCACGTACTTAGTTCAAGTCTATCCGGCAGAGTTTCTGTTTGTAGAATGAATACTATATTGAGAATATAACCTACCGCAACAGAACAGCGATAAAATGGTAGGATAAAAATAAGATACATCACAAGTGGAAGGTGGAATAAGAACCACAATCTGTGCAGGGAGGAAGAGGGACAGAAAGGAAACAGAAAAAGTTAACCTCTATCAATCAACATCCATCTGTTTAGAACAACATTGTTTCATAAAACTTGACAAAGTTAGCATGCCAACATAACGAGCAAGCAGCATTCCAAGTTCAACAAACTTATATAGAGCCAATATTTAATTACCTCTTCAATACGTGATAACGTTACACATACAATACCGTATCTGTCCGTTTTACGGTACTGCCTTCCTATGAGAAGAGCTGGTGTAATGCACTATGCAATTTTCAGACTGTAAGTAATTAGTATAATAAAATCAAAGTTAAAACAAATGTTGAAAAAAGCTATTTTCGTAGTCAAAATAAGTAAGAAAGCAATTTAAAAATTATGCAAATTCTCTCAAAAGTAAGAACACTCTCAGTGAAGGTCTTGAAAACTTTCTCTTGAAAGTCAAACCAATTCTGAAATCCTACATATGAAAAAAAAGTACTATTAAATCTGTGTGAGGACCTAATAATTTGCTGTGTTTATGTGTTTTCTCCATTTTAGATGCAGCACATCTACTTCATCAGGACTCATTTCCAAAAAGAGGAAAAGGTTAAACAATAATTATAATCATGGACATAAAAAAATAAATTAAAGGAAAAAAAATGTATACTGTCAGGTTAAAACAAACATGCAAACAAACGAAATACAACAACAACAAAAATCCCCACAACCTGACCTTGGTCAAAACCAATACTAGGCTACAAAACATACCTGAAAAAGCTAAACACAGAAATTGTAGAACAAGGAGATACTTGATTCAGGTCTCCACACAGGTGAACTCTCACTAACATTCAAACAGTGTTTTAAACTATTTCTTCCCCCTTTCTTCTTTCTCACCTTTCAGCAGAATATGAACCCATCCCTACACGAAAGTTGGGAGCTCCACTTCATAGGTCTGCATCCCCACCTAAATCAACACTTATTGCCAGCTGGAGGGAAGTCACAAACCCTGTTAGGAGCCACTGACACACACTGCCTGATGCTGTCATGGGGTCGTGTAGGTAAGAGACTGGAAGGTTAACGGTGGGGTTTGTAAAGTCCTAACTATTGCCTCTCCAGAGCTCCTTGAGTTCATTCTCCATTCACAAGAGCATCGCATCCCACCCTGCATCAATTATAAGTGGTGCGTAAAATGAGAACCTAAATATGCCACTTCCTCTCACACTGAACAGCAGCCTAGGTAGTTAGGCAGATTTCAAAGGGATTATATTCAAGGCTGGCAGTGCTGGTGTCAAAGATTCAGAAAGCTAAATTTGTTTTTAATTATTTACCTGCAAGCAAAGATAATCTTTCTTCAGCTCTGCTTCTTTTGCTTGTTAGTTTTAGTCAGCGCTTTGTTCCTTCTCAGGCTGAAAGGAAAATTTTGACAAGAGTCACCCCAGATATAAAAAACAGAAGCAGAAATAAAATAAAAAGAGAGTTCTATCGTGAACTGCAAAGGCATGTAAGGAAGTATTAACAATTCAGCTGATCTTACAAATCCATCAGAAGCATGATATATGGCAGAACATGTCCCTAAGCATTATCACTCATTGTTAGAGCTCTGAGGACATAAAACCAATAATGACACAAGATGAAAGATCAAAAATGTCAAGGATCATGCAAAAGTAAGTATCTTAAACTCTACCATTTCTACAATTCCTAATACAATTATATTGTTTTCCTCATTTCAGTTAAAGCATTGCTCCACAGTGTTCTTTCATCTCCAGAAACAATTTGCTTCAGCTTCCTATTCAAACTGTTGATTCTTCCTAGATAAAAAGTCCAAGCTACTAGAAAAAAGAGTCACACATTGTTGCAACAGCCCTCTTGTTAGAGGGTAGAAATAAGCTGAGACATAGACTTCTTGTTTATCACAGCATTAAAAAGGTCCTGGTTTATTTCTCTTTACAGCTCAGCCATCCTGACTCCAACTATTCACTGGCTCTGGCTGCAGCGAGCTCCTACTGTAGGTTTCCCCTGCAGCCCCTGACTGCTGGTTATTTTCTGCTACACTATGACTGCACGTATTCATTTACAGACTCTGACTGCAGGCTTTTACCTGTCTAGACTGTGACTGCAGGTTCCAACAACAGGCTCTGAGTGCAGACCCAGACTGAGCTCACAGCAGTGATTCCCTCTCCCTAGGATCCTTCTTTACGATTTCCCCTCACCAACTAACCCTCTCCCTTTTATCACACTTATCCTCCTTATTGGATATAGCTGTAACTCATCCAGGGCAAGGCTGTATTGGGTAATTAACACAGCTGTTACTTATTAGGGGCAAGGTCATCTGTATTCCCTTCTGCTACATTACATGGATGCACAGCATCATATAAAATGAAAATGTGTTACAAGTGGAAAATCGCATTCCTCCTCTCCTCATCACACCGTCTGAAAACTAAACAGATAGCCTATTTACAATCCACTCAATTCTTGATGATTTACCCATACACTGTAAATGACAATTTTGCTTCACTTTTCTTTCACTAAAAAAAATTTAAGAATTAGTTCTTTTCACATGTTCCATTATCAGAGGTCACACCTTTCCAACACATTTTAAAAGACCTTTCGACTTTTACTTTACCTTGGATAACATGTTTTCTTACATCAGATCCACACTACCTTAGAGCAGCACAATACTTCTACACCTACTGATACTTTGATCTAAGAATTGTTTCCAACAAATAATCACACAACAAGGATTTATAAGAAAATGGCTAATTGAAGTGGATTTTCAGGGAAGGACTTTAGGCAGTAGTCCTTGAGTGGAGCTAGACCCTAGCGTCATCCAACAAGAAAGGCCATGCCCACAATCCAGGAAGCATGCTGCTTATATGGGATGCATATAAGCAGCATGATGTCTTTGATTTCTTCAGGAACTGGGTAAGCAGAAAAAAAATCCCACAGCACTATGTTAGCTGTGCATCCATCCCCAAGGCTGAAACATGGAGAATCTGAGAGGAAGGGCATGACCTTTACCAACACAGCATGACCATGTGCATGCCTGAATACATATTTACATGTTTTTCTGTACATTCACACACACATTTATATATGACAAGAAGTAAACTCAAGAGAAGAAAGAACTTTGCTCTAGCAAAACATATTATATGCAGTCATGATCTTTAACTTAAAAGATTGGCAGTACCATTTGTAACCAACCTCCCAAACCAGAAATCACAAGTCAGCCAAAAATATACAGAGGTGGCTCCAAAGAGACTCTCAGTTGCTCTTAAACAAAGTATCAGCCCTTGTTTTACAGCTAAATTTGCTTCCTAAGCTAAAATCTTCGATATTCTCTGAAAGAGGGCAGAAAAAAATCAAAGTAATGACACAATTTAGCCTGTCTGGCTGACAGTTACTGAGAAATACAATAATAGTGTAAATCACAGAGGAGGGAGAGGGATTACACAGAGTGACTCTAAAGTGGCTTAAATGAAAAAGTGGGATGAACTCAGGGAAGAGGGTGGCATAGGATGAGCATCAGTAAACATTTCTTAACAGCAATATGATATAAAATAGAATGTATTTTCCCACAGAAAGAGAAGTTATTTGAAGCTAAATTTGATAAAACACTGGAAAGCACAGCAAAGCAAGCATTTAGGAATTGAAAAGGTCATGGATGAGAACACCTCATTAATCCTGTCCTTTATGCTTCTCATGATTAGATTTCTGAACAAAAACCACACAGCAAAAATATGTTAAATTTTTGTTGCATTCTTGTCTTCATCAGCATTTGTTTGATGCAACTATTACACACTGAACTGTTTAAGCATTACTGCTAATTTTAATCCCCTATTAGGTATTCTTTTGCCTATAACACAAAATTATCCTTTTAATTCTGGACTTTTATAGTATATTTATTTCAAGAAAATCAAAGGATTTTACCAATGTATGTCCACTAAGAACATATTTCAAAATCAATATGGTGTATAACACTGTCTTTCATTGATCCAGAAGTTATACTGTGACTGCTGAACTGTCCAGCTCCTTAATTGTTAGGTAACTTAATGCCCACGAAACCCTCTGGAGGACTCAAGCCACAGGAAATTAGAAAGTTAAAACTGTTACCAAGAAGGAAAACCAAATTCAGTGTTTCTTTTAGTCTGATGCCTGCAGCACAAGAGATCATGAACTAAGGTTTAGGAACAGTGGTAAAACAGGTGTTCCCTTAAAAGACCAAGTATTACAACAGGAATGCACTATTGGTTGCATTTTGCTTTCCCTATTATTACTGTTCTTACAGTCTTACCTTGAACAATACACAACATTCTGCAATTCAGTTTGGAAAGAGATGGGGTAACTCACAAAAAGCTGACCGAGAGAAGAGTTTTGTCACCATTTTTTGCTTCCCTCTAAACTTCCAGGTAGAATTTTTTTAATGCACAAAGAATTCACAAGTATAGCTGAATTCAAAATATGGAAGTTTCTCCTCCTAAATAAAAATGTTATTTTCTACAGGGTAACCAACTGAATACAATTTTTTAAACAGCCCTCCTGTCGATACTGTGGAAATCTTCAACATAGAGAACAATTAAATTATAGTTTGTTACATTTGTCACTGAAATCTCAAAACTCTTGTGATTTATACTCCTCCTTTCAAAGGTGATACTCTACACTGTGTAGGATCTCACTGTGCACAACCCTATCAACCAAGAACTAAGACAAAGAAAGGAGACATCACACCACTGCAGCATGGAAAAATTAGCATGTTTTCACAAATCGAAAAGCAATTAAGAAATTATAATATCACAACAATCAATTATTGTTCTGACCCCCAAAGAAAAATAATGAAAACCAACAGCAGCATACCAGGAAAGCACATGCTCTCTGAAAGTGTTTAGTGCTCTGTCATAAAGCTGAAATAGGGCATCACAAGGAACAATTCAGCAACAGACGACCAGACAATGAATATGTCCCAGAGAATAGAAAAGCTGTTTCTTTCCACTCCAGTCCACAGCCCCTGCAAGTACTTCATCCAAATTCCTTCCCATCCCTCCTCTCTTTTAGCAACTACACACTTAGATATTCCAGGTACTGATACTATCATATCTTCTCAAAGTGCTTATTTATGCTGAGAGATGCAGATAGGCAAGGCACACACCAACTTCCTTCTCAGACCAAAGACTGAAAGCAAAGACTCCTGTACAAATGAACACCCACCAACCCTAAATTCAGGTGTAGTTTTCCCCTCAGGAATGAGGAGGCAGTTAATGAAATGGTTGTTGCTGCTTCCTCATACACAGGCTCTGGTGTCACAGGACACACAGCAGTCACTTGGGCTGTGTCTGTCCTTTGAATTCGCAGCAGGCTTGCAGTGGTGCACGTAAACAGAGGCCAGCAGAAACCTGTGCATCCCAGTCACAGCAACATCCTCTTCCTGCAGAATGACACAACTTCTGGGACCATAACCCATCGCTTCCAAGAAAACACACCAACAAATGCATAAGAAAATAATTAATTTTTCTAGTTAACAGTGCCAACCCAACTGAACAAAGTTGACTAGTTTCTGTCAAAAAATTGATCATCCCTCCTTGAGTGTATTAAAGGTGAAGCTAGAAAAGGGAGACAAGAAGATTTTTCTCCTTTGATAGATTTACTTTGCATTTGTTCATGCATTGTATGTGCTCATTGCTTATTCTAAACACAGGTTTCTAGCCTTTTTTAAGCAAAAAACATGGTTACCTAAAAAAAAAAAATTAAAAAATAGAACTCACAAAACCTGTCAGAGTTTCAGGGAGAGGATAAGCATCTGAGGCTATCTAAATATAATTTTTAATTACTTTTCAAATATTAAATTAATGCTACTCCTGTAAGGAAAATTTGCTGAATGCTTTCATCCCAATTACTCCCCCATCTTTCAGATCTGAGGAAACTTTATTTCCAACAGTACCTGAGGGCTGTTGTAAAATTAGATGGAACAACTGCCACACATCCACAGAATGATATAACATAACTTTGCTAAACTCTCAAACCTAAGTTTGGTCTGTACGTGACAGAACTGTATCTTTTTAAGCTGTCTGAAGGCCACCCTCATAACAAGGGGCAGGGTGGCCACTGCTGCTTTCAGGGAAGATGAAAAGTCTGTAGAGACACAGCAGAGTTCTGCTATAACATGTATTCAGCAGCCTGGCCACCAATAGCTGCAAAGATTGGGAGCACCAGCACCCCAGATGGGCTCTGCTTCTGGCATGGCAATCTGCATCAACATGGCTTGGGCTACAAGGAGAATTTGGTTGGTCCCACCAGCAAATGAAGGGCATGCTGGCTTTGTATTTCTCTATGTGGGTGTCCTCAATGCCAAGGCCAAACCCGAAACACAGGGGTTTGTAACTTCCAAGGGAAGGCCTCAGAAGCATGATGCTTATCCCAGTACTGCAGCTGTGTATGATTTTCTACATTTCCTGTAATATTTCTGGCTTTGGCTTTGATGAAGAGACTATCCAAGAAGTTTTCTACATACAGAAAATCTCCATTTCCAGAAGCCTAAAAGGGCTGCTAAAACACAGCACACTTGTAAACGTAAAGTTGAAATGAATTAATGTGTCTATACTAATTACAGCCAAAAGCGCAGAACTATTTTAGTTCTTTGAAACAAACTGTAAATTCCATCAGATGTACAACTGACAATAATGCTCAGATGCATATGCAATAAAACATGAGTTAAACTAGAAGAGGCAGTTGAAGCCCTTTTGCCAGAGACATGTAGAATATCTACATGGTAGTTGTTTTAAACATAAACTATGTAAATAACAAACTGTAAAGGAAGTAGGAACCCCGTCATGATACCTGGAAGGAGTTTCTAGTGAAGTAGGGACCAATTTCTTCTGCCATGCCTGCAGTGAGAGGATAAGAGGAAATGGCCTTAAACTGAGACAGTTAGATGAGATATTAGGAGGGGGAAATATATTGTTAGGGTGATCAAGCATTGGACTAGGTTACCTAGGGAGATGGTGGAGTTACCACCCCTGGAGGTGTGCAAGAGACTCCTGCATGTGCCACTGGGTGCAGTGGTTTAGGGGATACAGTAGCAGTGCTGGGGGGACAGTTGGACTGGAGACTAAAGGTCTCTTCCAACCTTGAGATTCTATGACTCTAAATAAATTGTATTGCTGATAAAATTCAAAAATCAGTATTAAATACAGCTACAGCATAATACCTGTAAGTTACAAAGTTTATTCTCCAGTGGCAAAACTTTCAGCAAAGGAGGATACCTGACATGGGGTTTAAATAACAGAATTCATTTTAAAAACAAATACTGAGAGCGGAACAATTCAAACATCACTATAACACAACGGGCCCTGGTACACTAGCACAGATGTACAATGACTGAAATTGTCTATAGTGGTTTCAGAGAATCACACAATGTTGGGGTTGGACAGGACCTCTGAAGATCATCTATACATCTATACAACCTCCCTGACAAGGCAGGGTCACCTTCAGCAGGTGACACAGGAATGTGTCCAGGTGGGTTTTCAACGTCTCCAGGGAGTGAGACTCCACAAGCTCTCTGCACACCATGACCCACTCTTCTGCTACGCTTAATATAAAGTTGTTCATTGAGGTCGAAAGTTTATGGCCACTGCTCCTCATCCTTTTGCTAGGCCTCACTGAAGAACCTAGCATCACCCTCTTGTAATCTACCTTTGATATACTTATATGCATTAATGGATCCCCTCTCAGTCTGTTCTCCAGAATAAACAGGCCCAGCTCCCACAGTCTCATGAAAACAGATCCTCCAGACTCCAAATTATCTTCGTGGCCTCTGCTGGATCCTCCTCTCCAGTACATAAACTCTGACTGAAAATGCATATATCGATTCCACGGCACCCCTCGCAACACATCACTTGTTGCTGCTTTCCAGCCCCGACGTCCATCTCCCCCCGCCAGCATCCATCTCCCCGTGGCACCCCAAGCACGGCGCTGCTCCCTCGCCCAGCACAGCATCTGAGCGCTGCTTTCGCTTTCGCTCAGGCTTCCCCTTCCCGCCCTCGGGCCCTTCACAAGACCGAGCCCGACTCCCGGGGCAGTCGCGCCTTGGGATCCCCGCCGGAGCTGCCGAGCAGGC